>JAMFQS010000043.1:26614-221411 GCA_025503055.1 Sordariomycetes sp. B11D1 | reverse complement strand
CCCCCCCCCGCCCCCCCCCCCCGCCCCCCCCCCCCCCCCCCCCGCCCCCCCCCCCCCCCCCCCCCCCCAACCCTGTGCCGGGTGCGGATTAGGTAGTCTGATTGGGCTCGGGCGTCTTTGGTTTCGAGCGCGTTCTCGGTTGTGGCTCTGAGCGGCTGATGTCCTGGTTGGTCTGTGAGTGGTGGCTGGCCTGGTCCTGGCCCCGTTGGGCGTGAAGAGGAAGGAGGGATGGCCGGGGTATGGAAGTTGTCTTCTGGATTCCATGGTTTTTTTTGTCGTTTGTAGCGTGCCGATAGGGCGTAGCAACTTGTGCCAGCTCCAATGCATGTGTCTCCTCTTTGTTGACATCGCAATGCCAAAGTCGGCCGCGGCAGGCGGTTTTTGGCGACTTATTACGATGTGGGCTCTAGCTATTAGTAGAGGCCATTTTCCAAGTGAAGTCTGGGTTTCGCCCCACCGAGGCTGTTTCCGGTCATCACCCGTCATCTCGCGTCTCACGACTGTCTTGTCTCGCAGCTCGGCCCAGCAGCGCCTTATCAGCTTCGTCGATCTGATACTGGCCGGGTACTGTGTGCAATGATACGACGTCCAAACTCGGATCCCGTGGCGCACCGGAGTTGAACCCGGCAGAGTGGCAGCGCGTCGAGCATCGCGTCTCAAAACGTCCATCTCATCACAGGGCCCCATCTCGACATTCTTCGCCATCTCTTCTCACCGCCACGACCATGGCTCAACTGCGCACCCTCATACGGCCCCTGGGCCAAAGCATCCTCGCCCCGTCGAGACGCCTCCCCCCCTCCACCTCCACCCGCCTCTCCTCCACGGCCCCAAGGGTGTCAAAGAAACCGCCCCTCAAGAAATCACCCCTTCACGACCTCCACCTCGCTCACAACGCCAAAATGGTTCCCTCCGCCGCCTACACCATGCCGCAAGAATACGCCTCCCACACAGTTCACGACTCCCACATCTTCACCCGCACCCACGCATCCCTCTTCGATCTCAGCCACATGACCCAGCACACCTTCTCCGGCCCTGGCGCCGCAGCAGCCCTCGAGCGCCTGTCCCCCGCCGACGCGGCATCACTTCGCGAGGGACAGGCGAAGCTGAGCGCGCTGCTTCTCCCAACAGGGGGGATTGTGGATGCCTTTATCCTTACGAGGGTGGGGGCAGAGAGGTTCCACGTTGTCACGAACGCTGCGCGCAGGGAGAAGGATTGTTCGTATCTCCAGAAAGAGCTGCAAGCTATGAAGGGAGTCGAGTGGTGTGTCGAGGAGCGGGCGGGCATGCTTGCACTGCAGGGGCCCGGGAGTGCGGAGATCCTGGCGGAGGTGGTGGAGGGGCTGGACCTCACGGGCTTGTTCTTCGGAAACGCAGCGCGCGCGAGGATCAGGCTTCGCAACGGGGGGAGAAGCAGGGGGGTGATGGTCAGAAGAGGGGGCTACACGGGCGAAGACGGCTTCGAGATCTCGCTTATCCTCCCGAGGGAAGAAACGCCCGAGTTCCTCGCAAAGGAGATGACGGCTCTGGCTGAGACACTCCTCCACGTCGCGGGGCCAGAGAGGCTACGGCTCGCGGGCCTCGGGGCGCGGGACAGCCTGCGCCTCGAGGCGGGCATGTGCCACTACGGGAACGAGCTGGATGAGAAGACGACGCCCGTTGAAGCGGGTCTCTCGTTCATCATCCCCAAGTCCCGGCGCAAGAGCGGGGGGTTCAACGGCGGGGATGTGATCTTAGCTCAGCTAGCGGTCAAGGCCGAGGCCGAGGCCGAGTGGAAAGCGCTCGAGGGGCGGAGGGTTGGCATGGTAGTCGACGGGGTGCCGGCGAAGAGGGGGACCGAGATCTTCTCGAAGGATGGGAAGAGAGTGGGCGTTGTGACGAGCGGAGGGGTGAGTCCGGTGCTTGGGAGGAATATCGCTATGGGGTATGTGCTAGGGAAGGTGTCGCCGGCGGGGACGGAGGTGGATGTTGGAATGATGCGGAGGAAGAGGGGGGCTGTCATTACCGAGCTCCCGTTCGTGCCGCCGAGGTATTACAGGGAGACGTGAAGGTGGTTGGAGGCAAGCCGGAGGATGGGAGGCGGTTCAGGGGGAGCAGAGGACGGCGTATAAACTGTCGAGCAGACACCATCTGTAAGATACAAGTGTGATACGAGCTATCCGTGGAATCTCTAGATATCCGTTACGATCAAGGCACAGTAAAAGCACAGACTCAGGTCACCCCAAGTCGGCAATGATGCAACAAAAGAGCATCAAATGTCGCCGCCATAAACCATGGGAAGCCATCACAGCCCGAGGGCTACGGCCTCCCTCAAACGGACGGTACGTATCATCTAGCACTCCACTCCCCCCTGCTGCGAAGCCAGACGAGATATCATCGGGTGTAGGTGAATCCTCGCGAGGAGTCGGAAACCCAGGCGGGGCCTAGGATCCTGTGTCGGGTGCATGGTGAGAAAAAGAGAGGTTCGAATGCTGGGCAGGAAAATTTGGGGATGTATAGAGGTGGGGGGCGGCTGTGAATGACTAAGCAGAGACCCGGTGGCTCAGACACTTTCGGACATTATTCCCATCGCACTCATACCAACTCAAGAGAATAGTGGCATGTGTGGGCTTGTTAGAGGCTTCCCATCATGCCTCTTCGAGTTGCGTTCTGCTGTCGTCAGAGCTTCCTCGTGTCTTGCCTGGTAGCCGAGACGTTCCAGATCTGGAGGTGTCGCACCTGCCACTTGTGGTAACTGCAAAGCTCTTGTATTAACAAGATATTACGCGTCATGCCGGAGGCACCAGCTGTTCGTGATATCGCTCCGAGATACAGTGGAAGCTCGTGAGAACCCAGTCTACCGTTCATCAAAATCCCGGCCCTTCAAGCCAACGGAAAAAAGACAAAGACCGCCCAATAGATGATACTACTCCGCCTCCACTAGATCTGCTCCCCGATACACGCCAGCAGCAACCTCTCAAAGTCCCCGCTCGTCTCCCCCTTTATCCGCTTCGCGAGGTCCTTGCCGTACTTGTGTGAGTACGCCCCGCGTACGTTGTTCATGGTGCCGCGGTCCCAGTGGAACCTGACGACGCGCGACGCGAGGAGCTTCTCGCGCGTCCCCGCACCCGCCATGCTCTCCTCGATGAGGGTCGCTGCGTGCATGTACTTGTCGACGGCGTGGCGGAGCTGGAAGAGGAGGGCGTCCCTCATGTGGCCCGAGAATTCCTATACCGCCTGTCAGTAACCGGCCATATCCAGGGAGTTGCGCGTTGGGCTTACACTCTTGATGACGGACTCAAGGTCCTTGCTGTACCGCTGCTGGTAGCTGTGCGCAATGGCGCGGATCTGGTTGTCGTTCCGCGTGCTGAGGATGCTGCACAGCAGCAGCTCGTCGGTCCCCATCCGGCCCTCGGTCGCCTTGTAGATCTCAAGTACCTCCTGCTCCACCTGCTGCGGTACGACGGGCGCCGCGTCCTCGGCCCTCGTGGCGCCCAGCACGATGAGGAAGTGCCGCTCCGTCTTGCCGCTCAGGTCCCCCTTGATATCATCCTCGAGGCTTCGCGAGAAGGTGCGGTAGTAGGTGCTCTTGATAGCCTGCATATCCGCATTCGACCTCGAAAGCAGCACATCGCAAAGCATCCTCTCATCGGTCCCCGGCCCGGCAATTGCATCCCGCAGGGCGTGCACATCCGCGAGGAGCGGGCCCCGCGCGATGGCCATGAGCCCGTACTCGAGGTCGCCGCTCGTCTCCTTCTTGATGTCTTTTACGAGGTCGCGGTTGAATTCGCGCTGGAACGCAGTCTTGATAGCCTCAATCTGGTGGGGGTCCTTGTCGGCCAGCGAGCGGATCAGAAGCTTCTCGTCGGTGCCGAAACCCTTCATCGCGGCGCGGCACGCCTGCGCATCGGGGCCGGCGTTCCAGTTTATGATCTGCGGGGCGCCGTAGCCGGGGCTCGGAGGAGTGGGTGGGAACTGCGCCCCCGGCGGAGGGTATTGCTGGGGCGGCTGGCCATAGGGGGAACCTTGCGGAGGAGGAGCGCCGTATTGGCCGGGCGGCGTGGCGCCATAGGGCTGAGGGGGCGCGCCGTAAGGTTGCTGTGGGGGAGGATGCTGTCCGTACTGCTGGTGCTGGGGAGGGGGCTGCTGTCCGTACTGCTGGTGCTGCGGCGGGGGCTGCTGTCCCGGGTACCCCGGAGGGAGCGGGGGCGGCTGCCCCTGGGGAGGGTAGCCGCCATACTGGGGCGCGCCGCCCGGAGGAGGATACTGGCCCGCCGGCGGCTGGCCGTAGTAGCCTCCCTGGGAAGGTGGCTGCTGCTGGTACTGGCCCTGGCCCTGCGGCGGATAGTACTGGCCCTGTTGGCCGTAGGGTGGCTGGCCGTAGCCTTGGTAAGACATCCCTGAACCTGCTTCGTACTCTGCAGACGGTCGAGCTCGAGGATAGACCCGAAAGACGGGTGCGCTTTTATCGTCGCGTATTTGCGAAGGCTTTCGCTGTATGGGATGCCGGTGCTGCGTTCTTGGCAAGTCGAGTCAGGCCATCGCACGCAAGATGAGAATAAAGCTCGGCGCAGGCGATGCTTAAGTACTCGCCACACTGTCCCTCGAGTAACTTGGCCTGAGGCGATCTTGGCGCGCTACCTCCCCGACTACGGACAGCCCGCGAAGCACCCCGCCCAATGCGATGAGAGAGATCGCGGAGAGTACGTCATCAGATTGTGGCAGGGGCCCCTCCGTCGCTTGCACTAGATCGGATAATGTGGGGCGCAATGGGGCGCATTGGGGCTGGGGGGAGCCCTGAGCTGTGAAATCCGGTGCACCCAGGGCGGAAGTCTGTGCACAGCCGCAGTTGGAGTGCGACACGCAATGTTTGGACGACGAGGGTGTAAAGGTAGGGAAGGCAGAGGGCCGCATCTTTCGCTCCCTCTGAGGCAGGTCGGCCCGTGTGTCCCATGGGTGAAGTGTGGCTGGGCACCTGGTCCCAATTGAAGCTTTTAGACAAGACGGGGCGGCTCCAGCGCACCCTTCGGGGACCATTGAGGACGGGTGACCAATCAATCGCCGGGAATCCGGTGGCTGGCAGGCGGCCCCAGCGCCACACTCTAATTTCGGGGACCTGGGGATCGAAAACTGCAGGCAGGAGTGACCACTCAGGAGCCAGTTCCACTGCTCCTCCGGGGAACCAACCTCCCCGAATTTCGCAGTGTTTCCGCTCTGCTATATGTATCAATAGCTTCGTTGAAACACCAGCCTCCTTCCATACTCTCGGGGACCGCACGCCTCACGTTGCTAGTATTAAAGTAGTACAACCCCACCCTGGTCCCTATAGGGCTTGCAGATCCTTTTGCTTTTCCCGTAAGACGATGCAAGCTTCCAGGCCTCTCCGAGATCTTTGGAAAGGAACTCCCGTCGTCGGATGCACGTCGTTCCATCCTGAGAGCATCTCGTCTGGGTTAGCACCCCTTCAGACAAGATGAAGCTCGCTGTCCCCACGACCCTGCTCATAACCCTCTCTGCGCACCATTACCTTTCCCAAGCTCTCCCGCTCAGCATCCGCCCGCGCGGTCCGTCGCCACGCGGGTTGGATTATCTCGTCGTCGACGTTGCGGACCCGGACGTTTCAGCCCCGGACCTTGATTCGGGTAATGGCGAAAACGCCGAGGGCGATCCGGGCGACGACATCGCGACGCGCACTGCCACTGGCGAGCTGGAGCGTGCCACCATGACCACTCGCACGCCGAGGCTGACGCCGACTGAGAGTATCACCGGCGGCTTCGTGCCGGTTGTCGGCGTTAAGGAAACGGGTGGGGCGGTGCGAAGTACCTCCATGGTGCGTCCGACGAGGGTACCCACGTCGACGCCAACGCCGTCTCCCTCGAGCAGCTCCGTGACGAGCTCCAGCGTTCGCAAAGTCATCCCACCTACCACTACACTTGGCTCGACGACGGCAGCCCTGTCGGAAGGCTCCCCATCCTCGACCAGCTCCATATCGGGCTCCAACGTCTGGCCGTACTCATACAGTACAAGCACGTCACCCACCACCACGTCTAGCTCGATGAGGGCAGCCTCGCCGGGGGACTCCACACTCTCAGCCAGTTCCGTCCCCAGCTCAAAAGTCTGGTCGGCATGGGGTCCAGACAACGTCTCATTGCCGTCCGTCACGTCTAGCTTAACGACCGCAGTCCCCTCAGACGACACCTCATCCCTTTCCAGCTCCGTCTCGAGCTTCGACGTCTGGCCGGTATCGGTCTCACGCGACGCCGCAGTACCCGCCACGTCCACCACCACAACCGCAATCTCACCGGAGGACTTCTCGTTCTCACTCAACTCCGTTTCGAGCTCCAGCGTTTGGCCGGCGCAGAGCTCCTATGACACCGCATTCCGCACCGTCATGCCCAGTCTAACGGCTACAGGCGCGTCTTTTGAGTCTCTACCCCCAACGCCAACAGAGGCCCCCTGGTCACCCCCGCCGGGAGTCGCTGATCTCGATCCCGAGCCGCAGCCCACCACCTCACAGACAATCCGGAGCACAATCCCGACGTCGGCCCCGCTCGGGGACGAGGATGACCTCCTCTCCACTGTCTCCCCCACCACAGCTCCACTTCCCACCAGCGACCCCTGGGCACCTCACAGCGACGAGCCTGACTACCGCGGACCCAATGAAGGCGGGTACCCGCCATGGAACGGGACGATCATCCGCAGCTTCCGTCCGTCTAAGCAGGCTTAAGCACAGCTCCCTACTATATGACCTGACGAACCGATCTTCTATAAAGCTGTACGAATAGCACCTTTCTTTTATCCAACTATGTTTACATAGAGATGGCATGATGTCGTGGATCTGTTGTTTGATGGGCTGGGAGCGCGGACCAAGGGCTGGGAAGCGTTGTGTTTGAGAGCAAGTTAGGCGTTTTATGTTATATATAACCATGCAATGTTACTTTTGTGTATGAGATACCAAAAGTATCAGTCCGATAGGTCGTCATCGGCCGGTGATCCCAGGTTGTGTTCCCAAGCACCAGTTTGCTGCGTGCGTCCCATGAGGTGCCCCTTTCCCGTATTTCACTTACACGAGACCTTTCGAGAGTCGGCCCTCCACGGCCAATGCAGTGGTAGGTTTGCACTGCTCCGTGACACCCGACGTTTGTATAACAAAACCACCGAACCAGTTTATATCAACCAGCAAATACCTGCCACCCGCTCCCGTCCAGATGTGACGCCAACGCCCAAATAGAAACTGCTTAGGGATGTGTTTACCTCATGTTAGGGATGGATCACTCTTACCCGATCCGGAGCGGCGCCTTGTGAGACTGACATCTTGCCCAGGCGGTCACTCACTGGAAGGAAAGTGATAAGCAGAGGCATCGTCTACACGGCCTGAGCGTTCAGTCCTCTCTCCCCAGGCCTTCAACTGGGCATTCTTCCGAGACACATCTTAACTTTACCTCTTCTCGCGTGGATATTCGGCTTATCCGACAAGCGCACGCTCATCACGAGATGCCCGCGAAAACACCCCGTGGGAGGCGCTTCGGCCTTTTCTTCTTCGCCGACCTCCACCAAGCGCAGCTCGCCTCGTTGACGCAAGACTGCTCATCGTCGCCATGCCACCCGGTCATGCCAAGCGCCAGGACCCGCCTGCCCCGACTCAGACGGGTTGTGGAACTGCCTCACCTGCTCCTGGTAGCGGTGCGCGCCGACGGCATCTGGAGCGTCGACATGCCCTATTCCGAGGGAGCCATCTGCGCACCTGAGGGCCTAGCGTACGAACTTCGGATATTCCACGTTGACCGGAGCGAGGACTCGACTCCAGCCACGGCGCTGCCTACGACGTACGAGATGCCGTTGCTTGGGGGTGCGACGTTGCGCGAGTGCATGGCGGATTGGTCGCGGGTGGGACATTTGCTGCATTGCGGAATGATCGCTGGCTTGGATCAGTAGAGGGGTATGTCGCCATTCATGCTGTTTACAAACGGGACTCGTGGGGACGCATGCACGGCGTTGTAGCCGAGCCCGTGTATAGGACAGCCTAAAGTCAAGCCTATTGAGACATAAGAAATGGATTGGAATGAAACGACAATAATTAGTGTAATATTCTTGAATTCAGAATGATATAAAATCTAACTATACTTACATAATAGTAATATATGAGTTTTGATATAAGTAGAGGCCGGTTCCACCAGCTTATTAGCTCGTCATTATCTTTCGAATTTTTCTTTATATTCTGCTACTTTTTTTTACCATTCTTACATAATCAGGACCCTTGAGCCGCCCACATACCACCTGCGCCCCACGTCATCCACATTCATTCATATACCGAGATCCACATCTGAGTCGCGACCTACAGTTTTGTGACGCGTCCCACCATCTCATGTCGTGGCAGGCCCCACCCTTCCGTCCCTGCCCACTGTAATAAAGAGCAATTGAACCGCATTATTAGCTCCCGTCACCGACGTCCTAGTTCGGAGAGTGTCCTATAAGCACGTATGATCCGGACCGCCAAGTCTCTATGACACGTCGCAACCCGCTCTGCTTCGACGTGTCGCTGACAAAGAGCAGTGGCGTACCGAACGGTCAAGGGACGACGTCTTTAGGAGAGCTTTAATACTATCAGCCTATTCATATACATATATCTTGCCCGTCGGGATGGAGGGCTCGCTCCATCCCGTCGAAGTCGAGGCCGCGGCGGCAAACATGCAGGAGCCCGTCGCAGCAAATGCAAGCGGCGCGACGACCAAACCGACCGATGCGAAACCAGATGTCGAGATGGCGGAGGCCCCTTCCGCCTCACCACCTATCAATCCTACTCAGCCCGCCCCGAGCGCCTCTGCGCTACAGACCAGCCTTCCTACAAGTAGGCACGATGCGATACCCGTGCAGCCTGCGCCAGCTAATGCGCCCTCCACTTCGGCCAATGGAGCCCCGACGCCGCCTCATCCGACGCCTCAGGGTGTAAGTCACATACCGCAGGGTGCAAGCAGGGAAACTTCAGGACAGACTCTCGCTGGAGGCACCCGCCTATCGCATGCGGCAGCCACTCCCCCCAGCGATGATGCCGTGAAGCACGACCACCAGCACCAGCCGCAAGGGACGCAGGGATGTCGGCAATCGGCCGCTCTGACACCGAACCCTCAAACCCAACCTCAGCTTGTCCCGTCCCTATCGCAACAGATTTCGGCGAACCCTGTGCATCACCTTTCCAACGCGGGGCCGATCATGCCGCCCGCATCCGTCGCGCAAGCGAAACCACCGAACCCGTCGCCCGGGAACCTTACACCCCTTAGCCCACGCTCTTCGGTCCCCAGCGCTCACATCGACAATACAGCGACGCCGAGCCACGGCTTCCAGCGCAGCTCTGGCGCGGACGTCCGCCAGCCGGCAGCTTCGCCAGCCGAAACCAGCAGGGCGTCTTCTCAGCAGACGCCCTTCCTGGAACCGCACACGCCCTCGACCATGAATCCGTATACGGTGGATAATATATTCACTGTCGGCGGCTATCACCTCTACGATCCCGCCGACGACCAGGTGGCGCCCACAACTTACGTCGCGCAGTGCAACGAGCTCTACTCCATCATTCGGAAAATGCACCCGAGCGTTGTGCGTCGCGTCATTCGAGACACCTGGCAGACGTCCCTAGCGGGCTCGGAAGCGCACATTTCCTTCGTGGTGAGTCTCTCCGCGGTCTTGATCGCACCACCTTTCAGCTAACGGTGTAACAGATGAACGTGGTCACGCACAAGTGCAGCGGCCCGTCGGCGAAAATAGCCATCGGCAAGTTTGGAAAAGACCTGGTTAAGCACGCGCGGGAGGAGATCATGACGCACTTTACGTCCCCCCTCCTCGCGGAGGTGGAGGACCTTATTGTGTACAAGGCACCGGACAGCCTGCTGGACAAGGCCATGGAGAGGCGGCTCAACAGCATCCCCGCGAGGCGGCTCCTCAACATGCTTGCGCGGTCCGAGCGACTCGGCTATGACGAGAGCGACATCATCCCCGACAACGATGCGCAATCGGCTAAACTAACGCCGCCGAGCGACAGGCCCTCGTACAGCGTTCATCAGTCGAGGTCTCAAGAGCCGTCCGCTCCGGACTTGGGCGTTAACCCGTTGCGGCCCCCGGGGGATCCCAACTCCTCGACAACCTGCCACCTGTGCGGCAAGCAATATTTCTCAACGGTGACGCGAGACCATGTAAGTAATTGTTCCCCACACATATATGCAAGCGGTCCAACTCCGGGGAGACGCTAATGTGGCCCCTGTAGCACATGAGGAAGAAGATCTGCCAGAAGCCGCGAGCGAGCCTAATTCATATGTGCCCGCGATGCGACCAAAGCTTCACGACATACGCGGGGCTCGACTATCACAACAAGAACAAGGTCTGCGGCGATAACGACGCAAGCGGCCCTGCAATTACACTCGCACAATCACACCCCTATGCGGCTTCCGCGTCGCCTCACTTAGGGCTATCGTCGGGTGGAAGCAGCCCGGCTTCTTTCACGTCGGCGCAGTTGCCGGCGAGGCCGCCACCAGCGACGCAGCCGATGGCATCTCGACCAACTCAGCCACAGCCGACGCAATATCACCCAGCCCAGTCTCAGCCGGCACAACAGCAGCTAGCACATCAACAGCCGGCTCAATCACAGCCGGCCCAACCACAGCATGTTAACCGAACAGCCGCCGGAGCTAACAACGGACAGGGTTTGCCTAGCGCAGCCGTGCCACTGCTAAGCTCACAAGCCACCCCAGGCCGACCACGGAGCAATCCTCCCGAGCCAATCCAATCTACCCCTCGACCAGGGCTGGCAGCGTCAGACCCATCAAGCCGGACATCGCCGGCCTCCAACCCCTACGGGCACCTTACAGAGGACCAACACAAGAGCATGAACCAGGAGCTCGCCGATGCCGAGGTGGTGTATGGGAGAAAGATGGGCCAAGTGCGGACATCGATTACGGATCCAATCGAGCAGACGAGGAAGCTTGATAGCCTGAAAAACAGCTTCGCAACGAAGCAGTCGATGATCCGGAAAAAGTACGGTGTCAGGCTACGTGAGCGGCGCTCAAGGGCCATTATCGAGGAGGAGCGCAGGCGGATGAGCGGGATGTCGTCCCCGCTCCAGAATTTCCCGAACACCCCCGCGCAGGTGCCCCTGACCCCGCGGTCGGGAGACGATCACGCTAGCAAGAGGGCCCGCACGAGCGCAGGCGGGCACTCGGTGACGACGCAGAGTCCTGCGGTGCAGGGGACGCCGACGAGGAAGCACGCCGCGTCCGCGGACGTGGCGGCGCCGCTGAGCGGGGGTTTGGCGGCGTCGAGCTCGGCGGCCGAGACGACGGACCCGACGAGGTTCGGCGCGCGGCCGCCGGCGTTTAACGGGAGCCATATGGGCTTCCGTAGCGGAACTAGCGGGTCGGCAGAGGGCGACGGACCTTCGGCGCAGAGCCCGATGAAGTCGCTGCTGCGGCCGGGACCGATTGAGCTTAGCTCGGATTCGGACTCTGACGATGCTATCCCGGCACAGCTGCCTCCGCCGCCTCCTAGGGCGAGTCAGAGTTCTAGCAGGCCCGTGAGTTAGGCTGTCGCCGGGATGATAAAAAAGGGGGGGGCGGGTTTTATGACCTTATACGACTCTTGAGTGCTACTGACGGCCATGATCATTGTTTGGTATGCGGAGTTATGAGGCGGGAGTGGGATGGGCGCGCTTGAACTGACGATGCATGGGTCTTAGATGAAAGCTGGAAGGCCATTTCATGTGGTGGGCGAGAAGATGGATGGAGTTCAGGTGTTGCCAATTTTCCATTTTTGACGGAGCGGAGGCGCCGGGCGGGTTAGCGTGGTCATATTATATCTAACTCGCGAATTCCGAGTCTATATTGGGTTATACATACGCCTTGATACTGTGTGATGCTGTCGTGTCACTCTGACTGACCTTTTTGCCTGCGGACCGAGGACGCGCATGCACGCACGAGGAGCTGGAGGTTGTAGCGGGCTTGGCGCAGACATGGGGGAACGCGCACTTTTGCGGGGACGCAGTGGGGAGACGGCAGCCAGTCGATGCGCGGGTCGGTGCGGCACCTGAAGCGGCGGCTTGCCAGGCCGCCCGCCGCCGTTTCCGGGTCGCTACAGGACAGATGCGGCGGGGATCGTAGCCATAATCGAGAGGGTGTGACCAATGTGTTTCGCGCGCGGGTGGCCGAGGCCAGGCGTCTTGCCCAGACGGGGTTGCTGCGTGGGCGTTCGGCTTATCGGGAAAGCTGTCCTTTGATGAGCGTTCGAACTGGCCGAATGTAAGGTGAACGATTGGACCGCAGCCAACGTGACGACGGGACCGAGAGGGCATGTCCAGCGACCGACTCGTGATGAGAGACTCCTGGCCGTGGCGATGGGCCGCGGCGCACCAGCGCATTTGGCTCCAAATGATAACAACACGAAGGTGGTTTTTTGGCTTCTTCTGACCTTATGAGGATTGTGTTCCCGCCGTCTTTTTGGCTCGTGTTAGGCGGAGCAACACCGACTCAACGGTTTCGTGTCTCGGCAACGGCCATTAGCCCTCTGATCCAACCGGGTGCACAATCTCCGTCCTGTCAGCTTTATACGCTTCGAATCCAGACAGGTCTCGCCATCCTCCATCCCGGGGAGCAGTGGTGGCGCTCCCAATCCAGTGTCATCGAACCGCTGTCCATCGGCGCCCTCGGTAAGCCCGGCCCACTAACACAGTCAGACGCCATCTTGTCGCTATGGCCTCCTACGGAGCCCGACAATCTGCCCCTCTTCCTCGGAAGACCCCAATTACCGGCTTCCATCACACGAGCGCGGCGTCGTACGTGTACGAGGACCCCGACGCGCTGTGGGTTCACCACCACAAGGTGCCGCACGACCGAGGACGACCCGACGGGCTGGGAATCAGGGTCCCCCATGACCACTTGTGCGGGCCTGCGACGGCGAGGCGGACGTCGACAGCACCCGCTCATGCCTTTCCGCCCTCTCCGGATGAATCGTGAGTCGCAATCCTTCTCTCGTCGTTTCCCGAGTCTGCCCTGCCCCTCGGCGTGTTCTGTCCCTAGCATGTTCCATCTTGTCCCGCCCCCGCCAATCTCCCAACGTGTCGCTCGTGCACGGGGAATGAAGGTGAAACAGGGCTTGGCTCCATCCGAAGTGGGCCCCGATCGGACCAGGCCCTGGTGGACGCGGTGGACCTTGGGTCCGAGGCTTCAACTTGAGGCGGCGATGGGCGATGTGCAGGCGCGAGAGAGATGCTCCAGACCCGGATGTCGCTCAAGCAGATGCGCCTTGTCAATGTAATATTGCGTCTTTACTTACGGGGCGCATGGAAGGATAGCTCTGGTACTTCCCGGGGCGGGCAAGGTGGGCCGACAAACCTGGGAAATGACGGGCGTCGCATCGGGAAACTGTCGGCCCCTCCTTCCCCCTGCGATGCATCTGATTAGAGCACTCGCTCAGCAACCAGCGAGCACGCTACTCGTCACTCGTCCGCCCAAACGCCGGACCGATCCTTGAATCGTTCCTTCCATTCCCGCATTTTCAACTTCACACCCTTCCTTTCTGAGTTCACGCCCGGACGCGGAACACAACTCTCCCTTCTTATTCCACCGGCTCCATCCGTACGGTCCAGCGGGCTGACCACTCACTTTTCCCTTCTCTTGCAGCCCCGTCGAAATTCTCCCGCTCTTCGCACGAGCGCGCCGCCGCGACCGAACGAGCCCCATCATCCGCGCCTCGACCTGCCGTCCGACGTCATCCCTCTACTCCGCAACCCTGGCGAACCCAAATTACTACGGGCCCGCAGCCGGCGACATCTCGCCGCCGAGCTCGCCCGACGCCGCCTACGAGGATAACGGGTGAGTTTGCTTTTACCCTTTGCTGTGTTCTTGGAATGTGTCGTCCGGCCGGGAAGCCGCGGGCACTGGCTGCGCCCTCCTGTGTGGTGTCCGGAGCTTGAAGGGCGCGTTTCGTCTGCGCTTGGGGTTCGGCGATCGTCTGCGCCGGGTTAGCCATCTTCAATCCTGCACCACATTCTGCGACGAGGACACCCCGCCGCCACACATGTTCAGCGTCGAGGGCGAGTCGCTAACATGATCAGACGCAGCGGCGATGTCTCCCCAATCGACGAGGTCCCGGACATGTCTGCGCTCGGCAGCCGGCCCCGTCAGGCCTCGGCTCCGCTCCCCAAAAGCAACATCCCCATGATGCGCCGCCAGCGCCGACACGAGCAGGATGCCGCCAACACGATGCTCCGAGAGACCAAGTTGCGTGAACGCGCGCGGAGCTTCGGCCAGCAACACCCGCCAGGCGCCGGCGGCGACGAAGGGGGGGAACCTGCTGCTGGGAGGCAGGTCTTCAGGATGGCGCAGGGCCGCGACATGAGGTGGGACCGTATGACGGGAGAGCCGACCCTAGGCGGCACCGGTCTCTCTGGCCAGGTCAAACCCGCCGAGTACGTCCAGGGGCTAAAGACCAGGAAGGTGGGCTCTGCTCCGTCTTCCGCCCTAGAGCGCCTGCGGAATGCCCAGACCTCGTTCGGCGACAAGGTCAGGAAGTTGCGCGGGGGGGATACCGCGAGTCCCACCGCTGCTGAGCATCCCATCAGCCCCGAGCCCGAGCCTGCCTCGGATTCCCCGACGCCAGTCTCACCCCGGGCGTCGACGCGGCCGCCGCGAAAATCGAGTGTCAACACTACCGTAGGCCGGCCCGAGTGGAAAGGCGGTAGCGGGCGCACCGCCCTCGTCGACCCAGTGCAGGACACGCCACAACCGGGGCCCTTGCAGATTCCCCGTAAAAGCAGTAAGCGTGAGAAAAAGGCGAACAAGAACTACGGTTCTCGAACCGCCGCCGGACCGGTGTCACTGTCTCCTGTCAGCCCCTCGGAGTCTGAAACAGATCTGAGTCGAGTGGGCCCTACGGCCGCGCAGCATGTCTCCCCACACCGAGTTACACCGAACCCCATACAGGAGGGCCAGGACGCTGGGACGAACTACCCCAGCCCTCCAAACTCCGCCCTGCCTTCTCGTGCGATGGAATTGGGAACTCCTACTACTCCCACCTCGGTCAACATCGACAACTCAACGGCAGTGCGGAGGAAGCCGACATCCTCTACCGGATATGCGCCGCGGTCGACCTCTCACCACGCACCTCACTTCTCGACCGCCTCGTCGATATACTCGACGTTTGACACGACTACAGTCCCACACCCCTCAGGCGCCGCCAACATCACAGTGACCACTCGCAAACCCAAGTCCCCGCCTACGTCCGACGTCCCAGCTTCGACGACGCCAGCGGACGACAACTGGGTCCAGCCCCCGTCAAGGTTCAGCATCACGACATATGCCACGTCCGCCCACACCAGGTCGCCCAACGTCTCAGTCGATATCGACGCCCCGCCTCTTCCTGCGCCTCCCCAGGGCTACTCTCAGTCGCAATCCGATGTCGGGTCCCCTGAGGGTGCCTACATGTCGAGCCCCTACACGTCGCCGGCCGCAGAAGTGCGAAGGGTCGCGGCGCTAAGGCATGACAACTCGCCGTGGCAGGCCAGTGGCGCCCCCTCAATCATGAGCGAGCGCCCTGGTTCCGTCGCATCAACAAGTAAAGCCCTCCCTCTCGCCCCGCCAGAACTTCAAACGGCCAATGACCGTGTCGGCCACCTCAAAGCGCAGCTCGAGTCGCTCGCGAACCGGCGCATAAACATCAACAAGGGTATCGCCAAGATGACGGAGCTGATGCCGACGGACAATTTGATGGCAAGCGACGCGGTGCTGCGGAAGAGAGAGGCGGAGAAAGTCAAAATTGAGGGACTAAGGGCCGAGCTGGCAGAGGTGCAGAGGATGGAGTATGAGCTGGGGTTGAAGTTGCATCGGGCTTATAAGCGACAGGATCGAGAGGCGGAGTTTGAGCCTACGGGGCTTTGGGTGAGAAGAGTTACGGGGCCTGGGTAGAGGGGTTATGGTGGGTGACTGTGTGGGGGCATTTGTTCAGGGACATTGAAAGGGGAGGGTTCGTTGGGTGTTTGGAGTCGGGTGGATCTGCGACGTGTGGGATATGCTGGGCTTGGAGGCATATCTGCTCTTGCCTCGTAACGTTCTTTTTTGTTCTTACCTTCAATTCGAACGGCTCCGTGAGCCCTGCTTTTCTGGATCAGTTCTGGTGTCACCATTCAGCTCGCCCCCCTGTCTGTCCCCGCCGCTACCCCCCGAAGCCAGCTTTTCTCCGGGTGCGACTTCGTGCTTTCTTGTGAAAGTGTGCCACGAGTGAAGGAAGCGCCTAGGACCAGGCCAGAGCGGAGACCCTATATCGTGGGGTTTAGGTTGACACATGTGAGTGGCCCAATATTCACAGCACGCTTCAACTAGCGAGGAACTTACACGCTTGTGTCCCACTACGTGGACCTGTCTATATAAGAGCGAGACGATTGGCTTTCTGCGCTGGTATCCGGTAGCCAGGCCGCCGGACCACCGAGCGCGGCGGCTTACGGAGCGGACTGCGTCTGCCCAGGAACTCTTGGGATTGGATATGCAAGGTGATTTATTTTGGGACGTCCGTTATGTAGGGAAAGCCGCATATATCCTGGTTTCCCTTCTCCGGACTCCTGTATATGCGAGCTTGAACCTAAATGTTGATATCCGGGTTCCCCACCGATGTCCGGTTGGATTGGCGTCCGGTTGCCTCTCGTGTCGTCCTCGTCCGCAGCCACCCTGTGCGACGATCCGAAGTCTTGTGCGCCTATGGGTGGATATGGAAGGCCGGAGTCCCTAGGAGCCTCTTGCGCTTTATATAATCTGGCAAGAGCCCCCTCTCGTTGTCTCTCCACGCGACCAGACGACCAGTCACCCCCAAGCCAGATACCGACACCGAATAAAGCGAGACAGGGCCACTGTTTGTGAAGCTTTGGCTGATAGTCGCGCTCATCATGGGTTCTGTAAAGGAAACGTCGCGGGCGGCCGGGGTAGACGACAGTAAGGGCCTGACCATTTCTTTTGAGGGTAGGTCTTACTCCCACTCACTCCTTCTCTCCCCACCTCTTGAGGAACACGCGCGTAAGTTGGCTGTGGGGACTGACCTGGGCAGATTACCTCGGGCTCAACGCTGCGCTGTATGAGTGGGCGGAAAGCTATGACTCGAAAGACTGGGATCGTCTTCGGAAGTGCATCGCTCCGACTCTCCGCGTTCGTTCCTCCCCCCGGCCCCCTTTTCCCCTCCTCCCTCCATTCTTCTTGCCCCTTCCCCCGGCAGTGTCTTCCCTTGGGAAACGAGAACGACAAGTAAGCGGGTAACTGACGAAACTCCAGATTGACTACCGCGCCTTTCTCGACAAACTCTGGGAGGCAATGCCAGGGGAAGAGTACATCGCAATGATCTCCTCACCCGCTCTCCTGGGCGACCCCCTCCTCATGACCCAGCATTTCGTCGGGTCCACCCGCTGGGAACGCATATCCCCCGACACCGCCGTCGGCTACCACCAGCTGCGGGTCCCGCATCAGCGGTACACGAACGCGAGCCGGAATGAAGTCCAAGTCAAGGGCCACGCACATGGGAGCAACGTGCACTGGTATGAGAGGGTCGAAGGGGTGTGGAAGTTCGCGGGGCTGGCGCCGAATATCAGGTGGTCGGAGTTTGATTTTGACAAGATCTTTGAGGAGGGGAGGGAGGGGTACGGGGAGAAGAAGTGATTAGGGGTTGAGGCTGGGGTTAGCTGCGTCTGGATGTTTGGGGTATTGGGGGATCCGCGTTTCAAGGTGAAGCGAAGGCCTCGGTGGAAATGATATCCTGGAACTGGCCGGTGGCCAGTGCCTATCATCATATCAACACCCACGGATGTGCGTCATGCCGAGTGTAGGCTGGACCTGTCTCCCGGCCAGGTTCATCATGGCCCAATGGCGATGGCTAAGGCATACCCGATATCTTGACGCATCGAACAAGAAGACTTCGAGCGACTACTCATCTTGTTCTGACCATGCCCACCATCCGTCTCCCACCTGCGCCGAGAGAGCACTCTCAGGGCCTTTTATCTAGCCATCTCCATCATCTAAGCCCCTGAACCCGAGGCTGATTCAGTGGGAGTGGAGGTGGTGCGTGCACATGATGTCGAGGTTCAAGGGGAAACGTGGCGTGGCTCGACTGACAAGCCCCGGGGCTTTTGTTCTAACACACTTCGGTCCGTCATCCTGACGGTCTGTGATGTGGCATCCTTGATGCACCTTTAGTACGGCCTTGCGCTGCCGTAATCATCTTCATGTGATGGCAATATATACGATAATCGTGTTTTGGGGGTAGGGTGGATCGTGAAATAGACGTCTGGTTGTCAAAGGGCAACATGGCCACGATCACTATGGGTGGTCAGAGGACGATGCATTTCAAGGTCAGACAGAACCAAAGATCAAACCACATGCCTGCGTGAAAAAGAACAACGGCTTTAACATAGAAAGAAGGCATAGCACCGAGGAGCAACGAGAAAACAACGAAAGGGTGCTTTACTACAGCATGTGTGGCAAGCGACCGGGGATTTCCTGAGTCTAAGTCTCGCGCGATTGCCGTGACTTTGGAGAAGACATGGCGGAAATGCGACAAGTGAGCTGGGAGTAGCCTGAATTAATTAGGCTTGGTGTAGAAAGCGAATGTTTGACAATGGATACTGGCGGACTATGCCGACCCGAGCAAACTGGAATCAACACGGGCTAGGTTCCCAGTGCCGAGAGTGGTAAGTCAGCAGCAGCACCAGCCACAGAACACAGAACCTCTCCGCCACATACCCGCCCTAGGCCCACAGCTCCTTCACGGCGGGGCTTTTTGTCACCGCACAAAGTGGTTTTCCGGCGGAAAATTATCTTTCTAACCAACCCATCCCACAACCATCCCCGACAGAACTCGAAGATTCAGTCTCCGCCAACTGCGGTTAAATCGATTGTCGTCTCGTGTTCTACAAATTCAAAACCGGTAAGCTTCCCTTCAGACTATAAGACATCGGAACGACGCCGAACACGACACTGACATCGCAATCGTAGAATCACCAACAGTCAAAATGAAGTACCTCGCGGCTTACCTCCTCCTCGCCCTCGGCGGCAACCAGAGCCCCAGCGCTGCCGACATCGAGAAGGTTCTCTCCTCCGTCGGCATCGAGGCCGACAGCGAGCGCGTCGGCAAGGTCATCGGTGAGCTCGAGGGCAAGGACATCAACGAGGTATGGGCACCCTGAAGGCGAATGAATATGCTATGCAACAATGGATTCTGACCGCCTTTTCCAGCTCATCTCTGAGGGCTCCACCAAGCTCGCCTCCGTCCCCTCGGGTGGCGCTGGTGGTGCTGCCGCCGCTGGCGGTGCTGCTGCCGCTGCTGGCGGCGCTGAGGCCGCTGAGGAGAAGGCTGAGGAGCGTAAGTGCATTGCCGTGAACTGCTCAATCGACGGTGGTCGCGAAGCTAACACAGAACAGCCGAGGAGGAGTCCGACGAGGACATGGGCTTCGGTCTCTTCGACTAAGCGCAGCCGTCAACAGGCAAGCATCAGGCTCACCAACATGGTCGAGGGAATTGGGCTACGGGCCGGCCTTCTCACGCGGGGGATCATGTCTGCTGCGGTGCGCCCGCCGGGCCGTATTCGCGCAAGGATTCCTTTACAGGTTGTGGGACATGGTCACCAATTGCCGGCCTTGACGGTCGTCGGATGAAGATGACGGCATGAAAATGAAAAAAAAAAAAAGAACCGATTCGGAATCTAATTTTTGCAAAAACTGTGACACTGCCATTCGTTGTCTCATCTATTGAACAGACGGCGTGGGCTACCTTCGGTGACTGGTAACTTGACGTATGCGCCGCATGCACATGTGTGCTGTTCCGCCGGACAAGAGCGGCCAATTGACTGGCGGGCATAGCCTAGGAGGGGGAAATTAGGTAAATTGCCCAGTGGCAGTTCGAGAGTCGGCGTGGGAATCTTATCATATTTTCGGCGTAAGCAAGCACTCAGACCCAGCCAAAGGAACTTTCTTCGATTTCTCGAAAGTGGTTACGGCAAATCCCGTCCCCACGCGCCAATCAAGCCCTCGGCTGCCAGGGCTCCATGTTCTGTCCCGCTAGCGTTGCCGCGCAACGGGAACACCCGCCATTGGCCCAGACCGCCTCGCCCAAATATTCTCCACAACGCGATCCATGCCAAAAGTCGCACTCCTTCAACTCCGGCATCAATCCCCCCGGCATTGTAAGTTTTGACACCACTCGTGACCTAACCCCCATATTCGCGCCGACTCTAGCATCATGGGCGCAATTGACGCGTAACCCGGGATTTTGAGCCATTTTTTTTTCGCGAGGCTTTACATGACACGCGCTCGTGTGCCCTGCGGTATATCTACACCAAAACAAGAGGGGAGACGAAACCCCGTCTCTGACCCAACGACCAAAAGGAGGAAAATCACCACGCCGAACCGTCCGAGGTGCAATTTTACAAAATGGCTTCGACAATGTCCCCTACACCAGCAGGCTCCGCGCACGCCGCGCCATTGACGCGGAGGACTTCCCAGAGACAGGCCCTAAGGCGGCCGCCGTCGCGAACCTTGAGGAAGCAGGACTCAAACCCCGGCCTAGCGTCCAACTCCCAGGCGCAGTACTCCGCCATGCACGACAGCTCCGACGACGAGATCCCCGTCCCCATGAAGCTCAGTGCCCTCACCAAGGCGCTACTAGACGACGGCGCGCCCAAGGCGGCGCCGAACCCGCCGCCCTCGCCGCCCCGCACGAGACGTCGTAGCGCGCTATCGTCCTCGGTTTCCGGTCCCCAGGAGGAGAGGAGGCACCTCAGGTCAGGAAGCTCGCAGCCGTACGAGACGCGGCAGTCGCGCGCCGACTCCTCCGCCAACACGCCCGCCAAGAGCCGTGATGGGAGCCCCGTTCGGAAGCGCGTCGTCAGGCTGAGCACAACGCCCAAAAGCCTGAGCCAGATGAAGAGATCGACGTCGCAGACACGGCCGCCGCTACAGAGGAGGACGTCCTCGAGCCGCCCTCCGAGTAGAGACAAGTCGTCGTCTTCGGATGTGAACAAGCCGCCGCCTGCCGCGGATGTGAACACGCCGGCACAGCAGCCGCGCGTGGTGCGCATCACGAGCGGGTCTTCAGCTGCTCGGAGGCGGTCGGCTAACTCGTCTGCGTTGTCCTCGGCGAACAAGTCGATACCGGCGTCTGCCTCGGCGTCTGGGTCTCAAGCGGAACCTGACGCCGTGGAGGAGCCGGGCACGGCTGCACGCTTTGCCGGTAGCGTTTCGAGGGCTGCAGGGATTGGGAGGCTCGAGGATAACCTCGCCCTGCAGGGTTCCATGCGCGTTAAGCGAGTTGGAAAGGTGCCGGGCAGCTTCCTCAGCGGCCCCGCGCGCAGGGGACGGAGACGGCAGAGCGAAGAGGAGGCGGAGGCGGAGGCGGAGGGGAATGGGGAGGGTGAGCATGCTCCTAGCAGCCAAGAGCGCGGCAGCCAACCCCCTGGGGGGGGAAATGGCTCCGCGGATGACAACGGCTCACCGTACTATGCGAGCAACAAATACGCCGACTTCGCATCCGGGAGTCCAATTAGCTCCAAGGATATCCACCGCCGACATGCCGACGTCCGCATGTCATCCGCTCGTCCATCTCCCCTAGATAATCAAAGGCGAGCCGAACACGCGCCATCACCAGCGCAAGAACACCGCCGACCCGATATCCCCTCAAACGATGACCAGGAGAACGATCTGCCGCCCATGCTCCAGCAGTCGAAGCCCTACTCCTTCTCAGTGAACCCCGCCTCTGAAAAGGCCCCCCGGAGGCCCGCCAACGCCGACGTTGGCAGCGCCGGGAGGCCCACGGTGTCGCCGGACCGGAAACCGCTCGCGGCAATCAACCACAACACGCCGCACCGGCCGGCGCCTCCACCACCAAAAATGTCTGTTGTGGATGTGGCGACGGCGTCTGCCGGTGCTTCGACGACGCAGGCGAAACAGCGGCGGAACGTCATCAGGGTGAACGGCAAAAGCTACACGAGGCTCGACGTCATTGGCCGTGGAGGGAGCGCCAAGGTGTACCGGGTGACGGCTGAGAACGGCAAGATGTGGGCGCTCAAGCGGGTGTCGCTCGAGCACGCAGACAAGAACACGGTGCAGGGGTTCAAAAGCGAAATTGACCTTCTCACGAAGCTCGCCAAGGTGGAGAGGGTTATCAGTCTGTTGGACTATGAGATGAATGATGAGAAGAAGGTTCTCACCTTGGTACGTGGATCTATCCATCCGACCTATGGCTGGGTGCGGTGAACCTCGACTAACTTGCTCTTCAGGTCATGGAACTTGGCGAGATCGACTTTAACCAGCTCCTCAAGACTCGGCAACCGCCGGACACCGGCCGCTTCGACCCCGTCTTCGTCCGGTACTACTGGAAGGAGATGCTCGAGTGCCTCCTAGGCGTGCACGAGGAGGACGTCGTTCACTCTGACCTAAAGCCGCAAAACTTTGTCGTGGTGCAGGGCCAACTCAAACTCATCGACTTTGGCATTGCCAATGCCATCCAGACCAACGAGACGGTGCATGTCCACCGCGAGACGCAGATTGGGACGCCAAACTACATGTCGCCAGAGTCGCTGATGGACTATAACGCGCTCCGCGGCGTGAGGACGCCCGGCCAGCCACGGCTCATGAAGCTGGGCAAGGCGAGCGACGTGTGGTCCCTCGGGTGTATCCTGTACCAGATGGTCTACGGGCTTGCGCCCTTTGCGCACATCGCCAACCCGATGGCGCGATGCCAGGCCATCATCAACTGGGACTACGCCGTCGAGTTCCCGGCGCGCGGCATGGGCGGCGCGCCGGTCCCGCCGTCGCTGCTGCGCACGATGCGGAGGTGCCTCAATAGGGACCCGCACATGCGGCCGACGTGCGCCGAGCTGCTCCACCACACCGACCCGTTCCTTCACCCGGTCGAGGTGGGCGAGCACGCGCTACCCATCGACGAGGAGCTTCTGGGGAGGATCATCCAGAGCGTCGTGGGCAAGTGCCGCGAGAATATGCCGACCGAGGCGGAGGCCATGTCGATGTGGCCGGCGGCGTACTGGGCGAGTCTCCGGAAATCGATAAACGCGAACAGGGCGTGACGGGAGGAGGGGGAGGAGCCTGTCGTGGCTACTGTACTGTTTCTGACTTGTGTGTGCGATGGGCCTCCACTGTTTGATGTGTCTTCATTTTCTTTGTTTCATCTTCATGGGCATATACTTCTTGAGCGCGGGGTACACACTGGGCGTGTTCTTTTCTTTGCGGTTTCGTCTTATACCATACCATTCATTGAGCGAAGCGATTTCGTATATTCGGACGGGCCGGGGATGGGGATAGGACGGGGAAGTGTGCATGGTCTCTGTGGGGAAAATAATGACGGGACTGATTGGGGAGGCTCGGGAGCCTGGTGTTTGTTGCTGGTCGGGATCGACGTGGGCTTTCGACTCTTGATTGCCCCGGGCTTTGTACGAATCCGAATTGTTCAAGCATTTTCCTTTGTTCTCACATGTGTGTGTTGGGCAGCACACCTGCAACCACATCCTCTATCTGACACGAGTAAGCATCCAGGGTCGTCTTGTAAGCTTCTGTATTCTATACATCTGACGCTGAGAATTGTACAGCCATGAACGAGAACAAATTGTTATACAGTTGAACACCCCCCCCCCCCCCCCAACCCCCAACCCCCAACCCCAACCCCCCCCAACCCCCATACCATCGCACACCCGGATCCCTCCTTACTCACCCCTGGACTTCCCCCTTAGCCCCCCCATCAATCTCCTCCAGCCCCCTGACCCTCAACTCCGAGATGGACAGCATTGTGTACCGGTGCTTGCTCGTAACAGTCTTGACCTTGCGATTCCTCCTCTTCGTCTTCTTCTTCTCCCTCATCGGCTCGCTCTCGACCCCCAGCACCGTCGCCTTGCACTCAAACAGCCTCTCGTCCACGTACGGCGTGCCCCTCAGCGTCAGGTCGCGGCTACCCAGCACCGACGCGCGCGTGAGGCGGAGGACGGAGCCGGGGACCACGCCCCGCATGCGGAACGGGAGCCGCACGTGGTCGCCGGGGGTGACGAGGTACGGGTTCCCGTGGATGTGCAGCGTCGCGTAGTGGGAGGGCTGGGCGGCGAGGACGGGGAGGAGGGCGCGGACTTGCTCCGTCAGGGGTTTGTGGAGGGGCTTCTCGGGCGGGTAGAGCTTCTGCAGCGAGGGGGCCCCGGACGTCGCGGTCGGTGTCGCCGGCGAGGAGGGCGCCTGCGGCTGCTCGGAGGCGTTGAGGCGGGCGGTCGTTGTCGAGAGGCAGCGCGTCGCGTGGGCCGGGAGGGGCGCGAAGGCCTGTCGCGCGGCGGGCCGGAGCTCCATTACGGAGCGGAGAAGCGTCCGGCTCATTGTGTCGGTGGGTGGTCGAATTGGGCCGTTGGAGAGAACGCGGGCGGCCCAATCAATCGCTTTCTTGGGGTTGTTCGCGAGGTTGGATTTGGCCTCGAGCGTAGAGGTTGCTGGGGAAAATTCAGCTGGTTGTCGGCAAAAGTGTTTCTCCGGGGCCCCACTTGTACCGTGGAAATCTTGGCATCCCACTCTGATTTTTTTTCTATCTTTATCACCGCCTTTGAGCTCCCCAGCCTCACAACGAAACAACAACAGAGGCAAGCGTATCGGATACTTGCCCCGACGAACCAGTCTCTTATCCCGGTTTAAGAGAATAACACCGTAAACATGGTAAGTTACAGGCACTCACCCGCGCCGTTCCCAGCGCCGTCCCCCCACCAACTTCTCCCCTTTCCCCCCCCCCCCCCCTGCTAATCACTCGCGCAGCCGCAAAACGAGTACATCGAGCGGCACACGAAGCGCTTCGGCCGGCGCCTTGACCATGAGGAGCGGCAGCGCAAGAAGCTTGCGCGGCAGGGCCACCAGGCCTCCAAGGACGCGCAGAACCTACGCGGCCTGCGCGCGAAGCTGCACCAGCAGAAGCGGCACAAGGAGAAGATCCAGATGAAGAAGCAGATGCGGGCGCACGAGGAACGCAACGTCAAGGCGGCGCCCGAGGAGGCGGAGCCCGGCGAGGCGGTTCCCGCGTACCTGCTCGACCGGTCCAATCCGCAGTCTGCCAAGGCGCTGAGCAGCGCCATCAAGAACAAGAGGGCAGAGAAGGCGGCGAGGTTCAGCGTGCCGCTGCCCAAGGTGCGGGGTATCAGCGAGGAGGAGATGTTCAAGGTCGTAAACACGGGCAAGAAAACGAAGAAGAAGGGGTGGAAGCGCGTCGTCACGCAGCCGGTACGTCTCCGTTGCCGCTCCAGGACCCCCCCAGAGTGCGCCTTGGTTCTTTACTAACTCAGCCTGGCATAGACTTTCGTCGGTGCCGAGTTCACGAGGCGGAACCCCAAGTACGAGCGCTTCGTGCGGCCCATGGGTCTACGTTACAAGAAGGCGCACGTCACGCACCCGGAGCTCAAAGTGACGGTGCAGCTGCCCATCATCGCTGTCAAGAAGAACCCCAACAGCCCGCTGTCGACGCAGCTTGGTGTGCTGTCCAAGGGCACGGTGATCGAGGTGGACGTCAGCGACCTCGGGCTTGTGACGGCGTCGGGCAAGGTGGTGTGGGCGCGGTACGCGCAGGTCACGAACAACCCGTCCAACGACGGCTGCGTCAATGCGTGAGTTCCGAAAGGGCGCCGAAGAGTTGCATCTGTTCTGGCTACTAACTGGTGATAGGGTCCTGCTTGTGTGACGGGAGAGTTTTTCAAAAGTCGTGGGGCAGGGTTTACGAGATGCATCGTCTGGCGTTTGGAGTTTCGAACTGGAGGACTGCAGGGTAAAGGATCGAGTCGAGGAGATCGAAGTACATGGCGAACATTCGCTGTGCCTGCCGCTGGGTGTCCTCGCGATACAGGGTGGTGCGGATGAGGCCGGTTGCATCGGCGTGGCGTGCCAAGCCATGCATCCCGTTCCCCCACGGGGGTCAATCGGAGGACGTGTCCCTGGCAGGGAGATCTTGGCTTATGGGGTCTAGATAGGTACTGTTTCGAGGGGAAGCCGGAGCCCACGTGCGTCTGCATGTGCTCGCAATCACCGAGGTCCAGCGATGGGTATGTTTTCAGGGTCAAACTCAGATACCAGAGCAACAGGGATGGGCATGGCCCCTTAAAGGCCAGGCCGGACCGGTGGAGGAGGAGCGAAGGTGGCATAAATACAGGACTCCCTTTAATTCGACTTTGGGGCCTCTCAGGTACAAGCGGGTTGTCACCGTTCGTGGCATGTGCAGCTATCGGCGTGTATGCATGTATCCGTGCAGTGTCGCTCGGTCACATGCCAATCGACGCAGATGCAGATTCGAGCGAGATGTGAGATCTACAAGGTAGATGTTCCAACGAAAGCTCCCTCAGACGACGAACAATAGCGTAACGAATACGACACTCAAGACCCCCCATCCATCCACGGTTTCCCCCGGCGGGTCGAAAGCGCGGCCGGGTGGACCCCACATCCCCCCCCCCCCCCCCCCCGGCTGGGCAGAATTGCCGAAACAGCTTACCCCAGAAACCGGCGAGCCGAACGGGGCCACGAACGCGACAACATCCTCGGCGCATTCTCGAGCCCCGCCGTCCACCCGCCCGCTCTTGCGCTCCACCCACCCTGCGACTCTCTCGTGAATATCGACACCTACCTCTCCCTCCCCCATACCCTCCATACGCCTAGCTCCCAGATTTCCCTCCTTTCCTGGAAACCGCCAGACCCCTCGATGCTGCCGTAGCCAGCCGAGCCACAGCCGAGATCCCCTTCCTCGGCACCGCACCTCGCACCTGTACCACCCTCTCCGACCTACCGACCCCTCCCCCCCGGGCCCCAAGCACCTCCCCAGCGAAAACATGTCCAGCCTCGAGGCCCTCAAAGTACGTCCCGGGGCCCCCATTTCTCCCAGGGCAGCGCCCAGCGTGCTAACCACAATGTAATAAAAAAAAGTCCGCCGTCGAGCGCGTCGTGCTCGACCCGCGGTACAAGGACGTTCTGGGCGTCGTGAAGGGCGCGCGCAATGGCGCCGTGTACGGGGCCAAGGTGCGGTTTCCGCACGCGCTGGTGTAAGGAGCCCCTCTGTCTTCCTTGCGTGTTGACCTCCTCCTCCCCCCCCCCCCCGGCCGGCTGGCAGGATGCTAACTGGAACGCTAGGATGATCTTCCTCTTCCGGTCCGGAACGTGAGTCCACGTCCTCGTTCCTGCTTCACCTCTGTCATGGAAAGGTGCCTGGGTTTCGCGCAGGGAATTGACGGGTGCTGCAGGTTCCGGGAGAAGCTCCGCCTCGTCTACCGCGCGACCAGGATGCATGCGCGCAACCTCGCGACCTTTGCGACAATATACAAGCTGTCCCTCCTATTCCTGAAGAAGTTTGGTCCCAACGGTGGGAAAGAAGGTGCGCACAGAAACCTCCCTCCTCCTCCCCTTCACCCGCCACCGGCTGTTCTCTTCGGGCCCCTCTCGCTTCGCACGTCTCACCTCCTCCCGAACCCCCCCCCCAAAACTAACACTCCCAGGCCCCTATGATACCTTCCTAGCCGGCCTCCTAGGCGGATACTTCGTCTTCGGCCGCCCGTCCCCCTCGGGCCGCGTCCCCTCGGTAAACCAGCAAATCGTAATCTACGTCTTCGCCCGCGTGGTCCTCGCCCTAGCCCGCATCGCTGTGACCCCCGGCGCCGGCCTCCCCATCGTCTCGCGCGAGGACACGAGCACGCGGATCCGCGGCGTCGCGTGGCCGGCCTTTGCGTCGCTGTCGTGGGCGACGGTCATGTATCTGTTCAGGTGGTACCCCGGGGATCTGCAGTCGAGCCTGAGGAGTAGTATGGACTACATCTATCTGGATAGTAACGAGTGGGACTCGTTGAGGAACTTCTTCTGGCATAATAAATAGACGAGAGGAAGAGGGGCGGATTGGTGGTTCAGCTGTGTAGATATTGCATCTTGGCGTGGCGAGGATCGAAAGGGGCAGCTTTGTCTAGAGGGTTGGGATGAGTGACGGATATCCTTAGAGCTGCATCGAGTACATTTTTCTTTGGCATACTCCAGCGCATGCGCAGCCTGCGCCTTGGACATGAGAGAGTCGGCGTACTTTCTTTTTTGACGTGCCCCTCCAGAACTCAGCGGCCGTAACGGGCTGCTACCGAGGCTATTCGAGGCAGGGCCGGGACATGAGAGAGTCGGCCGTGTAAGTGCAGGTCTGGCACCCGAGCCAGGACGGGGCGACCGTAGTTGGGCCATCCGAAATAGGGGTTGGCCATGTCCAAGAGGCATTGCGATCGATTTCTCTTGGTGAGAAGGCTCGATCAGCCCCTTGGATTGTACGGGAGACGTCCACAAGTCGGATAGAGTCTGCGATACGCGGGCTCAACTGTCTCCCCGTCCCCGGCTCGCGCAGGTGAGTGAGTATAGGTATTCCTCGGTTCTAGGGACACCACCCACAGCACATGCCACGGTGGCCCCGGGTAACACGGGGGTTTGCCTGACGGACGGCTTCCCCGCCCCCCCCCCCCCCCCCCTTCTCAGTACACATCAAGTATACCTCTTGACAGTCCTAGTCGAAGCGTCGCCGACACACGGGGACCGGGGACCAGGGGATACGGACGCCAGAAGAGGACGGGCCACTTCCGCTCCCGGTTGGGATATCTAAGCACGGGACAGATGCGTCAAGGCGCCCAGAGCGTCTAACCCTGGGGGCCGGGTGTCCGGAGGCTAGAGGGCAAGCGGACAGCGCCCGCCGTCCGTGTACCACTGGGAAGCACCCAGGAGCCCGTGCAACAGGCACCGCACAAGCCCCCCCCCCCAACCCCCGCGAACTGCCTTTGCCATTCACCCATACGCCCCTGGTCCCGCTGCCGGTCCCGACCCTGCACAAGCGTGGAACCGTCCACCCGCGTCGTGTACCGCGGCTCGGGACCAAGTACAGCCTACCCCGCTTGGCAGTGAACGCGGGACGCCTGCGCGTGGATTATCCATGTGCCGTGCCTTTCTTCGTGAGACGCACGAAAAGGGGGGGAGGGGAGGGGATTGAGGGTGTTGGTGGAGTGTTGCACGGGGAGCCCCGCGAAACCACCTGTAGACCTTGAACGGGGGGATGGGGTGGCTGGGCAGCGAGCGAAAGGGCCACGCGGACCACAACGGCCGTCGATGTGTCAGGGGCGCGGCTCCCATGGCGCGCAAGAGGCAAGGGAGCTCACCAGCTACACCGGGCATCCAGCAGAGGGGCATCCTCGCCGGGACAGGTGCTCTGGAACTGCAGTGTCGTGCCAGCTTCCCGTGTGAGTACGAGACGGCGGCTTGCTTCGCCGGGGCGCTGCCGTGTCTCGCGTTGCAGCGGAACCCGCGTCCCAACAGCTACCCGCCGGCACCCTCCCCGCCGCAAACCCCAGCGAGCGAGCGGCTTCCGCGGGCCGCCAGGCTTGCGCGAGCCCCATCGCATCACACCATCAGATGGACTGCGTGTCTGTGGCTCTGGGGTCAGACGCCAGCCACGATGCAGCTCGGAAGTCAAGACGGAGCTAGCAGACCACATGCTCGTGGGATGGACTCGTCATGAGACGCGGCAGCTCGGTGTCCGCCCTGCCCCGGGATTGCCTCGCGGGGCCTGGAGCGAGCGAGGGGGTACGGCGGATGACGCAATGGTTGGTGGCCTCTGCTGGCCGTCCTTTTCGGCGGTATATCAGGGCCGGAGAGGTAAACCCCCCCCCCCTCTCCCGCTGGGCCCCCCCCCTAAACCTTACCTTCATCCACTGGGGGATAAAGGCACCCTCTATAACCCACCCTCCGCCAGACATCGATATGAAATAAACCCAGCCTCCATAACAAACCGAGGTGAGCCGGCATACAAGCAGACATCCCCGCCGCCACGCCAGAACTCCGCCGCCCTCCCAACCACCAGACATCACGCTGTCAGGAGCACGAGATACCAAAGCGAGACAAACCTCTTGAGCACAGCGGGGGACCCCACGCGGTGGCGAACTGGGACGTCAACGCCCAGATAGGCTTCCTTTGCTTCTCTGGCGCCGTCGCTGGACCCGGAGCTACGCTTGGGCCTGGCGCTGGTGGGACGACGGGCGAGGGGCCTCGCGCGCGTGATGCTGCGAGTCGATGACGGCGGTGCCATTTCGGTCGCCCCCTCTCTTCCCACTGCGCGCGTGAGCCTCTGGCCTACCCCCGCGAGCGTGACGACCAAAAGGTTGCTTGGGGAACGGACTGGATCCGCCCGGGGCCGGCCCGCTGTATAGGAACTGCACGGGATGCCGACGCCCCCAAATCGCCGGTGGTTAGGCGACGGTGACTCTTGTAGTTCGCCCTCGGGGCAAGATGGGGGCTTCTACGGGCATGTGGCCCCACGCTTGCAATGCCCATCGAGCATGACCCCGCCTGTAGGCCCTCACGCTGCAAACATTCCTACAACGCACCCTCAACAGCCCACGCTACCACCAGACAACAGACACATGGGCCCCCTTTGTAGGTTCACGCGTCACGCCATCCTCCCCGTATCGGCCAGCAGGATAAGCAACGCACTACCGGAACCTTCTCCTCCCCCTCCCACTTGCTAGAGACCAAGAAAACATGCCATGGCGTGGCCGGTAGCGGTACGCTCGCAGGAGACTCGCTCCGCAGTGGAGCACTGTGGAATCGAGGTCCCTGGGACGGTGCGCGTCTCGTCGAGTTTCTTCTTGTCATTGGGACACGAGGTTTCTCAGATGGTGACGACATTCCAGTTGCTTCTTCTTTTTTCTTTTTCTTTTCTTTCGGGAGATGGAGAGCGTGGGCGTGTGCGTTGGGAAGGCGATGGTGAGGAGCTCACGGAGCAGGAGCAAGGGGTGTACCCAGACAGGTAGAGCTCGCGGCGTGGAGCGATATCTCCGGACAAAGTCGGAAGTCTAGCGAGCCGGTGACGACCCGTGCTGTGGAAAACCTACCTCGAGAGGCGGGACGCGTATACGCGAGAAAAAAAAAAAACCATCCCATCGCATGTTTGTAAAGGGACCTGTCGAGGAGTCACAGGCCGTGCGATGGGGCGGACGGGAGCAGCGGGAACGAGTCAACGTGCGCCTGGTCCCGGTAGCCGGTAACTGCTCCGGCCAGCGAGAGGCGTTGGGGCGAGTCTGCAGCCCAGTTGCTTGTATAGCGTCACAGGGGAGAGGGGGCCGGCACCCGCATCACTCGCTCGGGTGCAACTACTCATATAAGCGCCCACTCGGGACGACGCCGGCATTCCCCATGCCCTGAGCTGGGAGCAGAGGAGGGAACAAGCGACGCGGACCATGTCCCATCCGCTCCGACCTTGGACTCCCACCTTCCCCCCCGCCCCCCGCAAAACCGGCCGGGACCTCCCCGAAGCCCGGCAGAGTCTAGGACCCCGTCGGTACGTAGCGCCGAGCAAGGACCATAGCTTAAAGGTAGATCCCGCCGGGGTAGCGGCCGCCGCCCGGACCTGCTGATGTCGCGAGAGATGCCCGGCACAAGGCCAGCCCTGGCCTGCGAGTCAAGTCCTCACAGCCGCGCGAAATCCACCCCTGGCCCTGGCGACAGGTTCTCCAAGGGCTTGCGCGGGATGCCCGTCAACGAGCAAAAAGCGGCCCGCGAGCAGGGCCACCGTGACGGCAGGGATCAACACCGCCGCGGGCTGCACGACAGCGAAGAACCAGTCCCGTCCGGCGAGCCCTGGCCCCCACCCTAGGCCGTTTGTTGGGGGGGGGGGGGGTTCCGGGTCGAGTCCCGAGGCGGCCCGCGGGAGGTGACGGGGGCGGGGTTAGATGAGGATTCGCGCTCACACGTCACGGGGCGGCTCGGGCGAGATGAAGAGGTACGCCGGGCGGGTTTGCCAAGGGCGGGCTGGACGGACCGGCCTGCTGGGCTGCCTGGGCGGGGCGACCGGCTGAGCTCCAACATGGGTGAGTCGATGAGTGCATTGCGATTGCTCCCCCTGGCGGATCCATATACTCTGCATGCAGATGCGGAGAAGGGAGAAGAGTGGCCAGCGGAAATATAGCCCCGAGGAGCGGGGCAGATAGACGCGCCTCGATTCGGCTTGTGGAGGCACAGCAGGCTCGGGTCGTTGCCAGATTCCCAGATGGGCCTGCGTGTAACCGGCAGTCCCAGGTAAGCTGAGACAGCGCGCCGCATAATCAGAGGCAGGCCGGAACCTGTAAACAGGAGCCCAGCAGCTCGCGTGACGTGAGCGTGAGCGACTGAGTGAGTGAGTGGGTACATCCTCCTGACAGCGGCAGCACATGGCCAGTGCCAAGCGAGCCCCATCACCCATGAGCACTTCCCCCCCACCTTTCAGGCCGAGAGCTGAGCACATTGCTGCAGGTATAATCTCTCGAACCCCCCCCGGATGACCACAGCCGACCATCACTGAAGAAAGGGAAGGGGGGTGGGGGCGAGGGCCACACGACGTCAAGTCGGGGGTCCGTGCCGTCTGGGCACGGCAAGGAAACCTGTTTTTTTTTTTTTTTTTTTTTTTTTTTTTTTTTTTTTTTTTTTTTTTTTTTTCCCACCTGCATGTGCTTTGGAGAAAGAAGCCGTGTCTCGGAGACGGTGCCTCGTTGCTTGCAGTCTCGTCGCAGGGGCGCGCCCCGTGTCTCACAGCCAAGCCCACGTCTCGCCGCGGGATCGGCGCGATCCGAGGTTGCAGAAAGGTTTTCTAGCACGAGCCTCCGGGGCGGCGTTTCCGTTTCACTAACTAAATCCTCATCCACTCAACCGGGAACCGCAGCTCAGTCAACCCCATCTTCCTCGCAGTTACGGATACTGAAGAAGTACCAAGTGTAGAGTACTGGGCACACGGGCAAGAAGTCCACCACCCCCTTTGTGCTCGCCCTCGTCTCCGCTGCCGTCCTGCCCCTCGGTAATGCTCGTCGGAAGATCTGCTTGGGATCGTCCGCCTGCATGAGCTAAGAGCGCAGCGTGGCAGCGTGGCACTCGAGCGGGGCAAAAAAAAAAAGAAGAGAACCAAGAGCCCCCACAAGATATCGCCTCACGAGTAATACTTGTAGGTGTGTCTCGGCAAATTGGATTGACAACGAGGAAGATGGGGGACGCCGCGCATCGCCTGTTTCAAAAAAAAGAAAAAAAAAAAAAGAGTCATCGAATGAGACATTACACTCGCCTCAGCCGCGGCAAAACATTCCCGGAGATAAAACTCGCCCTTTACTCCGCGATCCACAGAAACCCACAAACACAAGCAACGCCATGGGCAGTGAAATTCCCCCGGCGGCCCGATGATCGACAGCGCGCCCGCGCGCAGGCGGGGCCGTACACTGTAAAAAACCCAGATACTTGACGCGGGACGTCGCGACAAACTGCAACGCTGGCGGACGGGGGACCTGGCCCGAGTTCTTGGCGGCCACGTGCTGTGGAATCTTGGGGGTACGGCGGGTGTGCTGTGAGAACGAGGTAGGTGGGAGAGAGCCGACGAGTGGATTGCGATGCGCCTCGGCTGGCTGGCTCGTTGGGAACTTGTTTTTTTTTTTCCTGGTAAAAAAAAAAAAAAACACATCGCGCTTGCCAACAAATACGGGACTCATGTAGAAAAGCACAACGCCAAAAGCAGCAAGAGCGTGGCGCCGGCATAATGCCACGCGGCCTCCCTCGCATTCTCTTCGGACACCCCCACCCCGCTAGACCAATGAAGAAAGGCCAGCGGCACTCTACCCTGCCCGCCGTCGCAGCGAAGAAACAAAGGGAAGGCAGGCGCCGGTGGGAGGGGCGCCGGAGAAAAACGTGGCAGGACCTCTTGGTCCGCATGGCGAGGAGGAGGGGAGGGGGGTGTGGGGTTGGGGCGGGACGGGAGGAGACAGATGGAGTCACAGTGCGGAGCACTGTCGGCCTCGTGGTTTGCCGCTGTGGTGGGGTGGAGCCCCGGCGAGCGAGCTGGAGGAGATCCTGGAGCGGGGCTTGTGGCCCGATAGGCGGGTGTACATGTGGGAACTTGAGGGTATCGCGGTTATTATTGTCCGAAAGTTAATGAAGACGAGAACGGCGACGACTGCGACAGACGCGACGCCACAGCCAGCACCAGGACAGATGGCCAGGTTCTGTAGCGAGAAGCGACCTGAATAGCAGGTGGAAATGCGCCGAGAAAAAAAAATTAACGTGGCCGAAGGAAGGGAAGATCCAGAGAGTGGCAAAAGCGAAGGGGTCCGAGGTCATACCATGGACCATGGAAGATTCTCCCGAAAGAACAGATTCATTGTGAAGCTACTTCGCTGGGAGTCTGTCCCTAAGATGCGTCTTATAACGGATAGTCGGCCCTCGGCGGCCCGCCAGCTGGCGGCACTCGGGGACGGCACTCCCGCTAGCTCCTCTCCCACGTGGGCGAGCCTCTGCCGCGGTTCAGTGGCCCCCTTTTCTTGTGCCGAGGGTCTGAGGCAGGTTGAGATGCGCCGTGGCACCCTGGTACTGGTAGCTCAAGGGGTGAATGTCCCGAGACTCGTCTGTGGAATGGTCGTAACAACGCCGTGCTCGGACAAGGCGCCCCACTCTACCCATTTACTCGTAACTTGCTCAACGGGGCGGCCGCGTTTCCTCGCGACGAGGGCACGGCCTGGTTTCTTCAGCCCCGTAGGGATATACCCTGTAAACGTATACCTTGCCTGGGGGCCCCAAGGACTGGAACCGAGGGCTCCCCGCTCCGCCACGACTCGCCCATGAACAGCAATGCCCAGGATCCACCGGATCCATCAAGACTGGACGTTGTGCCCGCGCCCCACCGAGCGCCAATAATCCCCCGTTCAAGGTTGAGCCCGGAGCTCAAGGAAGGCCGAACCCCTAGTGTTGCATACCGAGCAATAGTCTCCCCGAGTTGTGCGTCCTGCCGCTTTGGGATTGAATCGTAAGGGCTACCGCCCATTAGCGCGCCGCCGATTCCAAATCGGCTCGGGCACGGGCGCGCAGCGTCGCAAGGGTTGTCGATATTGGCATGGGACGGGCCTAGTACGGTCCACATCGTGGCACTCCTTTGCGCGGTCTCCCGGCGCTCATGCTCCGCGACTACTGGCGGCGCGTGCGGCGTGAAGACTCGCCCATTGGGGGTACTGCCGATAAGTCACAGAGCTTAACGCCAGCGCTAACACGCCCCAAACAAGATCCAGGCACGAGCATCGAAGTCGCCCCCGGATTTCGGCACTTGAAAGCCCAGAAGCATCGAAACTCGCCTAGCGGGACCCCCTGTGTCGGTACCGCGAGAAGCAACCGTCCCGCCCCACGAGGGAAATGCGGCAAATGGTTCATCCACGGCGCTAGCTCGGCACCGTGCCCGGGCGGGCATTCCTGCGCTAGCGCGCCATGGGACGCAGGGGAGATCCCCGAGCTAAAAGGGGGGGGGGGCCAGCGAGTGGGAAGTTGGATGTTGGCCTATGTCCTTGATGGGGCTGAGCTGAGGCGGGTGGGTTGGGGGGATATTAGTTTTACATGCTACGGGGCGCGCCTACCATGCAGCCGACACAGTAAGTCGGTAACACTGCAAACAAAAACGCCCTGACACGCCGTCCCCATCAGTCCGACTCAGCGCTAAAGCACAGGCTGAAGCTCGGGCAGGCAAGCGTGAGCTTTCGTGCTTCATGCCGCATCGCTCATAAACCTCCCAACTCCGCTTCCCGCACTTACATCCCCGGCCCGGACATGACATCGCGATCTACGAGTACTCCATACTCTCATCAATGCATGCTCTTGGCTTCCCGTGGTTCTCTTCACCATTTGGCCCCCCGTAGGTTCCCGGTTAACTATTTTTGCGTCCCGGGCCTGGGGTACAGGCCCATCGGATATGATCTACCGGCATCCCCTCGCAATGTCCCACACTAACAATGCCCCGCCGAATTCGACCGAGGCCACCGCCATCCATAATGCGCCACCGGCGCAATGGACAATGACTGCCCCGTCTCACTGAACCCTCTTAACACCAGATCGCCGCGGCCCTTTTCGAAAGTGCCACCTCGTCCTCCCCACGTAACACGTCGCACAGAGTACTCCCCCAAACCGAGAAGCGGAGATTAACCCGCGTAGCGTCTCCCCCACCCCCAAACCAGCCGCCGACAGGACCCGTCCCACCGTCGTGTAAGTGACATGTCATGGAGGTCCAGGACAGTCACAATGGCGGCGGCTCTCGCTGGCAGCGGCACCCGGTGCGATGTGCCCCCTCCGCCGCCCTACTTTTGATTGTCTCGGGGGCGGGCACGCTAGTTTCGCGCGGGCATGTCGTCTCGTGCGCTGTTAGACAGGGCTCGACATCGTGAGACTTGCGCCTGGCCGTCCCCCCCCCCTTTTGGGGGATGTACATGCGTTACGTATGCGGACGGAGAGTCGACGCCTTCCCATCCGATCATCAGAAGTTGGCTAATAGGATGGCTGACGACGGCCGATATACCTCCGGCCTCCAAAGAGGACGTCCTAGCAAGAGCTCCCACGCCCCATCCAAGCTGCTGTCGCAATCCTAACAAAACTCCGATGATCCATCACCTGAGTACGTACATCGCGCCCAACGGAATAGCTTTGGACCCTTGCTCGTATATCGAAGAAGTTTAAAAAGCAGGATCGCGTCATTCGGAAAATTCTACCAAAGCGTGACCGCGTTAGGGGACAGCACGTCGGACACCGAAGTACCTGCGAACAAAGTTCAGATCAAACAGTGAATCCCTCAATACGTCTCCAGTCTTCTTCACCACACTTTGCTAACCATGGGGCCTCGCGGCCCTTCGCGTGATGGCTCAGGAGACCTGCGTAACGATAAGCATTCGCGTCCATGTGCTCGGCACATGGGTTGAGTTCGCGATCCGCTTAGAAATATGCATCTGCTTTTTGCGATGCTTTGCCCGCTGAGCAATGACGACGGTGCCGGCGCCGGTGATGAGTCCCAGAACGTTCGTGTCAAGAACCGAGATGCACCCTCACCATTTAACACGAGATCCCGCATGGACGACCAACACGTTAGCATCGGGCACCGGCGGGACACCTCAAGCTCTCGTCTCGACCCCCAAGACGGCGTCGTGCACCTGCATCTCGTCGTACCCCGTAGCCCCGTGTCGCCGCCGCGGGAGCCGCTGCCACCGCAGCACGGGCGTTGCACCCATTGCGAGGGGCATGCGGTTGACACAGGTCAGGTTCGCACCCCAGGGGACGAGCGGAGGCACATGCTTGCGAGCCGGGGCAGCCCAGGACTTCACGTGGGCCGGGGACGAGTGCCGTTGCGCAGGAGCTCGCCTCCTCGGTTGGGCAGAATCGGCCTGATATAACGCGTGAGTTGAAGGCTGGTGTTGTTGATATCCAAATGAGGTGCACCCCCCGCCTTCTTCGCTCCCCAAGACGACAAGAACCTTTGCGCTTAATGTTCGTCTTCGTCCAATGCACCTGTCTTTCGACTGCCCTATCCGAAGGAACTAAGTTCTGCCCAGACAAGACTGACTCGAATTCCTGTTGGCGGACATCATCCGGGGTGACCACCCGCGTGAGTACTTCGTTGTGTAGTTGTACCAGCTCCAGTGTTCGCCGTCACCAGAAGTCGGGCGGCGTCCCTAGCTCCGGCCTGAACCTTCCGGGGGCACCTAACATCCGGCCGCCGCACCCGTCTCGAGCGCCGAGCGGAGATAATCCTGTAACTGTGGCCGTAGATGTGGCGGACGCGCGGATTTGACTTTCCCTCGTCTGGCCTCGGATGATGGACGCTGACTAGGCGACTGACTCTTGCGGCGCTGATTATTTGGTTCCAGGCGCTAGCTTACCGAGTGGTGGGGAGCGACGCGGCGAGGGCTTTTGTTCATACTGTGGCTTTCACACCTTCCGCGGCAGGTACCCTTGGCTGGGCCCCAGGGCCCACCCCTCCCCCCCCAAGACTCGAGTTCGCCGTGGGAAAGTTCTCCAGGTATCGGCCTACCATGCTTGCCTGTACGACCCTAGTGTCGGGGTGGGTCAGGTCCACGCACCGTTGTACAGCCGTGTAGATTTTCGGTAGTCGCCGCTCGGCACGGGCAGGAAGCTGCTCGCCAAAGTACTTTTCTGGTACCCCTCCGGCGATAGCTTGGCAGCCATCCACGAGCACTTGACGGAAAGTATACCCCCAGCCCGGGTATCCCCTCCGAGTACCTCCATCCCCTGTCTCTCACGGCTCCTCCCAAGTGGTGCCCTGAATGGCCCCCCAGACCATCGTTTCTCTTTCGTCCTTTCCCCTCCCGCGCCGCAAACATAAACTTCCAACAACGTTTCGACACTCGAGTTCACGAACAAGCTTTCGCGAGCCGCACGCACGCCCCCTCCTGAACATCTTTATCTTTATTATTCCTTGTCGCCTGTCCATGTCCTAACCTTATCGTCGCCAACAGCTGATCGCTGTGAGAAGCGCGAAAGACACCTGACGGCTGCGTGGCCCGGGTGCTTTTGGCGTTGCGAAAAGGACGAATATTTAATTCCTCGCGAGCCTCCCTCTTGCTCCCCGGTCCCGCCTCTCTCTTCCCACACGACATTCTGCAGCTTGCCACGTTGAGCCACGATATCCTGGACTGCCTACGCAGAGACCACGCCCGACGGCTTCTGCTCTTCACCTGCACGTGTTGGATCTCCCCCACCAAGCCTTGCGACCATGTCGAATACGACCGGAAGCGCCAACGGCGTCCCGCCTCCCCCGGCGCAGTCGATGCGAGTTAGGGATATTGTTCACAACGACGCGGAGCCCCGCGACTCGGCTTACTTCTCGAGTGACGGCTCTAGCAAGCGTATGTTGACCCCGGAATCCCGCTGGGGAATCCTCGAGTGATTTGCTAAACAGCCTCCCCAACAGACACATCCGCCGCGTCATTTGGCCCCAACGTGCATAGCCCTGCCGGCTCGGGGAGCCATTCGTCGCCCGCAGACAAGACGCCCTCCCCGACGACTTCGCACCAGCATGTGCCCACACTCATCTCCCCGACGGGAAGCGGTATGTACTCCGGCGCCCCGGTGCCGTACACGGCTGACGGTCCCTCTCCAGGCCCCGACCCGCGACAGTACGACCGAATTAGCCAGCCCGAGCTGGGCGTAAACGGCACGAGCCTGTCGCACTCCGACGCCGACGCGCTGTCGCGCCGGACGAGCGTCGATAGTCGGATGAACCAGAACTTCAGCGACATGCGCCTCGCCGGGTCCCCGTACCCCATGCACAACCAGTCCAGCAGCTCCATCCATAACACGCTCTCCACGCAGCGGCACCCGCGGCCCGGGTTCGATAACCTGACTATGCACCGGATATCCAACGGATACCAGCCCAGCGCAGAGCGGAACCCCGATTCCATGCCCAGGGCGAGCCGCACCGCGCCGGCCATCACGGGCCCCGCCACCGGTACCATTGCTAGGGCCGCCGAGCCGACCAAGGGCCAGGCCTGGGCGTTCCCGGACTCAGACACGCCACGGACGGGCTCGAACCCGCCTGCGCTCGAGGACTCTCGGCGGAGTAGCGTAGCCGAGTCCTTCGCCAGCAGCCAATACACGAGCGAGTCGCGCCTGCCGCCAGGCCAGCGACGGCTGGATGAGGCGGGCGACTACGTCAACGGGCTGCTGAACGCCCATCACGAATACCCGCCCACACCGCAGCTCGTGTCCCGGATGAGCCAGGATGACGACGACGCGGTGTCGAGGGCGCCATCTGGGTCTCAGCCGTATAGCAGGACGCCCGAGTCCAGACAGAGTCACAAGCTCGCGGAGCGCAAGCGGAGGACCGAGATGAAGGAGCTGTTTGAGTCGCTGCGGGATCTGATGCCCCAGGACAGGGGCGCAAAGGCCTCGAAGTGGGAGATCCTCCAAAAAGGTTAGTACCTCGCGGTCTTGCCGCTCCACGCCCCGTACCAACCGAGTGCTTTTCGCTGACATCTCACGCAGCTATCGTTGAGCACCAGCGCCAGGCGGAAGCCATCCGCTCGCTGCAGTCGCACTACAACTCGAGCCGCGCAGAGGTGGACATGGTACGCCAGGAGCTTGCCGCCGTCAAGGCGGAGAACCACCAGCTGCGCATGCAGATGACGTCGGGCTCGCGAGGCTCTTACAGCGCTGCGCCGCCGCCGCCACCGCCCGCGTCCGGTCCGCCAGCGGGCCCCTACGGTCAGGATCCCTACGCGAGCTCCAGGACGGAGCTGCCGCCCCTGCGCTCTATTGGGGCGGGGCCGCTGCCGCCCGCACCGGAGAGCATGACTGGCGTGCAGTATGAGACGTCGCGGCCACCAAGTTTCCGCTCGGAGAGGCCTTAGTGGCTCATACAGCCACGAGGGCGCTCTATCCGCCTTACTGGTCACCCTTGGCCACTTTGTTTTGTCTGTCCCCGCGACTTCTTACAGTTTCGCTTACAACCGCCTATCACCGCGCGGGAACCTTTCTCCTTTACGTCTGTGATTCTACTATGGAACGGGAGGAAAGGCACGGAGGAGTGCCGGTCGGAGTTTTGTTCTTCTTGTCATTTTCGTTTGTGTTTGAGAAAGTGTAGATATACCCATGCGTTCTCCGTTTCTTTTTCACGGTTTTCTCTGTCCTTGGGAAAAGAGGGGGTTGGGGTGGTCGGTGTCCTTCTGTTGTTTTATCAACCTTTTTTTTTCTATCCATCCTTATTCTTCTGGCTTCTCTCCTTCTTGTGTCTTTACGTGGGACCTGTGACGTGGGGTAACGCTGTTCACGTTCCGCTTGCACCTGATTCTACCTTATCCCCCTTTTGTCTTTGCTTGGAACAGGGGTGATAGGCCTCATTGGACACAGCGCCAAGGAGGGGAGGGGATTCGGCTTGTAAGCGGGATCAAGCGAGACACTCTCACATTTTCTTCCAGCGAGGTTTCGAGAGTTGGAGATGGGAGTAATGACGGGGAACCTTTTGGAATGGATCGGCGGGTATTGGCAGCGGGGAGCGCGCCCCAGTACTCTTTAGTACTCGCTCTTCTTCTGTTTCTGGGATATATGTATTTGTATTGATGTTGAATGTTGGCTGGATTAGCATTACGGTGGCGGGGTTTCGATATCCTGTAGGCTCGATACTGGGGATGGGTTGGTCAAACTAACCGGTGGAGGGGTCTAGGGAATGGTCCTAGCGAAAGAGGGAATATAAGTGGACAATTACCGTTATCTTTTTGCATTGTTCCATACGGTGGCTTTTGTCTATGGCTGGTGTCTCGAATGTAGTAGCGTCGTGGAGATGGCCATATGGTCGGACCCGCGCACGAGTGGTCCTGTACCCGGCCCACGCTAAGCAGCCACTGGTGGTCAGATTACATAAGGTAACCGTGGTCTCGGGCAAAGAAAACTGGAACCAGCTCGTTTCTGGCGTTTCCGTAAGCCGCTTAAGCTCATGACGTCGCGACATCGTCGATCTCCCCCCTCACGACCCCGAAGTCCGCACCCTCACCTCAAAAACCGGGGAGTCCCCGACAAGCAGCGAGTCGAAGATGGCCTCCATACGTCTCGCCCTCGCCCGGGCTATGGCCGCTGCGCCGCGCGCGGCGGCGCCTCGTCCCGTGCTTCGCGCGCGGCCTGGTCTGGCGGGGCTGAGGCCAGCGTTTGCGCGTGCGAGGCTGTATAGCGACGATACGGGGGCGGGAAAGTGCGGGGAAGCTGGTTCTGAAGCGGCGGCGGATAAGAGCGGAGAGACTGGCGCGGAGAAGAGTGCTGGAAGCAGTACTGGGACGGGAGCCGAGGCCGTCGCCGAGAAGAGCAACGAACAAAAGACCGACGAGGCCGTCGCCCCGATGGGCGCGGCGAAGAGTCCGGAGGTCGATGCAGAGACGGACGCGGATAAGATCAAGAGACAAAAGGCCGAAGAAGCCCGCGCCGAGGATCGCGCGCGTGGGCTGGCTGAGCATGAACGCAACCAAGCCCGGAAGCTCGAGAAGCACGCCGAACATAGACGCAGGATGGGTCTGGACCTTAGCAACGAAGAAGCCGCCGAGTTGGGCATAGACAACTGCGCTTTCTACTTGATCAATGTGCCGTTTAACATGACGCCGAACGAGGTTATACAAGAAGCAGATGGGCTCGACGGGGTCGTGTCCGTCTCGGTCATACCCGATGCAGTCGGGTAAGTTTTCTCCGAGTTTCTTATTGCCTGCCATCCACTAACGCCGTGCCTCCCCCCCCACCTTCGCTCCCATTCACAGCAAGTTCCAATTCTTTTTCAAGGACTCGGCCTCAATGGCGGAAGCTTTCGAGAAGGTTCACCGGAGCGAACTGCGTGGCCGCATCGTCAAGGCCAACCGGTACGTGCCGGCCATGGCGATCCAGGCCCCATCGAACAGCATCTTCTTTATGGGCATCCCCGAGGACGCGACAGACGCGGAGCTCGACTCCGTGTTCGCGGGCCTCGAGAATACTAGGAGGATCGACGTCCTCCGTGGCTCCGGGCTGAACGCGATGTACCGCGGGTACGGGTTCGCGCGCTTCAAGTCGGTGGCGGCGGCGATTGAAGGGTACAAAGTGCTTCTGAGAAAAACGATAAGGGGTAAACAGATACGCTGCGACTTTGCGAAACTGACGGGGTCGAGCCTGCAACAGTCCATCAAGGAGAAGAAAAAGAAGAGGTCGGTCCCGCCCAAAGATGCGACGCCGGAGGAGCGCAAGCGGTCGAGGGGTTATGTGTGGGATGAGTCTAGCAAAACGCAGAAGGCGAAGGAAGAGAAAAAGAAGAAGGGGAAGGGGGAGGTGAAACCTGGGACGGCGGGCGAGGTACAAGATGCGCAAAGGGAGAAGGCCAGGCAAGCAAATAAGGCACAGGACGTAAAAAGAGAGATGACGGGGCAGGCGGGCGAAACACAGGGCATGATCGAGGAGCTGGCTCAAAAGGCGGGCGCGACGGAGGGCATACGCGAGGATACTGACCAGAAGACGAGCGAGTTGCAGGATCTGAAAACGAAGATGGCCAAGCAGGCCGAAGAGCTACAGGCCATGAAAGAAAAGATGAGCGATCTGGAATCGCGGGGCCAGCAAGGCACGGAGAGGTGACGGGCGAGGTGAATGAGGCGGTGGGTTGGATCAAGGAGACGACGAACGAGGCCGAGGAGGCCGCGGACAGGGCATAGCACAGGCGAGAGGGAGGCGGAGTGTCGTGTACAATGGGGAAGCAGCTCCATTGTGTGTAATATTAATGTTAGGATACGGTTGGACCACCCGCGGCGTCTCTTGTTGCCGCGTTCATTGAGAAGAAGCTGGACGGGATGCACGGGAGAGAGGATATGTACATGTATATATAGTAGGGCTGACTCACGATACGGTTGGAGGTATAGACAAAACTATCAATCGCCCTTGTTGTCTACCCTGTCCGTCTTATTCAACTCCAAGCTTGCTCGGTCGGTAGAGATAGCATCGCTGTTCTACCATTCGAGCACTGCCAATTGGCGAGAGGACCGCCTAATTGCATTGGCCGGGGATGATCACCTTGGCGCAGGTGGCCCCACCCGGCAGGCCGATCTGGGGAAGCTAGCGCGAGCATCCCGTGATCCCACCTCCCAACGTAGCGCCACGGCGCTGTACAATGACAAACAGCCTCGGCTACGGCCAACGTCAGTCCAAGTCAGTGCCGGCAGATTAATAATGGGCGGCACAAAAGACTGGGCCAGCGTCGATGGAAACCCGACGTTCACTTTCGTCCCAACGCCACTCCACCCCTCCGTTAGGCTCTACAGTACTTGTACGAGACAGCATTGTTAGGCTGGCGAGACGACCAAGACCCACCTCGGTCCGCGCTCTTTTCTACCCGTGCGCCTTTCCTAGACTACATATACCGAGTAGTCTCCCCGCCCGACCGCGTTCTGATCTTGAGAACCGCGCCATCGAGCTGCGCTCCGACCCGGCAACCCAACGACGACTAGACGCCATACCGCGGTCGCCTACCGACGCAACCCGGCTGCACGAACCCCGCCGCCCCCATCCCGACCGCCTCGGTCGCCAACCGTCACGATGTCCTTCATGGGAGGCGGAGCCGAGTGCTCCACGGCCGGCAACCCGCTGAGCCAGATGAAGAGCCACATGCAGGATGACAAGTCTCTGCAGCGCGATCGCATGGCCGCGCGCGGTCCCGGCGCCGCCGGCGGTTTCAGGACTGCGAACCCCGCGGCTCCTCAGGACGAGGTGGGTGCTCTCCCCGGCCTCGGGTCGGACCGAGCGTCGCAGCACTAACAGTCGTGTCCCAGATGATGAACGGCTTCCTCAACCAGGGCCCCGGCCTCCAGCACGAGATGCCAATGCAGGGCGGTCAGCCCCTGATCGACACCACACAGGGCATCCACCTCCGCGCAAACTCGGCGTCCCCGACCTGGGCCGCCAACTTCCACAGCCAGCCGAACGTCGAGGCCATCCGCCACCAGCACTCTGGCAGCCCCTTCAGCCCCCAGGAGTTCGCCCGCTTCAACGCCTCGATGAGCCCCGTCTCATCGTCCGCTGCCGCCACAAGTGCACACCAGAACGTGCATCAACAGCCCCAGATGTTTGGCCACGGCAGGTTGGACATGGCCAGGCCCTCGTTCCCCATGATGTCGCACGGCGGCATGGGCTACATGCGGCAGGACTCGCCGGTGCAGCAGACGAGCGCCAAGGGCAAGGAAAAGGTCGTCGAGCTGGACGACGAGAGGTGGCAGGAGGAGTTCGACCGCATGGCCCTCCTGGACTCAGAGCAGGTGAAGGACGAGCAGGCGGACCAGAAGGGCGACGAGGCGAGAAATGCAGACGGAGCGGCGCAGTCAGAGACGATTGACGGCGACTTCGAGTCGATATGGCGGGGCATCCAGGCGGAGAACGCAACCGCCAAGTCGATGCTGGACGGCGAGGACCAGGTCGACTGGAACAACCTCGAGTTCAACGACTTTGACGACTGGAGCCGCGAGTTGCCGCGCATGCCCGAGGAGTACCTCTTCGAGCAGGAGAACCTGTTCAAGGAGGCGTCCAACGCCTTCGAGGTGGGCGTCAAGATCATGAAGGAGGGCGGCAACCTGTCGCTCGCGGCGCTGGCCTTCGAAGCCGCGGCCCAGCAGAACCAGGAGCACGTCGAGGCGTGGGTGTATCTTGGCCTAGCGCAGGCCCAGAACGAGAAGGAGACGGCGGCCATCCGGGCGCTGGAGCAGGCCGTGCGGCTCGACCCCAACAACCTCGAAGCGCTCATGGGGCTCGCCGTCTCGTATACCAACGAGGGCTACGACGCGCGGGCGTACCGCACCTTGGAGCGGTGGCTGTCGGCCAAGTACCCCCAGATTGTGCCGCCCGACAAGCTGCACCCGCCCGCCGAGGTAGGCTTCACGGAAAAGTCGCAGCTGCACCAGTCCGTGACGGATAACTTCATCCGCGCCGCCCAGCTGAGGCCTGGCGGCGAGTCGATGGACCCAGACGTGCAGGTCGGCCTCGGCGTGCTATTCTACGGCATGGAGGAGTACGACAAGGCCGTCGACTGCTTCCGCGCCGCGCTGGACTCGGCGGAGCTGGGCACGTCGACGCAGCGCGAGCAGGTCCACCTGCTGTGGAACCGCCTCGGCGCCACGCTCGCCAACAGCGGCTCGCCCGAGGAGGCCATCGGCGCTTACCAGAAGGCCTTGACGCTGCAGCCCAATTTTGTGCGCGCGCGGTACAATCTCGGCGTCAGCTGCATCTCCATCGGGTGCCTTCCCGAGGCGGCCGGCCACTTCCTCGCGGCCCTAGAGATGCACAAGTCGATCGAGAAGGAGGGCCGCGCGCAGGCGCACGAGATCCTCGAGTCCACAGCGTCCGGGAGCGGTGCTGGCGGGCTGGACGAGCAGCTGGATAAGATGTCTGGGCAGAACCGGAGCACGACGCTGTATGACACGCTGCGGCGCGTGTTTACGCAGATGGGGAGGAGGGACCTCGCAGAGAAGGTCGTTGTCGGGGTCGACCCGGGCATCTTCAGGGGCGAGTTCGACTTCTAGGGGATCGACGTCGACCTGGAGGACAGCTCGCTGGGGTCGCCGCGGCGCCGCGGCTGCTGGCGCGGAAGCTACAGGGGGTAAGCCCTTGCCCGTCGAAGTATCTGGATAGTCTGTGTTCTGAGCATTGGGGTGGTGCATGCATGGTGGTTACGAATATACAGGTCCCTGCTTTGGATACCTACATGACCGTCTACGTAGCTTCATTGCTCCTTCAACGCCATAGTCCTGATACTCACATCCTTACCATCCGCGCTAGTTAGTGATGTCCGTACGCAGTTGAGACGTTACGCGACCAGCACTCCGCCCTCTTAGCTTCATAGGCAGTCGCACCCTTAGAAGCGGTGACAAACAAGACGAGACACAGACTAGAATTCGACGAGGAAAGAGTCTCAAGGGTATCATTCCACGCAAACCAAGCCCCTCCTTAACCTTTTTACATCTCCCCGTGCCGAAAGACCACTCCGGACACCGAAACCAGAATGCATGACGTGAAGAAACCGTAGCCGCCCCTCAACCACATACTCTCCCGCATCCTTCTCCGCTCCTCACCCAATGCCAAGACGAACCCCCTCATTTGACGCCAACGAACCCAACCCCGCCCCTGGCCTTCCTAACGGCCCTCTTGAGCATCTGCTCCTCGGCGTCGGTCCACTTGACGCTCAGCTGGTCCCACTTGCTCCCGGGCGTGTTATACTCCTGCCTCCACTTCGCCTTCAGCCCCTGCAGCCTCGACATTTCGCGCGGATCCCCCGACCCGCTGAGCAGCACGAGCGCAGTACACGGCGGCAGCGCCTCGTAAATCTTCTCGAGGCGCCCCACCAGCCGCCTCAGACAGACCTCGACGGGCGACGCCCCCGCGTCGTCCCCCTCTCCAATGTAGAGGTGCTCGAGGTCCGGCGGGCCCGATCCGTCGTGCGCGCGGTTCTTGTTCCACCAGCCCCTGAGCGCCTCGAGCTCCCTCATCCGCGCCCACACAAAGTCCACGCCCCCCGCGCGTATCTCCTCGCCGCCGGGGTCGCCCCTCACGGCGCGGACGACGGCGTCGGCGACCTCGTCGTCGGAGCGGCACCCCAGCGCGTGCGTCGCGCCGGCGCCGGGCCCCTTGCTCGGCTCACCCCAGTCGACCGCCGCGCTGGTCCGCACGTAGTCGCCCACGTTGCCGGGGCCGCCGCGCGCATACGACGACCCCGCGCGTGCAAGGCGCCGGAAGAGATTCTCGCCCGCGCCCTCGAACTCCCCCCACATCTTGCCCTTCTCGCACTTCTGACGCGTGAGGTCCAGGCAGGCCTTTGCGTCTTCGATGCTGTTGTGGCCGACGGCGCCGTGGCCCTGCTGGATCTGGCGGTTGAGGTACTTCTGGGTGAGGTACTTGAGGGAGGACTTGAGGGGAGGACCGCGGGGGTGGGGGTATATGACGGATGTGTCGACGATGAAGGGGTGCGTCAGCTTGAGAGCCTTGAGGTCCGAGTCGAGAGAGTGCCCGACGAGGATGGTGCGGGGGCCGATGAGGTCCAGGAGCTCATTTTGGATGTCGCGGAGAGTGGTGGTGACGGGCTTGAGCATCTCCTCGGTGATGCCCGAGAACTGGGTCACGTAGTTCGTGACGGGCTTGTCCGGCTTGACTAGGCGGTCAAGGACCACGTCGCCGGACCAGTTGACAACGCTGATGCGGGCGAGAGAAAACTCCTCCGGGCCCGTCATGACCATCTCGCAGTCCATGGAGAGGATGTCCCTCCCAGCGGTGATGCTGCCCTCCTCGATCTCCCCCTCAGGAACGTCGGCGTCTTCGAGACGCTCAACCCTAGTAGCAACCCAGTCCGGCTCGAGCTTGTAAGTCTTCATGTCCTCACCAGAGGTGAGCGCCGGGTGAAGTACGTAGCCGTTATCCAGCAGCTCCTCGCGAGTTGTTATGAACTCCGTGATCCTCGTCCGCTCACACTGGAAGCCGGGCGGCTCCCTGGCGGGCTTGTGACCCCCTTTAGAGTCCCCGTCATTGGCCTTCTTCGGAAGGGGGACCGTAAGGAAGGTCGAGAGCGGCGAGTGCATGCGCGCCCACCTGTCGTCGCCGGGCGCCTTGACGGGCCACAGGCGGTTGAAAATTTCCGCGAGGGGCTGCACGGCCTCGTGCAGATCCTCGCGCTTCAGGACCCGCGGGTAGTATTCGTCGGGGCTAACGATGCGCGGCTGCTCGCCAGGAGTCTCATGCTTCGGAGGACTCATAAAGGCCGACAGATCGACGTCGCTAGACTTGAACATGTCCTCCTCCACGCCGGGTATCATGATGGCGACGATCTTCCTGACCTGGTTCCGATTCGACACCGACACCCACCTAGGCGCGACGCCGTCGGCGAAGATGTAGAGGATGAGGTCGCGGAGGTCGGACACGCGGACGTTGGTGTCGAGCCTCGCGGTGTGGGAGAACTCGATGGACGGGTACTTCTTCTTGTCCTTCTTGGGGAGCTTCTTGGCCTTCTTACTGCGGTGAACCGTCTCCCAGCCGCCGTCGTCCCCGTTGGCGCCTTCCGCGTGCGGATCGAGTCCGGGGTCGGCATCGTGGGGCGTGGTCCGCTTGAGGCCGCGATCAGTCGAGGCGTCTGGGTCCTGTTGCGGATCGTGCGCTTCAGTGAGGGCTCTGCCAACGTCGGCCTCCTCCGCCCACGAGTCTTGGCCGGCGTCCTCGACGGAGGCGGCGGCGACCTTGTCGCGGGCCGCGAGCTGCCGGCGCTTCGCCGCGCGCTTCCTCCTCTCCTGGACCTTCTTCCCCATGCCGTGGCTTGGCCTGGGACTCGGTCGGGCTAGTCGAGTGAGAGTAGGTGGATGCGAGACAGAGGGGAGGAATAACAAGGGCGATGAAGAAGGGAGGAACGGCGGTTTAGGTAGCGAGGAAGAGGTTGTGAAGTCTATTTCCACGACGGCCCCAAGGAAATGAGGATAGGGTCTCCGTCGGCGTGTGTCGAGGGATTCAATGCTCACATGGGGACTTACCAGCTCCAGGGAATGGAAGTTTCAAATCAGCTCCCGTCGGATTTTGGTCCGAGGCGACCCACCCGCGCGCGCCGTGTCGCTGGCAGATGCCGCCGGTGGAGTCGAGTGGGGGGCTGCGGCCCGATTCAGTCGTATTGCGCGAAAGAGCATACCGTATCCTTCTATCCAGTAGCACGCAAGCCCACTCTACGCGTCCTGGTCTAGTTGACGCGTTGGACCATGACGGCCTGCTAATGGGGCCGATCAAACCCTCGGCGGCGAAGACAGCATCTTGTCGAACATACGGCCAGCGGTTGCTCATCAGACTCGTAGAGGCTGCCTAGTACTAGGATCATCTGTCGCCATATGCCTCCCTGGCCTCATGCCGTGATACGCCCTTTCGCCGTCATCCAGCTCCGGCCTCGACTCATCCAACGCCTGTAATGGCAAGTCTCATTTGCAGATGCTCGCATTGCAACACCGAGCTGGGTCGCTTCATCAATCTCTGGACCCAGATCGGAAAGAGCTATGTCACGCCCATCGTTGCGCCAGACGAGAACCGCGCCGTCTCCGCCAAGGGCCCGACCCGGATTGGTGACCAGGACACGCTCGTCTACGGATGGTACGTCTCGCCGTGGCTCCAATTCCCGCGTGTCGCCATACTGAGAACGGACCCTATAGCCAGCTACAAGACATCGCTTGCGCCAACTGTGACTCGGTCCTGGGGCTGAAGTGCTGTTATTCTCCGGTAAACCACGTACTAGAAAAGTATTTCTACTCCCTTGCCCTCCGCATGCCCTCAGTCCTTTCACTCTTTCTCACAGTGGCCATGTCCGGCATATTATTAACACAAAGCAAAGTAACCAACTCCTCTTGCGACTGGCGTCTGTCCGCCTCGTCAACACCAAGGGTGGCCGCGATGCGAAGCTCGACATCAAGCGGTTTCTCAAACTCAAGAACCCGGTATCCAGCACAGGCCAGGATGCCTCTGGGCCAGACCAGTCCGCCTCCCATGTCCACGGAGGCTTCGTACCACCGCAGTCTCAGCAGGCCGACTACCTGCCGCAGTTCAACCCCGTGGACCTCACGGGCCTCCAGGCCCACCTGGAGTCTCAGAGGGCCGACATCAGCCGCATCGACACCGCTGGCTTACAGATCGTCGCCGCCTTCGACAACGCTATGGGCCGTGTCGAGCGCGAGGTCAAGAAGCTCCAGGATACCATGGCTGCCCTTCGCCGTGATCTCGAGGGTAACCGCGACGACGTGTCGTCGCTCAAGGCCAATGTTGACACCGCTAGGAAGGACACCCGCGCGGCTTCAGACACGGTTAGGACCCTGGGCTCCGAGGTCCAATATCTTCGGAAGAACGCGCCGAGTAAGGACGTTGTCGATGAATTACAGCAGGCCTTGTCCGGCCTACGCCAGTCATCTTCAGACCATGCGTCGGAGGCTAGAGACCTTCGTCGTGAACTAGGCCTCGCAAAGGGCGAGTTGGACCGCGTGAAAGATAAGCAGGCGGCTCTCAGGAAGCAAGTGGACAACCTCATGAGGACATCCAAGGAAACCACCACGGCCAAAGACTACGCCCGAGAGGTATCCGCCCTCCGAGTAGAGATTAGGCAGCTACGGCAAGAGACAGCCCAGAAGACCCCCAGTCACACCCCCATCCAAAACAACTCCTTCCCGATCAAGGAGCTGGACATCCTCACAAGAAACATTGCCAAGATTGGGAACCGCGCAAGTCAGGTCGAGACACTACAGATGGAGTTCCAGCTCTTCAAGTCGAGGTTGGAACGCCTCGAAGCCCCCGAGCTCGAGCAGCCCGAGGCCCCCGCGAGAGACGAATATGACATGCTGCAGCTCTCTGACGATGAGAGTGAGCAGCAAAGCGTCACCTTTGCTGCATCAACGCAGAAGAGGAAACGGCTTCCGGCGAGCAGGGGGAAGGTCGGCGAGAACGCAACGCCGAACAAGCGGCTCGCGTTCTCGTCGGCTTCAGAGGAACAAGATCCCGACGCTACGTCGCTGGGTATACTCGAGACCTCTCCTTTAGAAGGCTCTAGCCGTGGGCGTAGGACGGCGAAGAGGGCGAGAGGAGCGACCGAAAGGAAGGTGAGGGGGATGGGGAGGAGGTCGTTGCCGGTGGAATAGGTGGCGGTTTGAATCGGGGAAAGCGATAGCTTTGGGCTACGGACGACTTAAGCGGCGACACGTCTCTAGGCTGAGTGCCAATGGCCCATGGCTTTCATACTACGACATACATTGGCTACCGAGTACACTCCTCCCGTCTCCACCAAGTCCCCTCAGCCCTGCAGGACATCAAGGAGGTCGATGGACTCTTGACTTTAGAAACATTCGACCTTGTCACGCAAATCGTGGCCACGTTAGGCCAGAAGATCGGCATGAGAATAAGCAATAATGCGGGTGAAGCGGACCCTCCACGCTTGGCTCCGCATCGCAGCTCTGATGCGTTGTTCCAGGTGGGACCCGTGATATTAATGGCTTCTAATGTCGAAGAAGTGGAGAATGACCCTGGTGGCAGCGCCCTCCAAGAACGGGACTGAAGTTCGAGCCCGAGATCCTTGAATGCAGTACAACAACCAGATATGCTCACACTTGGCGCCCATTGCTTGGCGCTGCGGCCGCCCACGGTACGGTTCATTTGCAACGTCATGCAAGACCGTGGCCCGTTCGGGTCGTGAAACACGGGGTTCATTCTGTGTCTTGGACATCTCAACGGAACCGAGCTGCGAGAAGAGCCCTCCCGGGCTCGCAAGTCTCGGGAGGCTCCCTCACCGCGCAAAAGGATGGCACCCTTCGGAGACCGGAGCCCGCTCTGGATGACCCCGCGTGCCTGCGGCTCATCGGCGCTCCGAGCTCCGCCGTCATGGCCAAGGAACGCCGACCGATTCCGGGCAGTGGCTTCAAAGCCATGCATTAATTGGGCCGTGGCCCCACATCCGGATCCCGCATGTGCAGGGGGCCCCGGCCAATGAATGCGAAACCGGGCAACAGCATCGCAGGAGCCGCCGATCCATTCCTTCGTCTGCTGTACCGGGCGAGCCGATGGGCTCCGGCGGCGTGAGGCAGGGGGCGCGAATGCCTTTGTCAGGCCCTCCTCGTCTCTGATTGGGATGAGCGGGAAGTGGCTCCATCATCAGAAAGTGTTTTGAGACAGCCTTGTTCCCCAGATTCCGATCTACGGATCTACCTGCGAAGCTTGGTTTCTTGTATAACTTCTTGGAACCGTTCCTGAGATCAAGGCCTGTCTACTTCATTCCAGGAGAAACTGTTGCCTCTGTCAGTCTCTTCGTTCCGGTGTAATAGGCATACCATCAACTGAGACTCCGTCCGCATCTCGGCCTCAAGCCATATTAACGATGGCTCCCTCGGCGCGCTCCCTCGGCGCCGCGTTCCTCGCGACAGCAGGTGAGCCGCCCCCGTTCCCACCTCACAGAACCAGCAGTCCTAACCTCGACCCAGCCGCCTCTCCTCTCTCAGCACCCACGGGCCACCCGTTCACCGCCCAAGTCGGCGGCGACGTCGCCCTCCGCATCCTGCCCCTCGGCGACTCCATCACCTACGGCAGTGACGACGCCCCGTCCGCCTACCGCGCCGCGCTCGCTGAGCTCCTCAAACGGGATGGCAATCCGGTCGAATACGTTGGCACGGCGAACCACGGCCCGGAACCACACGACGCCGTCGAGGCCTCGGCGGAGGACGCGGCCGTCGACGACATCTATGCCCGCGCGGAGAGCTCGCTCGCGGAGCTCCTTCCTAACGTGGTGCTCCTCAACACCGGGACGGCGGACTGCAAGAACGGGGCAGACCCCGAGGCTGTGACGAGCCGTGTGCGGGAGCTACTTCACCTGTCGTGGTCCGAGAGCCGGTTCTCGTCCGTTGTTCTCTCGACTGTCATTCCTCGCGGCGACGATGAAGATGTCGAGGCGTGTGTGCAGGAGGTGAACAAGGGGCTGGAGGCCCTGGTGCAGGAGCAGCAAGAGTCGTCGCGCAAGGCCGTGTATGTCGACTTTGGGGCGGGCGACATTGCGCTAGATGACCGGGGGTTCCCGACGGAGGAGGGATACGAAGCGATGGCCAGCCTGTGGTTCGACGGCATCGATGACGCTGCGAAGCGTGGGTGGGTTGAGAAGCCCGAGGAGAAGAAGCCCGAGGATGCGCCCGAGGAGCAGAAGCCCGAGGAAGAGGAGGAAGACGACGCCGACGACGCGACTGCGCCCTCGACGACTGCGCCGCCGGAGGAGGCGCCCACTTCCACGTCTGTTACCGACGGAGCGGTGGACGAGGCTGTGTCCCGCGTCCTCTCTGGCTCGGACCCCATCGAGGGGCAGAACAGGCGCCGACTGGCCGCCGGCACGAGCGTCCACCCCGAGCCGACTGCCCCTCCCCCCTCTATCCCCACCGAGGCGCTGGGGGAACGTGTCGAGCGCCGGCAGGATGACCCCTCCGATGTGCCCGCCCCGCGTCCTGTGGACCCGGAGCCGACGGTTTCTGTCTAGGGGTAGGGGGCCGCGGGGATTGCGCCGGGGATGGCTATCACAGCGGCCGGCGCGGGCCCACGGCATGCGATAATGAGGAGCACGGGTTAGGGGTGAGGGCCATGATGTAGGCTTTTGCTTCTCTTCGCAATCCCTGGATGTGTGTACTTGACGCTGGAATCAATCTACATTGTACAAGGCTATAGAATGTACAATTCCCGAAACAAACTACCATACTTCGCGACATTTCACAGGGTGAGCTGAACGTTGACCAGGAATGATACCTCTATAGGTGCCGCACGATGTGCTCGTTAGCATAGTAAAGTCACGTGCCCTTATAGCTCAGTGGTAGAGCGCGTCACTAGTAATGACGAGGTCGTAGGTTCAACTCCTGCTGAGGGCATTCACATCTCTTCATAGATGTACTTTTTTACCAATTACTCCACCGCTCGAAAAGACATGTAGATTTTTTTTTTTTTTTTTTTTTTTTTGCTCTTTCTCCTTCTTGCCTTTGTCTAAGATCCCTCTAGTGTCTGCAGCTCCGGCCACATGTCTATGAAATCATATCAGTTTCAGTAAGCCTGGCTATGCTAAGTGATTGCGTCTATCATGGATCTCTGTAGGAGCTGAGCGATGTTAAAGCGGGCCTATTGATTAGTACGATGCCGATGCTACAGGTTCTCAGGGGAGCAAAAGACCACAGAAGGTACCCAAATGGCAGGATCCTGACTATTCACGCACAAAGACCCCATGCTTGAGTTACCTGGGAGGAAAGGAGTGCTGGTACGAGACTAAGAGGAGCGTTGTCGAGTCAAAACGGTTGTAAAGCTCCACCTAACCAGGGCTGTGGTTCAATTTACACAATCCAATCCTATCAACGTTGCCTCGGGTAGAACTTCCCTTCGGCACAGATCACACATAAACACGGCTAAGTCAAGATGCTTGTCAAGAATCGAAGTTGTCATGTCTTCCCCTACCCAAAGTATACAAAAAAATGGCCCTTGATCCAGATATCATAAAACCCCTAATTACCCCATTATAATCAAACAAAAAAAGGTATCAAGATAGTCTAATCCGCTCCCCAACTCTAACCCCGCTTAGAGGAGGACGGCAACAGCAGCGACAGCCGCGCCGGCAATGGCGGCCGCGATGCCGCCGACCCTCGACGCGGCGTTGTCTTCGTCATCGCTGTCGTCGGAGCCCTCGGCGCCCGCGGAGCCGGTGGGCGCCGCGCAGCCAGTGATCTGGGCGATGACGGAGGGGTCGATGGAGCAGCTCGAGATGGCCTTGGAGACCTTGTCCTCGTTCTCCGAGTACCAGCTCATGGCGGAGCTCTGGTAGTCCTCCCAGTCGTCCGAGAGGCTCTTGGGGAGCTCAGACGTCACGGCGCAGCCATCAGCCGACGCGTCGCCGTCGTTGCCAATGGAGAGGATCGCCTTGAGGAGGTCGCCGGTGGGCATGGGCGCGTCGGTGATGAGCTTCGCGGCGTCGGTACAGCCGGCGATGTTGTCGACGATGTCGCTGGCCCCGGAGGCGATGCCACCGCCGAACTCGGAGGCCTTGGAGGCAATGTCGCCGCCGAGCTCGGTGGCCTTGTCGCCCAGGTCGCCGATGTTGGTCTTGGCGCGCGAGATGAAGTCGTCGACGTTGGTGCGGGCGTCAGAGATGACGCCGTCGATGTCGTCGCCGATGTCACCGAACTGGCGGCGGACGGCGGGGGCCTGAGTCACCTCGGGGACGGCGTTGGCGAAGGCGGCCGCCGCGAGGGACGAGACGAGGATGGACTTGGTGAGCATTGTGGCTGTCGAAGTGTTGAGACAAAAAAAAAAGAGTCAGTCAAGATCTAGCGAGCGTCTGGTTTTGTATTAGGACGAGGGTATCTCGAACAAGGCAAGTAAGAAATATAGAAGTTGCGGTTATCACAGGACGGAAAGAGGCAAGAACACTGGGTGGGACGATGCTTCGCCCCTTTTTATAATCATGGCTCCCTCCCGCCCTCATTCTGGCACGGTCCCGCCGGCGCCGGCAAACCGGGGCCCCCGTCCGTCCACACACCCCTACTCAACGCTGCCTGCCCTGTGAGGACCGAGCCGGGGTACCCCCCTGCTCTGCTCGGGTCATCAAAGCGCCCCACGGTCCCTGATGTGCGCTCGCTCGTTGTTAGGTACCTTTCTTGTACACCCCGCAGTGGCCGTTGCCCGTGATAGCGACTGTGCCACGGGCTGCGCCTTCTTCACCGAGTACTTGAATGGTACGTACCCCAATCGACAAGGTTCGATATGCCCGAAAGCTACTTAGTCTGGCTAGTCTCCTTCCCAGCTTAGCCAAGTCCCATGAGGCCCCGGGCCTCGACCAATGTCAGCGTCGACGAGGCCCATTATTGTAGTGCTGGATCGTCATGCCGTTACCTCGCACCTGCCTCAGCGGAGCCTGCTTCCTTTGGGGTCCCGTCAGCAAGCCCCATGGAAATTTCCACCGAGAGGCCCGCGCGCTAGCTCCCTAATGGGGAAAGGCGCCTCTCGTGCACGGTGCGCAGTGCCCTGTAATCTCCTTGCGCAGGAGTTGAGATGACCCGAAGGAGCGAGGGACTTCTACCAGTAGCCACTACCAATCCACCTAAATCCGTACTTTTCGGCATGAGGCAATGACTGTGTAAGTTGCCATACTCACACTTTCCAGGAAGGCGCATGAAAGGCGCATTCTGCCCGCCTGACGGCCAAGACGCAAACGGCGGGCTGAAACACCCACGTCAAACAGGTTCCCCTTGGCACTGCCGACTCAGCCCTGCTCGGCGCCCGCCACGCAGTTCAGCGCTGATAGCGAGATTACGCCCTCTGATGGTATCGCACAGCTTTCCGCAATAGTCTCCGTGGGCCCGCAGTCCCCACCTCATTGGATATTCCCCGCGAAAACTGCAGGAACAGGGGCATGGGTGCAGAGCAGGGTCCGGGAGCGGGAGGAGGAACCCCCATCCTCATTTCCCGCTATTTCGACTGCGCGGCCTATTCGCGCGTCGGATCTCGTTCCCCGCTATGGGGCTTCCGGCTCCTTTGTCGGTGCGTTGTCTGGGTGAGCGTGGCGGGATGGGTCGATGGGCGGTCAAGGCAAGAGATATCGCTGAATCCTCCCGAGAAGTGCCATCAAAATCTTCATGCCGACTGCCAGCTCCCTCTCCAAAATTCCCGCTGACCCTCGCAGATCACCATCTCTCCTGGTCCCGTCTCCACCAAACTCCCGTTCTCTGCGACCCACCCCAATTGACGAACTCGCAGGTGCGACGGAGACCCCCGACGACCGCCACAGATCCTTCCAGTTTGAGGATCCTTTCCCGCCCTACCTGAGCGCGACACCCTTGTCCCCTTCTCATCACGACTCCTCGGTACCGGGCACCGCGAGCTAACCAGCTTGGCGAGATCGAGGGGAAGCGGGCTCATCGCACAGCCAAGCCTCCCGTCTGCCGCCAAGATGCGTAACCCAAAGCTTGACTCTCCCAAGCAAGTACCAAGACCCCAACAACGCATGACCATGCGCGAAAACCACGACGAAAGCCGAGCCAGCCATGGTCTCCAAAAATAGCCCTAAAACAGCGCCGGCCATTCCCATCCCCCACATGCCATCCCAGCCCGAATCCTTCGTCTCCACATCTTAGACCCTCCTCTCTCGCCAAAGAGCCAAAGAAACCCAGTGTGTCGGTCCCGCCTGAACCCGGCTCAGCCTTCCTCGCCCTTCGCCACATGCCACGCGGCCCCACGTCGTGCGCCGGCCAAGTTCGTTGGTTGCACCGCCACGACGAGCTACTGGCGAGGTACGGAGCGCGGAGGGATGAACCAGATGCTCGGTACATGCAGTGCTCGGTTGCATCCAGGATTTGTCCTCCGCTATTTCCGCGCCAAGGAGCCGCGGGCTTTCCATCGCGCAAGTGACGTTGGCCGAGAAAAAGTGGCGGTGGCACCTGCAGTCTGAACTAACCGTCCGCGGAAACTCAGCAGGCGTCATCCGCAGAACCCCGCCAGCCCAACTCCTCACTGCAGGCTGCAACCCCCGACGTCATCCCAGTCCTACCATACTATCCCAAGCAGCCTAGGCGTAGCCAACCATGACCCTCACCGTCAAGACAACCACTCGAGGCCGCGCCCTCCACACCACAGCCTCCCACCCGCCCGCCGCCCGCCTCGCCGCCTACGCGACTCCCCTCCTCGCCATCCCCACCGCCTCCTCCAGCACCACAACCTGCGCGTCTTGCCTGCGGGCGGACCTCCCCGTGACGGCCTGCACGGGGTGCCGCGCGGCGTCGTACTGCTCCAAGTCGTGCCAGCGCGCCGGGTGGAAGGGCGTCCACCGCGCCGAGTGTCCTGCGCTGAGGAACGTGCCGACGGGGAGGGAGCTGCCGACGCCGGTGAGAGCACTGCTGCAGGTAGTTGTGCAGGCGGACGTCTGGCGGGCAGTCGGAGGGCTCGTGGGGAATGAAGGGGGGTTCAAGAGCCAGGGGAGGTGGGAGGACTTGAAACTGCAGGGAGCCATGGTCAGGAGGTTACTAGGCCGGGACCCCGAGTGGGTGAAAGGGGGGGACGTAGTCGACAAGTACGCAGTCGTGATGTGCAAGGTAAGCCTCTACGCAGGATCGAACCGTGTCAAAAGGGTGAACGGGGAGGGCATGTAAGCATCGTAGAACGGAGCTGATGGGACAAGCTCCTCACAAACATGTTCAACGTCCACGACCCGGACTTCGGCTACGACACCGTCTTCCTCGACGCCGGCCTCGCTATGGCGAACCACTCGTGCGTCCCTAACGCCAGCGCCCACATCCACGGCCGCAAGGCCATCCTCGTGTCAGAGCAGGCTATAGCCGCCGGCGAGGAGGTGACGATCTCTTATACTGGTATCTCATCCCATGCTGCCCTTTACCATACTCGATGGGGGGCGCACGCGAGACTGACGGAACAGACACATCGTACCCTCTCGCCCAGAGGAGAGGCGAGTTATCGCAGTACCACTTCGAATGCACCTGCCCCCGCTGCAAAGACGACCTCACACCCTACGGCGCCTATGCTCTACACCCTCTCCCAGATCTTAACGCCTTCAGCCTCGCCCGCGAACCCCTCCCCACTGGACCCCCCACCGACACAGGCCTCCAGTCCAGGATCCACAACGAGCTCGCTCTCCTCTCCTCAGACCCCACCCTCCCTAACCTCCAAAAGAAGTACAAGCTCTGCGAGCCGCTCATCACACCCGGCCATTGGGCCCTCCTCGCGCCGTTTTTGGAGGACTGTCTGGGGTACTATCTCGCCCGCGGGGCCGTTGAAACACTCCTTGTCACGGCGCTGTCCGCGTGCCGCGCGCACCCCGTCACGCACGCGCCGTTTTCGCCGTTTAGACTCAAGGGTGCGCTGGCGTTTGTGCGGGCTCTGGGGGCAGCGGCAGGGGATCCCTGTTTCAAGTCCCGGATCCAATCTATCGCCGAGAAGACGAACGCAGGGGAGGTAGTCGACGTGGATCTGCTGAGGGAGGTAGACCCCATAGCAATGGCGCGGACGGTCCTCTTCATGGTGGATCACTACCTCCCCGCCACGCAGGAAGATGGCTGGCCGCTGGCCATGCAGGCCAGAGAGGTCCTAGAAGACGTCAAGGGCGCGTCGTGGGGCGCGGACGGGGCGAGGGAGGGGATGGAGAGGTGGGAGGGGGGCAGAAGGGACGAGGAGTGGATGGGGGTTTGGCGGAGGATGGCGAGCCTCGTTGATGGGTTTGCGGAGCTGGGTGCGAGGGTGATCGTGGCAGACCTTGAGACGTAGGACCCTCGAAGTTGGTGTTGCGGACCAGAGTCTCCGTGCTAGTTCGGATTGGGTCGGCATGGTACAGGTGCTGGGACAAGCCTTTAGCGTTCCCTGAGTCCGGGGACCGGCAATGCATATGTCCAAGTGAGGGCCGCTTATCCTGCTATGAGTATCTCGCTGTAAACACATCAGTGTAAGAGCACCACAAGTGTGGCAAAACGTCGATGCCCCCGACTTCATGGTTGCACCCGACTTTTTCTTTATCGGTAACCATGGCTCGAATGTTGAAAGCGAGTCCTTTGTCGAGGTGAGGGAAAAAAACCAGTTCTCTCTCGGAATGGTCAAGATTAAGCGCCTTGCACGTGGCGGCAGTACCACCACTCCTATCGACGGACGTGTCTTGCTATACACGAGACGCATAATTCAGCCGAAAATCGCGCAGCCATTGCTTTGTGCTACCAGCTATCAGGAGCATTCCGTAGATGATTGTGACGAGCCGTGGAACGGGAAGGAGCAAGCAGCGGGTGGAAGCAGCTGACCCGTTTTCCCGAGCGCACCTGCCGGACGACGGCGAGAACGGGCAGCGCCTTGCAATCACGTTAGCAGGGCAAGCTTATGATAACCAGGTGGGCCAACCGGCGTGACGGGCGGAAAGTCTCCGCCCAGGCAGCAGCGACATTGATATGCTGGGCCAGTCTCGCCTCTCCCCTCCAGTAAAACGAAGCCAGGAGCTGTCTTCTCTCCCCAGCCACTCTTGTGGATACGCCAACCATCGAACACAAGACGTCGAGGCGCCATCCCAGCTTTACGGGAACCAAATCTTGCACCATTCCTTGGCCGGAAACTCCCTCCAGTCCCCGAGAGATTGTTCGGACCCCTAAGATAGCTTTGAAACCATGCCCGTCTTCCACGGTCGCTACGACAACCGGCTACTAAGATTTCAAGCTACTAGTTACTTTTTATCGAGGGTAAGAAGAAGAAGGAGATCCTTCGAGAGAACAGTCATGGGACTGTATGCCTTTGCTAAAGTCTCCCTTGTACGTGCACTAAGGGTGGCCGGCGAGAGAGCAACCCCCACTCGTCTTCTTCTCTGGCGGCTGGCATTGTTGGAAAATGTTTATACTGCGCCGTTTATTATGTTGAAATACGAGGAACGTGATGGCTCGCAAATCCAGCCGCTATACATGTCACACGCGGCGCAATCGGCGGGCCCAGAGCCCTCGGTTCCATCCAAGGCGTCCAAGGTCAACGGCATGGCTCCAGATCCCACCTCTAACTACCTACGGGTGCTGAATGTACTGCGGATGTTGCATCTGCTGCATCTGCCTCTGCTGCATCTCTACAAGCCTCCCCTCCAACAATGCCCTAACTTCCCCCGACAACCCCCGAAACACCTCCAGCAACCTCAGCGCGTCCTCCCACCTCTCCCCGAACCTCCCTAACGTCTCTCCCACAAACCGCAGGGCCTTCAGGCTCCTCTGCAGATTGTCCTCGAACTGCATCTGGAAGAATCTATGCGGAAGCGGTGGCGCGGGGACGCCGCCTCCGTCGCCCTGTGGCATCAGCACCGGCCTCCCCGAGACGATGAGCTCGAAAGCATCGCGCAGAAGCGAGACAAGTTGCGTGCCGATAAAGTACACCCTCATGACGTCGTAGTACGTGGCGAACGGGGAGCCGCGCGCACTGAACACCGACTCGTGGATGTGCTCTATGAAGGACACGGCGTGCTCGAAGAGAAGAGACTGCCTGTACTCGGTAACGTGTGGGGCACGAGTGGACGGCATGAGGCAGTAGACATAGCTCCACTCCAGCTCGAGCGCAAAGGCGCGCTGGATCTCGTTGGGGAGCGTGGGCGGGAGGAGCTCGGCCCACTCGCGGAGGTCGTGGCACGCCTTCCAGAGGAAGGACTGCGCGTCGGGGAGAACGGAGGTCCCCGCCTGATAGAGCGTCTGGTACCACCCGGACTGGAGACGCCGCAACTGGAAGAGGTGCAGGGCCGGGTTGTTTGATTGCGGGCCCGTAATGTGGCCCGAGATGGAAGGGATCCGGCCGAGGCCTGTGGAGCTGGGTAGCGCGACGTCTATTGCGGAGTCGGTGAAGGAGAAGGAGCGGGCGTGACCCATGCTAACAGCTCTGTGTTTGTGTTGGTTATAATGAGCTTCTCGTCTTCTCCAGCCAGTTGTCTTCGGAACCAGGAGTCTACGTACCTGTCCAACGCGTAAACGCAGTGGAACATCTTCCGCCTCGTCTCGAGATCGATCTTGTCCCTGACTTCATGCGACGGCGGATCCTGGTGCAGCCCCATTTCCAGAACAACGCGTGCCGTGAACCCCATGCAATGCCACGTATCGAAGTGACGCGGGTCATACATGGCATACTGCGTGAGCAGGATAAGCGAGGGAATCGTATTCGCGAACCCGGGTGTCAGGACCTTCTCCGCGAAGGGGACGGCCCTCGCGATGAAGTCGACACCGCGGTTGTAAAAGGCGTCCTGGCGTGAGCGGCTCTGGGCGCTCGACGCGACGGCCAACACGATCCAGAGGAGCCAGTAGTCGGCGTTACGGAGGGCCTGCTCGCCGCCCGGCTGGTAGGCATTGTCCAGCGTGGCCCAAATGGCGGTCTCAGGGAAGGCGGGGTACAGCGCATAGATGTTGTCCATGTAGTACTGAACTAGGGCGTGGGCTTCCTGGCGCGGGGGAAGGGTGTAATCCACGGGATCCGGGAGCCGGTGGCGGAAGACAGATGCCGCCATGAGCTTCGCGAAGGCCGTGCCGCCGCTTGTTGGCGACTCAATGTCGCGTGATGTAGCGTCGACAGAACTGTATCTAAGATTAACACTTGTTCCAAGCAGCGAGATGGGGATTGCAAAGTCATGAGGGCTCCGGAACAATACTTACAGTATGCCAAAGTCAGACACGAGCGAGTCGAGGTCGGCCTTCTCCTGCTTCATCTCGGCCTTCCTCCGCACAGCGGACCTGATGGCGGCCATGGAGTCTTTGCGATCAGAGTTCGTGGGCAATGACTCCCCGTCGTTGAGCGCCACGGAGGCCTTTCGTTCCTTGGCGTAGCGAATCTGCTTCTCGAGCTTTTCGACCCGCAGCTCCAACGCTGCTACATAGCTACATATCGTCAGAATGGGGTCATTTTCGTGTAGCAATAACAGCGGGATATGATACCCACGAACCTTCGCTCTTTTCCTCGGGCAAACTGGTCACTCGCGCTCGAGCACTCGTTCGCCCGCCCTGCCTTCTCGCAGGCTGAACAAGCGGGAAGCTTACCATCGCACTTGACCTTGGCAGAGCGACCTTAAATGGCAGTCAGCACGGGTATCATAGATCAATGGGACCTGCACATCAGGAACAAGGTCCGGATATGTCTTACATCTCGAGCAAGCGGAGACAGGGCGTGACACCCTCAAAAGGGGGTTGTCGATGAGGCTGGACTGAGGCATATAGGATATAGAAAGAGTGTACTGGGAGGGGTATTACTGTCGAAGCAGCTAAGAAAAGACAACAGACGGGCAGGTCAGATATCTTATCTTCTTCGCGGGGTATCTTTGAGTGGACACGGATGAGTAAAAGTGAGAGGTGAGATGAGATAGATGGCGCTAGAGGGTTATTCGAAGAGCCCAAGCGGTGCGCGGTCAACCTTTACAAGAGCAGCCTCGCTGAGTATCCAAGACTGTGATCGAGTATATGTGAGACCAGTATATATCTGATATCGCGGGAGACTCGGACGACTCGTGCGCGGACGTAGAGTTGCGGTGCGGGATGAGTGGAATGGCGGACGCAACCCTCACCCTATATCGTGCTCCGGCTGTGCACCGTCGGGCTGTTTGCTGCTTTTCGGCCTGTTGTTACGCCGCCAAAAGAAGAAGTGAAGTCGCGTGTCGGTCTCTCTGGGGACAAGGGCCTGTGTAATTGGGGAGTCTGTCACGACGTGGACGAGGCGGGCTGGAGCACTGCTGGCCAAGGAAGCCCGCTATGGAAATGTGGGGCGGCCCCGCGTCGTTCGTGCCCCTCACTGATGTTACCGGCCGAGGGACAGAAGCGTTGTTGGCCTACTGATCTGATAGGGGTTCGGCGGGCTGGATATGAAGGGCTGAGGCTCGGCGTCGCTGCGAGGAAGAAACGGACGAAACAGGCTAATGCACTTGTCTCGAGTGCGGCGGATCGTTTGGATGGCTCCTTCCCGTTCCCATCAAGCGTGACGTTACCCGTACAGCAGGAAGGTACATGGATTAGTTGGGACGTTTCACGTGATGCTGGGGAAGCCAATGTCCTCAAAAGTATTCCGTACAGTTCCAGGCGTCCAGGCAATCGGGGCCAGCGCAATTGCAACGAATCAGCATTATTTGCGTAACAATGCGGCGGGAAGTGCAATCGATGCGACCAATTTAGCAGGCTTTCCCCCTTTGGCTCAATATGCTTTCTTCTAGACCCTCTATCCGTCACATCCACGAGTACATGGAGATTCGGGGTTTCGGCCTCTGCTCGAACGATTCCTCACGTAATAATAGTTCGACCGTCCACACGCGAACACGTACTGGCATCTTTCTCTCCCGTTCTACAGTATCTCACATGTGGCAACCACTGTCCCTGAACGGTCTTACTGGGCAGCGCGATGATGGGCCGTGGCCCTGAAACAATGGCACCGGCCCCTGTGTCAGCCAGGTGCTGGCCTGGCCATGATGATGCCATGCCCTGGAGTGACGGCCCAAGGAGGTGCAGAATCAACCTGGATTCGTGAGAAAAAGCACATTGTAGGACGCAAAGGAAATCGACAAGATGACCCCTAATGAATACAGGTACGAGTTAGCGAGAGTGGAACTGCTTGGATTCGGGTTGTCGTAATCGTACCTCCGCCCTTGACAGAGCTCTCGCCTGGCCCCATGGTCACCTAGCACGCCAATTATTCGCAGTTCTTTTCCGTCATGGAACCCCGAACTGTTTCGTACAAGTGGTCAATGGCTCGAGACTGCATGATTGTGGACTAGGGTGCTCGAATCCGAGGTTGAATGTAATTATATGCGCCTCGACGAGTCCGCTCGGTTGTTCCACAGCGGGACGCTCCGCCGATTCACAATGCTTTTTTGTCTGCTGCATGCGGGCGGGCCATCCATCCTTCTGGAACCCACCGCTCCCATTCTTTCCCGTTTCCAATCTGCCTTGCGTGCCGCGCTTACCAATGTCCAAGAAACGGAATACCACGTCGTCTCCCAGACATTGCCCTTCCGTTATCGTGCCTTGACTGCATATAGCGCAAGTCGCACGACAGAGCAGGGTCCTTGTGTGATTCGGGCAGCGAAAACGGCTCCCCGAATTAAACCCTCGAAGCAAAGATGTGAACGCTGTGCCTGCTGCTAGCTCCGGCTGTCTTGCAACCGGTCGCACCGTTTCCAAGGATCGGGACCGGTAAGGAATATAGACATTAAAGAAGAGACGAGGGGTAAACAAGGTTGAGCGGCGTAGAGTTCAATCACATATTTCCGTGTTAGCCGGAATTATTGAACGCCTCGATACATCAATTCGCGCCCATCACGACGTCGTCCCGGCAGTTCGCGGACATCTGACATCGAGCTTTGTGGATGGTTCAGTTGTTGGATTCCGTGCGGGCCAGGACATACCGTGGGGTGGAGGTACCGGCGGGGGAGAGTTGCGCGTTTTTGGCTGCGAACCAAACGAGGCGGGCGAACGGGTTTCGCACATTGGAGAAACGGGAAACAGGGGTGAAACAAAGCGGAGAAAGGGCGGGATTGAACGGGCGGGACCAACTTAGAAACTAGACGTCATCCACCTTCCAAGTTCCAACACTCACCCACCCGCGCCTTCCCCGACACGCCCAGCGAACGAAACTAGCAGGAGCAGCCTCGAACGCGCGAATTTCCCCGCTCGGATCAGTGACTCCCCCGCGAGCCGCACCAGACGGGAAAGACGAGACAAGAGACGACCGCCCTCCAGCCATGCTCGGGGTTCACGGGCACGGGCTGATGGACCCCGCCGCCGTCTTCCAGCAGGGCTTCCACGCCCCACCCACCCCCCGACAGAACAACCGCCTCACGTCGCGCCGCCCGCCGTCGAGCCGCGGCCGCGATGACAGCTCCGAGACGGACGGGTCCTCGCACCGCGTCGCCCATACCCTGACCGCTTGCTGTCGCTGTCGCCAGGTAAGCTGCCGCCGGCCTGCCAACCCCGCCTCGACCTATCCGCAAACCCCCCCCAAAGTCGGCAACCCCTCCGACTGACTCCCTATACCACACGACATCGCCCTCCCGCCCGAACTACCTGTAACTTGCGGCTTCTAATGCGCATACCCCGATCTAGAGAAAGACGCGATGCGACCCGTCGCTCCCCCGCTGCCTCCCCTGCGAGCGCTCCGGCTCGGTATGCGAGTACTACGACACCACCAAGGGCAAGCGCGTCGGTCGCCACTACGTCATAAAGCTGCAGGACCGCGTCCGCCAGCTCGAGGCCGAGCTGCGGACGCTGACCGAGGAGGAGGGGGACTTCTCCCATAACCGCGACGAGCTCGTACGCCGCGGCGGCCTGGTGCGCCTCAGCGTCGGCGATGAGTCCCTCCGCTACCTCGGCCCTAGTAGCGGCATCGCCATGTCGCGCCTGCTGATGGAGGAGGCCAAGGTCTTCACGGACTCGAAGCGTATATCTGAGCTCATACCCGAGGTTCGTGCGAGGCGGGAGAAGAGGATGCAGTCTGTCGTTATGACCGGGACCGCTCCCCCGCCGAGGAGGAAGAGCACGTATCCAATGTTTAGCGATCACCCTGCACCAGAACTGCCTTCGAGACAAGTCGTCGACAAGCTGGTGGTAGTATTCTTCCAAAGAGGTAAGGACATAAGCGGCGCTTTGGATCGGGGTACGTGTGAAGGCGGAGATGGCTAACCCCTCATAGGTCAAATTTTCTGGCCGGTGCTCCACGAGAAGCAGTTCGCCAGTGACCTGGAAGACGTTTATGCCGGGAGCGAAGATGCCTACAAGAACTACGTCGTCCGCATGGTCACCGCCATCAGCCTCCACAAGCTTGAGCCCCAGTACGCCGGTCTCGCGGATAGTTACTACCTCGCCGCGATGCAGCTCTTCGAGGAAGTCATACGCCCGCGGGACCTGAAGTCGCTCCAGAGCCTGGTGCTGATCGCCCAGTACTCGCTCTTGACGCCTGCGCGGATGGCCGTCTACTTTGTCGTGGGCCTCGCCGTGCGCATCAGCCAGGCCACGGGTCTCTGCTTTGAGAAGACGATATCCACGGCGTACGACCAGGGACTGGAGAGCGCGCTGGCTCTGGATCTGCGACGGAGGCTGAGCTGGATTATCATGTCGCTCGAGTCCGACCTGTCCGAGACAATGGGCCGCCCGAATGCCTTCGGGCAGAGCCACGATGAGATAGATGTTGGCTTCTTTTCGGCGCTTGACGACGAGAACATAACCGAGGAGGGTTTGTTATCGGGGCCAGATAGTGAGAGGAAGCTAGTGGCTATCCACTCGTCTAAAATGGGCATTATCCAGGGCGAGATCCGCCGAGTGCTTTACGAGACGCATGGACATGGGCCCTCGGATGACAACCATCCATGGTTTGCGACCATGGAGCAGAAAATCCAGTCATGGTTGGACGAGTCTCCCGAGAAGCCCGCATGGTGCAAGTCATGGTATGTGGGAGTCTGCGTGCACTGATAAGTTTGACTCTAACCCTTGTGCGCAGGTTCACCGGGAAGTACTGCGAGCTGCGCATTATCCTCTTCCGGCCCTCCCCGCAGGTAACCCAGCCCTCGCCGCGGGCCGCCGAGATCTGTTACGATGCGGCCGCCTACATAATCAACCTCTCTAAGCAGCAGATGTCGACGGGCGCCGTGGACGTGACATGGACCTTCCTTATGAACCTGTACACGTCGGTCAATGTGCTCCTGTGGTCCGTCTCCTACCCCAACATCCGTAACGCCCACCCGCGCGAAGAAGTTGAGGAGCTAGCGGACGTCACACTCGACATACTAGAGCAGTGTACCGACCGCTGGCCGGGAACCCAGGCTGCCGCGAACCTTTACTCTGTCCTTTCACGCGCCTGCCTGCAAGTCTATGATGCGCCGGACCCGACGCAACTCCAGAACCCCTTCGCCACCCCAACGCCGTTCCCCGACCAGCATCAGCCCCCTCAAGACACCACGCCCGTTGCGCAGGTAGATGCTCAAGGGCGGGGGGACTTCAGCGGGGCCCCGCAGTTCGGCTACGTCTTCAACCAGCAGCCCGGAGCCATGGGCTCTTCGTTCTCCTTCGCGAATGCATCCTTCCCACAGCATTCTGGGGGTCCTGTGGGCCCCACGTTCCGCTCCAACTCCATCTTTTTCAACCCGTCTAGCGGGGAGGGAGGGGGCCGACGGTTTTCGCACTTCGCGCCTGATTTCCCTGGCGAGGTACCGGGCGCGGGCGCGGCTGGGAGTGAGGGTATGGCCGGGAGCGACGAGCCGACACCGCCTGCTACCACGACGCCCATTAACCCGGGGGACACGCCCCCCGGGCCGTCGGCAATCCCCACGCCGCCCGAGTCGGTTAATCTCTCCACGACTATGTCGCCGCTACCCGGCGCGTCCGCCACGCCCATCCTCTCGCAGCAGACGCCCGCTTCAATGATCTCTACACCCCACACCATCCCCGCCTCGCCGCAACCCCACACCTCTCCTTTCCCTCATGCTCAGCAGCCCCTTCCGCCCGCATGGTACGCGCCCTTCGCTACGCCCTTCTCCTTCCCCAACAGCGGGAACCCCGCACCCGCACCCGCCTCAGGTACAGGGGCTGGGACTGGCGTAGGGGGAGGCGCGTCGTTCCACCCGCCCGGTGCATCCCAGCAGCCCTTCGCCTCCCCTGCGAACTTGGGCGGCCCGCTTGCTTCGCCCTTCGGAGCGCAGTTTGGGGAGGAAGAGTACCCGCGGCAGGGGAGCCTGAGCCTCGAGCAGAGGACTGAGCTTATGCAGGCGCTGGAGAGTGATGGTATGGGGGAGATTGATGCGCTCTTGAACTTTGGACAGGGGGACATCATGTGGTGAGTTGAGTTGGATATATACACCTGGGCTTTCGGGATGTTCCTAAATTGGCGGGGACGTAGTGGCATTTCGAAAGCACTTGTCTGGCTGTTGTAGAGTCTGTGGCGCGCCTTTAGTGGGAGATATAGGACGACACGACTGTGGACTTCAGGAGCCGAAATATGGTGTCCAATGGATATATATACCCGGGCTTCAGGCCCGCGTTTCGCTGTATAAAATGGTCTAAAGGGGGTATAAAGGGAGGAAAGGAGCCGGGAGCACGCTGGTGTTGATGCAGGATACTCCGACCAGCCGGTCCGAAATAGACGCTCCCTCAAGCTTTTCTATCTTCTGTTGACCATTGTGGTGCATGTACCAATCGCGGCCGCTGTAGTCTTGCTCGCCGGATAGGCACCCTCTGCGGGACTGCGTCACCGGGGAACGATGCTGATATGCGGCAGTTGATCTGCTCCATCCGTCCTCAGCACAACGAGACACGACCCGTAAACGCCCTATGCATCCTGTTCATCCTCGTCGCCCTTACCATCTCTCTCCCTTTCACCCTCCGCCTCCCCCTCTGACCCCTCCCCGACCCCCTTGCCGTCCTCCCCCTCCTTTTCGCCCCCACCCCCTTTCACCTCCTTCCTCACCTTTCTAAAAGTCCCCTTCTTCTTCTTTGCAGTCCCCATGCTAACAAACGGCACCTCCGCCACCCACTTCACAACAAGCAGCGCCCGGTCCGTGACAATAGGATACTCCTTCCCGTCGTCAGAAACCGACCACCTACCAAGCGCCCTCCCGTCCCCTGCCCCGGCCCTCGGGCCACCCCCGTTAGCCTCGTCTTCGTGCCCGTCGTCGCACGGGCAATTGGGAGGATGCGGAAGTGACGGCAAGGCGGCGGGCGCGCACAGCGCGTCCCACGGGTGCGAGAACGAGGCCCCTAGATCCGTCTTCTCCACTACGTCCACGAAATCAGCGCGCGCCGCGGACCGGCTCGCCTGGAAGATGGGATACGCGTCCGCGATGCGCGCTATTCTCGCGACATTGTGTGCATGGCGCACGAGCTCAGTCCTCGATGTCTGGAGAAGACAATGGCATAGGAGGACAGAATGTAGCGCCTCGGTGAGGAGCGGATGATAAGTGCAGGCCTCGCTCGTGGGAGTTTTGGCGGGGGACTCCCCTGGGCTTGATGGCGGGTACTGCGGTATGTCGGCGGGCGGTGTGGCGGAGAAGAGCTCCGAGATTGCATATACCACGTCGGGAGAGACGTTCCCCGGCTGCACGTGCCGCGGGTTCTTGTGCCCCTTCGCCGCGCGCCCAATCTTGTCGGTGAAGTCGGCCGTTGTGTCCCGTGGCATGTGCGGCGTGTACTCGAGGTGGGACAGAAACGCAAGTAAGTCCTTCAGAGCGCGCCGGGCATGCATCTTGACTGTTTTCCTCGACTCGAGAGCCTCCTGTTCGCCTAGCTCAGGCCGCTGCTGCAACGGGTGGCCCCGCGGGAGGTTTGAGTCGTAGCCGCCCGCTGCGGCGACTGCGTCGTTCATAAACGACGACGGCGGGAGCTCTGAGAACTCCTCCGCGGTGAGGGTGACAGTGTCTCTGACGGTATCGCATGCGAGAGCGAGGTGGGCCCACGCCCTCATAAAGAGGAGCTGCAGGGCGAGACTGCTCGGCTGATCCTCCTCTCGCAGCCTCACATCGGGCGGCCTCTTGCCGTTCTCGAGGCCGTTCTGCGGCATCGGCGAGGACTCCGAGGACGGGGACGGGGGAATAGGCCCGTGTCGCCTCCCATAGATGCGATGTATCTCGAGCGCCTTAGTAAAGTCGGCAATGGCGCACTCAAAGTTGAGCATCAAGCTGTGGATCATGGCGCGCGTGCGGTAGGGCTCCGGGTCGGTGGGGCAGGCCATGATGATGTCGTTAAGCGGGCGGATGCTCGTATGGTCCGCCAACTGCCTCGAGGGGATCTTCTCGTGGAAGAAGTGCACGTATTTTCCATCCACCTCGTGCTTGTTCCTCGCAAGTATGGTCGTGCCAATGGCGTCTACTGTCGACGCACCCTGCATCGTCGCAACACTGCAGGCGATCTCATCGAGACGGTACGCGCGGGAGAGCTTCTGGCATGCGTGGAGGTTCATGCGATATTTCCGTTCTCGGCTCAGCCTTGAGCCATGCGAACCTGACCCTGGGCCGCCTAATCCTAAGTTAGTCCCTCCCCCTCCGTAACCGCCGGGTGTACCCTGCGAGGGGACATCGCTGGCTGCTCGTACGGCGAGGTCTGCGGCATCCTCAACCAGCTTTCGGATCTTTACCATGTCGTAGAACACGGCAGGGTCGATGGGATGCGGGCGCGGGGTGTTGTAGTTGATGTTGGCCATGGTCTCAAGGATCTCGATGGGCATCTGCAGCCATGGTCCATGAAAGCACGCAATGTACCGCCAGTGCCTGGGGGCGCATTAGCATACACATGATGCACCGCGACGAGGGACTTGGAGCGGCGGGGAAGACAGGACGCCGGGGCGGTCTTGCGCGTACTTATTGCGGCATATTACGAGTTGACACGAAGACGAAACAGGCGCCTTCGGCTTGGCCGTCTTTCCCTCCTTCTTGGCGGGCGGCGCTGGTTTAGTCGCGGCGGGCGTGATGGGCACGGATGACGGCGTCGAGGGGGCATTGCGCCGCGACTCGTCGCCCGCCTGCCGGTTCTTCTCCTCCCCCATTGTTTGCTACTTCTACTGAATTGGCTATAGCATGGGTTTCAGCGCGGACGCCAGCTGGCAGCCGTTCCACGCTGCGTAGAAGAGCTGGGCGTTGTCGGTTGTCGTCGGTTCGGAGTGGAGTGGTAGACGGGAGAAAAGCCGAGCGGTGTGGCGGGGCAGGTCTCGGTGAGCGCGAGTCGAAGTGACGATACGCGTCAAAGGTGTTGCAGCTCGTCAAACGATGCCATCGATGCCAGTGCCATACTCGGCTGCGTTTTCGTCGAGGAAGATGGAGCTGCGTTTAGTGCGCTGGGGTTTTGCTAGGTATTAATCAGAGTCTGCTTGACTTGGGCAGGTCCGACCTTCATCGTAAGAGTGTACATGGCGAGCTTCCCACATCGGGGATGGCGCGGTCGGCGCGTCGCAGCAATGCTCCTTCGGCAAACCGCGTGGATTAGACTAATGAGAAGCAACCCAGATATGGAATAGGGCTGCTGCTCCCACATGCACCGGAAAAGAAAATGCTGGGTATGGACAATGTGAGCAGGAGCCTACCGAGGCGGGCTCGAGGTTATCAGCAGTATGGATCATCGGCTTGATGGACGACACCGTCGGGGTTAGGTGTGGACAATGCCATACGCCAATCCAATAGTAGACGCTGATGAGGATCGGAGCTGTTCAGACATCATGAACGGATGAAGATCTGCTGGTTGGCCACTGGCGCGGCCGTGGGATAGGTAAAAGGCCCGAGCTGGCCATCACATGTAGGCAAAGAGGCTCTTCTGTTGGGGACAGCATTCGAGATAGCTCAAGAACTGGCTCATAATCTGGGGTGGGACTCCACAAACATCCCTTGGATCAGGGTCTGGGGAAGTTCAGACTATGCAGTGATCCATCATCCCCTTTGTGTAAGCTTAGTTCGGTGAGCTTCAGCACATGATACATGTAGCTTCAACTTACGCCGATGTTTAGCCGCAAACAGACACACTCGCCTTACTCCTGCAGTCGAACACCGGAACAACTTCCGTATACTATCCTCTGCAGCCTTCCCACTGCCTTGCTCTTCTCGACATCCCTTTCCCCTCCACACATCCGAAACTATAAGTGAATGTCATTGTGGGCTGGATCCTTGAGCATCTCGGCTAGTTCTCTGAGCGTTCATCTCCGAGATGCGTAGAGGGAAATCAGAAGCCGCGTCTGGGAGCGCTATGTCCCTAAGGACGTAGCTTCGTCTCTAGACCATAGGAGGGCGCATAAGAGACAGCGCGAGCCTAGGGGGACTTGGATATACGAGCCGCTCCGTAGGGCAGACATTATCCAGCCTAGCCAGAACAGCATACGCGATTGGTGCCGCGAGCCATGCGGTCAACAGGCGTTCCTCAATGCATCCAGCGTTCCTACGCTACTGTTCTGGTATCTTAGATCTGGTAACAAATGCCGGCATGCGCCACACATCAGCATCCAGAGGAACAAACAAGATTACCCTCCTCCTCATGATCGTCGCAACTCGTACTTCTGCCATGGACCCGCACTCACTACGTGCATCCGAGGAGAGAACAAGGGTGAGAGCCACCACGTGGGCGATAATTATAGATTATTATTCTTTGATATGGCGTTTCTCAGCTCGATAACGCCAGGCAGGCGTCGACTGCGAGTCCGACCCTACTATCTGTTAGCACTTGAAACCCCCTCGCAAAGAAAAGGTCTTCACTCTCCGGGGATGGCGTTGCCGAGTCGGACGAAAAGAGGAAACGGGTGGGAATAGGGACGGGCAAGGATTAACGAACAAAATGGGGGTTGGGAAACAGGAAACGGGACAAAGGCTTACCTCCCCTGCTTCTGATATACCACGTCGCTAATGACCTCCCTATCCAAGTCGGGGAACATGCCCGCCAGCGTCTCCACAACGTTAGCGTGCTCGGCCCTATGCAGTCTCTGCGCCTCAGCCGCCTCGGCGCTCGCCTGCCTCGCCGCCGCTTCCTCCGCCGTCACGACTCTCTCGGCCCTCTGCTCGCCCGGGATCTCAGGCAGCCCCACAGGGCGCGCGGGCGTGCGCGGCGCACTAGCGGGTCCAGGGCCCGAGTCAGACGTCTCGTCTGAGAAGATTCGGCCAATAGTCGTCAGGGGCTTTTGGATAGTTCGTAGTAACCCCGTGATGGCGGCCTGGTCTTCAGAGTCGGCGCCGTCAGAGGACGTGGAGCGCCGCGGGGTCGAGGGGTCGCCGGGGGAGGTAGATTCAAAGGAACGGCGGGCTGAGGACTCGCCCGGGGGTTGGAGCGTGTTTGGCGCAGGCTTCTCCGAGGGTTCGGGCGGCACCGGGGGCGAACGCGGTCGGTGCTTTTCCGCAATGGCGGAAACGGCGGCCTCAACATTCTTTTCGAACTCGTCGTCGGTGATGGTTAAGCTTGTGCGGTCCATATTCTCGATGAACTGCACTGCGCCCATCTAGGATATCCACTTAGTTGAACGAAAAGGGCGATCAAATAGGGGAAGGGAGGCCTTACTAGTGATGAGAGGTAGTAGCCGGCCTCGCCGGCCAGTTTCTCCTGGTTGCGGAATCGGAGGATGTATTGGACGTTGGAGACGAGGTGCTCAGGATTCGCCTGGAGGACAACGTATATCAAGAGCGGCATAAACGAGTCGGCAGAAGTGTCTGATTTGGCGTTTTTGAGATGGCCTACGGAGTCAGCGGATAGGCTTACTGATTTTTGACATGGAGACATACCGAATATGACCTTGCAGCAATTCAAGACGCAGATAATCTTGTCCCGAGGCGCCCTGTAAGACTTGATTTTCAGGAGTTCTGCAACTGTTAGTATGTTCTCTCGCGCAAAACTCAACACTAGGTAGATACCTTGCTGCGCCAGCTTCAAGAACCGCTTGCCGTTATCGCTAACTGGGGGGATATCAAGATGCTCGTCCCGGATCCACCCATAGATATTAATCTTCTGCGTCAAGATCTCATCCCTCTCCACGTCCTCCTGGTGCTGTCCGCGCCTACCAGGCCCCATTGGCCTCTCACCGCCCCTCCGCTTCGGCTTCGCACCAGGTATCGGCTGCGGCGGTGGGATGGCAGGCGAGAACGTCTGCGTGTACAGCCTATTCATGACGAGCTTCTCCATGCCTTCCCGCGCATTATCGAACTCCTGGTCCGACACGGTCCGCCAGACTTCGCACAGCGCCATCTTGTTGGCGATGAAGGCGAGGAAGTCGCCCACGATCTTGACTTGCTCGTGCACCATCCACTGCCTCTTGCCGAACTCCTGTAGGAACGACTTGAGGTACCGCGCAACCGGGTCGGCCTTTTTGTTCCGAAGCTGCTCGAGGAACCTGTGGAAGTCGAACTGAAGCGCCGGCTCGGGTTCCGGCTCCGGGGGGGGCGGCCTGTGGAGGGGCGACATTGGCTGGTCGGCGCTACTGTGGGAGTGATCATCTCGAGGGGGTACTGGGGGCTTGTCCTTCGGAGGGACGGGGGGGCCAGAGTCGTCCGACATGCGTCTCTTGGAGGAATCTCCGGCCGCTCGCGACGCGTTCGAGTTTCGGAACTCCTGGAACTGGCCCACCGTCACAGGCTCTAGGCTAGACTTCCTCGGCGGGTGCGGAGCGGGCCCGCCGAATATAGGGGACGTGATCTCTAGCCTCGGGCTCATCACCTCGTCCTCACCGGGGCCGCCGCCATCCCCAGAGAACTGCTCCATGATGCTCTGAATCTCCAACCGTGATCCTCCTTCCTGCTCATCCTCGCTCAGGTACCGCCTCTCATCGTACGCAGCGTCAGACCTGGTCGGCGAGACTTCGGAGGTCGACCTCGTGTGGCCGTATCTCGACGCGGAGGACGCGTTTCTCGACGGAGACTGCGAGGATGCTGGAGTATTCGGCGTCGGGTTCACGTACAAGCCGGCTGGCTTCACGCCCAGCAAGCCGTCAGAGGCTGTGGAGTGGACATGCTGCGTAGTGGGCATGATCGTCGCGGCCGAGGAAGTCATGGTGTCGGGGGGTTCGTCGGCTGCTCCATTTCCCGGCCGAGCGTCTGCCGCCGCTGAATCAGTCACTTGGGCTGGGGCAGCTGCTGGTCCATCGAGCTCAATAAGGCTTTCGGGACTCTTGCTGTGGGGTATCTCTTCGCCGACGGAGCCTTCGCTGTTCTCGGGCATCTTCTGGTCCCTGACCGCCCCGTCGGGAGCCTTTCCCTGGCCTTCGTCCATGTTCACTAAGTTCTGGGCCTGGACATCGTTGGCGGAGGCAGCGTTTGGCGTCGCGGGAGGGTCTGGCGAAGACATGCAGCAGGTCGCTCTCGACGGTCTCGACAACGGTGGATACGAGGGATCGCGCGGGTAATCGGCGGCTATCGGTTTTCGGGTTCTTTTTTGGTGCTCGTATTCTGTACGAGAGTTTCGCCAGCGGGTTGGAGTATGGGTAAGAGCGGTGGAAGCTCAGGTTGTGTGACGGCCTGGTCTCCCAAGGGTTCTCGTCCGAGGGTATCTACAAAAAGAGCTGGGAGCTATGGGATAAGCCACTCGATTCTAGCAGATACGAGGGTAGAGAAGCACGGGATGTCCGATGCGAGGGGCGTCGAGTCGTCATTTGCGAGGAGGAGCCTTACAGGTTGGGGAATGCTCTTGGGCCAAACGCAGCTTGCCGTTGGGGAACAGTCTGCGACGTCGGAGGATTTTGGACGTCACGGCGTGAGCCCGTGACCGACCCCGCCAACCTACTATCGCCAAGAATGATCAAGTCCGGCACTGTAGGACTGGTACCTGAGCAATGGCGGTGTGGGCAGCAGAAAACAAGGTACATTTCCGCCTGGCACAGTGTCTAGTCGACACCTGTTAATCAGCCCAACAGTTTCGAGGGTTCCACCGTTGGTTGCCATCGTCGCCCTCCGGTCAGCGAGTGAGTATCGACCGAGCAACAGGACATTATGGGGAAACGTGTCGCCATATATTCCCGCCACGAGAGCGAGAGTGGAAAAGCCCGCGAGGATTGGGAAGGACGCATGAGATAGGCCGATATGGCGGTTGCTTGGACAAGCATCTTCCTCCCAACAGTAACGGTGGTCTCGCGAGGCGGTAGCTGCATCCTGCGACGGCACCACACAGGAAATGCTGGCACACGGAAACCGTCAGGGTGCGGGACGGAGGCCAATGCGTTACTGCAGGTAATTCTACGCACCGAGACACGGACCGGCCGTCAGGGATTACCTCGCCGTAGTTGACAGTCCACTGTCGCACACTCCTGCCGGCCCATCTGTGTAACGAAGTACTTTAGTATTGATTCGGTTATTCGACGAAGACGTCAGGGGAGATGGGCCCCATGTCCACACCCATGACCCTGTCCGGGAAGTGCTTGTGAACCCGATGTGGCTGGACTGGCTTCGGGAGCATCTCGGGGATCGGGTCGACCGTCGATCCCGTCCCCGGCCACCTGTCTCCACGTGGCCTCCCTTCCTGGCCAGGATAATGACGTCGGCTAGTACACTGCACGTGCAGCTTCAGGTGTCCGAGCAGCTGATTATGCCGGATGGTGAGCTGTCTCAACCAGACGCCTCCTGCAGATTAAGCTTTTAAAGACCAAGGCAAGCATCTTGGCAAGGCCATCCAAGGCAGAGAGCTACGGAGCGATTTACAATGGTACCCACGATAATGCTCGCGCAAGAGCTTTGTTAGTGCTCTGCTCAGTCATCCGATGGCCGCGCGTATGTGAACGTGATTCGCTGGCCAGGGGGCACCCACCTTTCTCAGTGGGGCCGAACGCACGTCGTATTTCATGGAAACCACGCCGTGATTACCAGATCGGAGGGTCCATCTTCTCGACCCTGGCGCGGGTCCCGAGCCGGCCGGAGGCTGATCTTGAATTGCCCTGGCGCCGGGCTCGATCTCGGCCATGGCGTGTGGGGTTCTTGGCTCTCGTACGCTACTGGCAATCCGGCCGCCGGGCTTTTCTTCCATTCTCCATCGCGACGCCTCGAGTCTCGTCTCGCCTCCATTCCCTCTTCCCTCCCGTCAGGCCGTCCTTTGCTCATCCCCTGCTGCTCACGGCAAACCCGGCATCCCCGCTGCCATCCCGCCGGCGCTTCGGTGACGTGCCTCGGCCTCCGCATCGTCACAGTGGACAGACACGACCTTACGACCACCGTGCCGACCCTCACTCTCGTTAATTCAGCTTTGTTTTTTTATTTGTGTTACCAGTTGAATATCGACGGACCTTTTGGAGCAATGTCCGGGCTATCCGGCGCGGGTTCTTAGCTTCCGTCATTGCTTTTGTGCTGTATCCCCAGCCACATCGCTCGTTTACGACCCCACGCACGTTTTCGTCCGCCAGACGATGGTCACCCGCTCGCTGCGATTCCACGAACAATGGTAGAAGAGGGGAAGACGGGGGCAGCCCAAGCGGCCGTCCCCGCCGCTCCCGGGCCCGGGTCTGCCGGGCCACCCCCAAACGGCTCGAACATGCTCAGGGCAGCCACCGTGAGTCAGGCCCTTCGAAACGGCGCGTACAAGGTCTACAAGCGCGTCTTCCTCGAGTTCATCCTCCGCGAGAAACCCCTCCCGCCCTCCAAGGACGGTCGCCACATCCCGTTGGACCCGGAGCGCGAGAAGCCCCTCGTCGACCCGCGCCGCGGCTTCTCGTACATCGACAACTCGGTTCGCACCTCGCGATACACCATCTATGACTTCTTCCCCAAGCAGCTGATCTTCCAGTTCAGCCGAATCGGCAATTTCTACTTTCTCTGTGTCGGTGTGCCACAGACGATCCCCGGCCTCAGTACGACGGGTAACTTTACGACCATCGTGCCGCTCATGGTCTTCGTTTTCCTCACCATTATGAAAGAGGGCTTCGACGACTATAGGCGCCACCGGCTCGACACGGTGGAGAACTCGAATGCAGCCATGGTGCTCAAGGATGCGACCAAGGCGCAGCCGCACGCCGTGGTAGTTAAACAGCGGCGCGAGGGCCGGATTCCGTTCCTGTACAGAAAGGTGAAGCAGCCCATCCGAGAGTACGACGAGGAATTCGACGGGTTCAAGTGGGTTTCGACAAAATGGAGCGAGATCAAGGTCGGCGATGTCATAAAAGTCGAGAGAGACGATCCTGTTGCGGCGGATATCGTCCTCCTGCACACCGAGAACGAGAACGATCTCGCGTACATCGAGACCATGGCGCTTGACGGGGAAACGAACCTAAAGAGCAAGCGCGTGTCCGCGGCGATCAAGGACTGCGGCTCCATCAAGGGGATCCTCTCGTCGCGGATGCACTTTGTCGCGGAGGATCCGAACCCGGAGTTGTATCGGTTTGACGGGAGGGTGACTGTCGGTGAGAAGACGCTGCCTCTCACCCTGAATGAGGTCATCTACCGAGGGAGCATCCTGCGGAACACCCCCAGTATAACGGGGATCGTGATAAATACGGGCGAAGAGTCCAAGTTCCGTACGTCTCACCCCACCCGTCCCGTCGTCGCGCACTAACACGCCGCAGGTATGAACGCGAATCAGCACCCGACAGCAAAGAGGCCAGCCCTTGAGCTAGTCGCTAACAAGATCGTGCTCACGCTCGCTCTCTACGTTGTCGTCCTTTCCGTGGGCTGCTCGATGGGCTATGTCAACTGGCAGAAGTCCGTCGAGCGCAATAGCTGGTATCTCGAAGACGCCAAGGTCCCGTTCTACCAAATCATCATCGCGTACATCATCCAGTTCAACAACGTCATCCCGCTCGCGCTGTACGTCAGTTTAGAGATCGTCAAGATCGGGCAGCTACTCATGTTGAATTCGGATATCGGAATGTATGACGAGGTGAACGACACGCCGGCGAGGTGTAACACCAATACCATCCTGGAGAATCTTGGGCAGGTAGGCTACATTTTTTCAGATAAAACAGGAACACTCACGGAGAATGTCATGAAATTTCGCAAGCTAAGCATTGCGGGGACCGCATGGCTCCATGACACGGACCTTCCAACTGAAGAAACCGAGGAAGCGAAGGTGGTGGATGACTCGGATGCCGGTTGGGACAGCGACAAGGATGCAGTTCCTCTGAAACCGCTGTCTAGGGTCGAGTCTCGGATACCTGCAGTGTCTACGAAGCAAGTATCCGAGTCATCGGAGGCTCTTCAAAGATATCCTTCTCTTAATCGGGTATCGACGAGCCAGCGCAGGTCATCTTCTCAGTGGCGGTCGACAGGGAGACCCCACAACGCCCAGCCCGATGTCACTACTACAGACTTGACGGAGTACATCCGCGCCCGGCCCAACTCGCTATTCTCCCGCAAGGCGAAGCAGTACTTCCTCGCCATGGCCCTATGCCACACTTGTCTGCCCGAAATGCGCGACGGCGTCCTCGACTTCCAGGCTTCCTCACCCGACGAGCTGGCACTCGTCCAGGCCGCGCATGAAGTCGGCTATACAGTCATACAACGATCTACGCATTCCGTCACTCTGCGTATCACCGGCGCGGACGGCTCATCCAGCCTCCAGACGTTCGAGATCCTCGACGTCATCGAATTCAGCAGCAAGCGGAAACGTATGTCCGTCACCGTACGGTACCCAGACGGCCGCATAGCCATCATTTGCAAAGGCGCAGACTCGGTGGTGTTGCCCCGTCTGCGAATGGCGGGGCTGGCGATGCAGAAGGCAACCGAGGTGAGAAAAAGCGCGGACCTCGAGCACGAGCTCCTGAGGAGGAGCCTGCACGAGTCGAGGCCGAGCATCGGCGGATCACGGCCCAGCTTTTCGGGGAAGCGCGCGTCGACGACGGCGATTTTGGAGGCCAGCCAGATGCTGCTTCAGCCGAATACCCGGAGCAAGTCGTTTGAGGTGGGCTCGCGGTCTGGACGCGAGGAAAGGCCACGGCCGTCCCTGTCCAACAGGGGTAAGTCGTTTGACCTCGCTAAGCAGGCCTTGCTCCAGGCGCCGGGCGAGGGAGACCCGGAGGACATGGACCGGTTCAGCTTCCTCGACGACCCGCTTATTCACGACGATTCGACGGTGTTTAGCCGATGTTTCAAACACCTAGACGAGTTTGCGGCCGAGGGCCTCAGAACCCTCGTCTTTGCGCAGAGGTTCATTCCCGAGGCGGAGTACGCGGCATGGAAGGCCACGTACGAGAAGGCAACGACGAGCATCACCAACCGGCAGAACCTTATCGAGGAGGCCGCCGAGACGATCGAGCAGTCGCTCGACCTCGTGGGTGCGTCTGCGATAGAAGACAAGCTCCAGGATGGGGTTCCGGAGACGATCGACCGCCTCCGGCGCGCCAACGTCCGCATCTGGATGCTAACGGGGGACAAGCGCGAGACGGCCATCAACATCGCGCACTCTGCGCGTATCTGCCAGCCGGGGTCCGATGTCTTCATACTGGATTCGACCAAGGGATCCCTCGACTCGCAACTCCACAACGTGATGGAGGACATCGAGGCCGGGGCGGCGCACAGCGTCGTCGTCATCGACGGGCACACGTTGGGCGTCGTAGAGCAGTCGGCAGAGCTCTCTGAGCAATTCTATGCCGTGATGCCGCTCGTTGACTCTGTCATCTGCTGCCGCGCTTCGCCGGCGCAAAAGTCTCTCCTCGTCCGGACGGTCCGGCAGCGGTTGAGGCGCTCCAAGGCGGCAGGGAACAGGGGCCTCACCCTCGCGATCGGGGATGGCGCCAATGATCTCGCCATGATCCAAGCGTCGCACGTCGGAGTGGGCATCTCGGGGAAGGAGGGGCTGCAGGCTGCGCGTGTAGCGGACTACTCCATCTCGCAGTTCCGTTTCCTGCAACGGCTGCTGTTTGTCCACGGGCGGTGGAACTACGTGCGGACGGCGAAGTTCATCCTCTGCACGTTCTGGAAGGAGATGTTCTTCTACTTACCGACGGCGCTGTACCAGCGGTACAACGGTTACACAGGGACGTCGCTGTACGAGTACTCCAGCTTGACCGTCTTCAACATCCTGTTCACGAGTCTGTCGTGTATCTGCATGGGAATCTGGGAGCAGGACCTGCGGGCCGAGACGCTTCTGGCGGTGCCGGAGCTGTACGCGTACGGGCAGCGCAACATGGGACTCAACATGTGGAAGTACGTCGGGTGGATGGTGATGGGGGCGGTGGACGGAGTGCTGTCGTGGTTCGGGGTGTGGGCGGGATACGGGTGGACGGCGCGGGACAGCGACCAGGGGCTGTTCGCGCTAGGGAACCTCGCGTTTACAGTGGGCGTGATGTGGATCAACTGGCGTCTGTTGTAAGTTTAATCTCCCCGTCTCTTCGCACGAATCGCAGTTCTGACCATAAAGCACAGCATCTTCGAGACACACTACAAGACGTGGATCGTCATGTTCTGCTTCTTCCTCACGACAATAGGCTGGTGGGCATGGAACGGCTTCCTCTCGGGAGTCTACACCCCCGCGCCGTCAATCTACGCGGTGCGCGACGGCTTCACGGACACTTACGGGCGCGACGCGCTCTGGTGGGCCACGCTCTTTGGAGTGCTCGGCGTGCTGGGTCTCATCGAGATGGTGCGCAAGATGGTCAAGAGGGTGTTCGTAGGGATGGGGCTTTGGCGGTGGGGCGCGTGGGGACGGGGCGGGGAGGGTCTGGACGTCGAGGTCTGGCAGGAGTTGGAGAGGGATCCTGTTGTATGGGAAAGGCTGAAGAAGCTTGCGGCGGGGGAGGAGGGGGGCGAAGAGGGGGAGGGGGAGGATGGAGTTGCTTAGACGCGTTTGCTTTGGCGTGTGGGACTGGCGCATTCAGAGGCTTGGATACCCTTTTCAGCGGTCTAGACGATATCTTGAGACTAGAGTCATGCTGGTATGTAATCTCTAATTCCATGTTTAGCAACACTCATCGCGGCAAGGTTGGTTGCGTCTCGTGCTTCCTGTCACGACTCCGTGTGTTAGCGGTAGTGCCAGGTGCAGACAAGCGAGATCTTTGTTGATCTACCAGTGGTATCACAAACAGGCATTCGCATCAACACATTACAACTCATCTTCGAACCTCCCAGACCACCCCCCCCCCCGATATCACGGCTTCCCTGTCCCCGCCTTCCCGACGATACCCGACCCCCTGAACGCAAACGCAACCACTGAAAGCGAGCAAATCCCCAACGCGAACGTCGTCCAATTCGCCGCCCTCAGCCCCGCAAGCGACGCGTCCTCCCACGCCCTCACCTCCCCGACCTCTTGGACCTCGACCCCCCTCTCCTTCGCCATAACAGCCGTCTGCACCGCCGTGATGATCGCGAGCCCAACCGCCCTCCCCACCTGCACCACAACGTTGATCAGCGCGCCGCCTAGCGCCTGGTCCTCGTCTGGGAGACAGGACGAGACGAAGAGGGTTAGGGACGGCCAGGTCGTGTCGGCGCCGACGACGGAGAGGCAGAATGCCGGTAGTCCGTAGGCGAAGTAGCTCGTCGTGGGCGGGATGGGCACGGCGAAGAGGAGGAAGGCGACGGAGACGGAGACGTTGCCGAGCAGGATGATGTGATACATTGGGACTCTCGCGAGGAGATGAGCCACGACAAGCGCAACGAGCACGCCCACTACGCCTGTCGGTATGAACCGCAGGGTAGTCTGCAGCACCGACAGCCCCTGGTAATCCTGGAAGAAGTACGTCGCGAACACTAGGAAGTTGTTAAAGCTCGAGAAGAACAGTCCCATGACCGCCAGCGCAGCCGAGAACTTCTTGTTATTGAAGACGGAGATGCGGACGAGCGGTGGGCGGGACGTCTTGTTCTCGAGGTACCACTGCCAGTAGACGAAGGCCCCGACGATGGGGAACGATATGGCGAGTAGGAAAGGGATATGCGGCGTCGACCAGCCGACCACATTCCCTTCCGTCATGCCAAACATGAGCGCCAAGAGCCCGACGGTGATGAGCGCGCCGCCGATCCAGTCCACCGACGCGAGGGACGGGCGAGACCTGTCGGGCGCTTCCGCGGCTGAGGGGCCGGCGGCGGCCTGGAGCTTCGGGGGCGGTGGCGGGATGACGACGATGCTGGCCGCGGCGATGAGGCCGGATACAATGGCCATGACGCCGAAGACCCACTTCCATGAGGTGTACTCTGCGATGAAGCCGGCGACGAGGTTGCCGAAGACGCTCCCGAGGGGCGCGCCGGCGGCTGGGCGTGTTAGTTGACGGGGGTCCTGTACGGTGGGGGAGAGAAGACGAGGGAAGGGGGGTGCAGCACTCACCGTACGTGCTAAAGGCATAGTTCTTTGCCTTCCCGGGCGGGAACGTCGTTCCCAGGATCCCAATCGCAGTCGGAACGTTGGCCGCAGCGCCCTACCATCATCAGCACCTCCCGCGCAACTCACAGCCGCGCAAGGGGGGCAGACTCACCAGCCCATGCAGCCCCCTGAACAGGTCAAAAGCAATCTCGTTCTTCAGGAACGGGTTCGCGGCGGTGACAGCCGCCATCCACGCCGTCCCCGCCGTGAAGATGAGCCGCTTCCCAAAGATGTCCGCGACGCGGCCCCACAGCAGGAGGAAGCAGCCGAAAGTGAGCGAGTACGCCGAGACGACCCATTGCAGGCGAGACGAGGGGATGTCGAGGTCGCGGGCCAGGCTGGGGAGTATGATGACGGTGCCCTGGGCGGCAAATGTCTGGCGCCGTTAGAGGAAGGCAGGGTAAGGAAGGAAAGAGAGGAGGGAAAGGAGGTGAACCAACGTTCATGAAGCAGGCGCCGGTGGTGGTGGCCACGATGGCGATGCACCTCGCCTTGGAGAACGGAAGCGGCGGGGGGCCCTCGGAAGAGTCGGTGTCGTCGTCCGTGACGCCGACGACCTGAGCCTCGACGGCCGACTTCTCGCCGGACCCGGGCCGGGCCTCGGGACCGGGAATCGGCGGCGGGGCCGCTCCGACCTCCGGTTTCTCGGCGGGCATGCTTGGATTTTCCAAGGGACGATTCATATAGCACGCCGCTCTTTCTCAATCCACTCCGAGTCTTGAATCTCCGCCGTCTTGGAAGGATGAGGATCAGTAGAACTGAGCAAGAGTAGAATCGGCAAAAAAGCGAGGATATATAAGCGACGCGGGCTGGTCCAAACGAGACATAGAAGCAGGGCAGCCCAAGCCCTCGGAAGCGCTAGAACCCGGAGAACGACGCCTTGAGGAAAAGCAACTGAATCCCCCTCAGTCCCGTCCTGGCCCGTCCCCGCCCCCCCCCCCCCCCCCCCCCCATGTCTCTCTTGTCAATCAATCCGATCTCGTGCTAGCGCAGAGGCCGGGGTGTCGCAGAGCCGGGGGCGACGGCCGCAACGTGAAGTCTCGCGGGGTCGCGCTCGGTGCGAGGACCGGTGTGCAAGAGGGCCGTCTGGGGTCCCTGTCGGGCTCGGGCAGCGGGCGGGCGTGGAGCTACCTGGGGTAGAGGCGGCACAGTCTAACCCCTGGGGCGAAGAGCGAGATCGTTGCGGCCGGGACCGGTTTCCGTTGCCATCGGAGCTCGTGCCAGAGGGACGACTAACATACCCCGATCTTCGTCGCCGACCCGAGCTACGACTCATGAACGGTTCGTGGAGACAGGGTTTCAAGAAAGGATCAACACTGCATACAGTAGGGGATCGGTACACGAAAAGGCCGTCTAGAGTTCTTATTAGGCTGATCTAGTGATACAGAGACGGTAGCGGGTAGTAGGCGGACGAGGAACCGGGAGTGGAGGCAGTATGGTCTAATCCCCAGGACAGAGTGCGTGATCGTAAGGGCCAGGAGCAGCTTCCTTTGACACGAGAGCCCGTAACGGAGGGACGACTTACACACCCCGATCTTCGTCGCCGACATACAATACGAGTCATGAACGCTTCGTGGAGACAGGGTTTCAAGAAAGGATCAGCATTGCATACAGCAGGTCTTTCCCACTCCGATCCCGCCCCTGAACCCCAAGTCTCGAACTCCAGACTAACACACCGGCGCGCGGGCGGGGGCGCCGCTCGGTCTGATGTCTGGGCGTGAGGGAGATCTCTCCGAGGTGGGTCCGGCGACTGACCCGGAATCGCAGTTGCATGATCAGGGATGACGATCCGACGTGGTCTACGAACGCCATGAGGGCATGTTATTGGGTAACCGGCATCTTGTAGAACTGGGCGGGCGCGCGTGCACATGGCTATGTGCCCGGATTGCGCTTGAACATGCCGAATCAGGCGCTATCCATGCCCAAACCCCAATCGCTGCTTGCAGTAATACGACGTCCATGAGAACCGCCATCTTCGTGAACACCACGTACACGCACCCTAAACCTCAAGACCGCCCAACTCCCTATCAAATAGCTCAAAGTTCCCCTCGCCCTTCGAGTCCAGCACAGCAAAGACAACCTCCACCCACCACCCCCCGCCAAACTCAGACTCCCCCAGCACCTCCTTCCAGCAGTCCACCACCTCCTCCCGAGGATTCGCATACGCGCCGCACCCCAACGCCCCCAGCACCAACAACCCATGACCCCTCGCAGCCGCGAGCCGTAACGCGACCCTCATCTTCCCCTTCGTCAGCAGCCTATCGCGATCGTTCGCAAACACCTCCCTCGTACCCCTGGCATCCGAAATCAACCCCACCTCGGGCCACTTCACCGCCGCAACACTGACCACGCTGACAACCGGCATCTCCGCCTCCGGGCAAGTGTACAGCGCATTCCCCCTGCCCATCTCCTCCCGTATAATCAGCACATCGGGCGAGTAAACCCCACTCAGCCGCCGGAGCGGGTAGTACCGGTCCTTAAGCGACAGCGCGAGCGACGACCGGTAACAGAGCGCCTCCTCCTGCGCCAGCGTGCCCCGCCTCCACCCACCCCCCGGACTCGTCGCGCTCGCGAGATTCAGCACCGCGGGCCGCGCGCTCGGCTCCTCGCCCGGCGCTTTCCCGGGACTGGAGTGGCGGGTCGCGATCTCGATGGCGACGGTGAATGAGTCGCCGTTGACAACGCGGACGCGGGTTGGCGGGTGGCGGGGGCAGTCTGCGGTTCGGAGAGGCGGGAGTGTCTCAAGGTGGGCGAGCTCCGAGCTTGTGAGGGAGAGGGAGGGGATGCGGGGGATGATCTGGGAAAGGGCGGCGAGGGTCTCGGCGCAGGTTGCTTGGCGGGCTGCGCGGCGGGCGGTGTAGGCGCCGCTGTGAGAGCGGGGATGTTGTTGCGATTGGGACTGTGATTGTTGCGGCTGCGACTGCCTCTGAGACTGAGACTGCGATTGCGATTGCGACTGCGGCTGTGGGCGGGGAGAGCTAGAGGGCGCGGGCGCCGGGTTCGACGAGCCGCTGGGGGTAAAGTAGGAGGATATCATCTTCTGGCCAGACATCTCGACGGGCGCAAGTTTTGGCAGCATGTTTTTTCGCGAAGGGTAGGAATGAGAGCTTTGGGTCGAGTCGAGGGTCTGGGGAAGGCGCGTTGCGATGAAGCGGGCAAGAGCCCAGGGCCATGTTGGGTGACTAAACTACTCCGAGTGACGTCCAGGCTCCAGGCTCCAGGCTCCAGGCTCCAGGCTCCAGGCAGCCGAGGCAGGCTGACCCGCCGCACTCGGCGAGGAAGGCACTGGACTCTCTGCGAGCAGCCTGGCCTGATGATCGCTGCAGGATAAGTCGAGATGGAAACATTCGAGATGAGGCGACTTGGAATGAACCGAAGCGTTCCGACGGCTTCTACCGCGGGCTCCAGCATCCAGTCGCCTAAATAGTGTACAGATTATGCAAAAAAAACGCCCCGTCAGCCCGTCTATACCCGCAATCTTACAGCAGAGCCTGCCATCGTACACACCTCACACACCTCACAGCTGCGTGTGCCCCTCCTCGGCCGTAAAGTACTCCCCCGCCGTATCGATCGCGCCCCTCATGTTCTCCTTGTTCATCAGGAACAGCCCCTGGATCGCCGCGGGGCTCGTGAACTTCCTCTTCCCGTCCTTCCCCGCGCCGCCCTCCAGCAGCCCCAGCTCCCTCAACTTGCCCAGGAACTCCTCCCTCCCCTTCCCGTCGACGTCCACGTCGCCGTAGAACCGATCCCACATCTCGCCCGCCTGGTACGTCGTCGCCTCGCCGATCCGCTCCACGACGTCCACGCGCCCGGGCCTCTTGAGCGCGGGATCCAGCCGGTCGATATGGTTCGTCGTCAGGAACGCGAGGCGCTCCTCTCCCGCCGCCACGCCGTCCAGCGCGTTCAGCAGCCCGGAGAACGTCACAGTCGCCCCGCTATACCCGTCCGCATCCCTCTGCCTCCGGTTCACAAACGCCGCATCCGCGTCCTCCAGGAGCAGCACCGTCCTCCGCGGCAGTTTCGTGAGCAGGAACGCCAGCTTATCGTCCGTCATGCCCACCTCGCTGAGGTTCACCATGGCGACGCCGTAGTTGAGCTCGCCCGCGAGCGCCTGGATGAACGACGACTTTCCGGTCCCTGGAGGCCCGTAGAGGAGATAGCCCCTCCGGTACGGGATCCCGCGGTCGACGTACCACTGCTGGCGGCCGAGGAAGTCCTCGACGTCAGCCACGACGCGCTCCTTGACGCCCTTGTCGAGCACCACAGACCCCAGCGGCCTCTTCTTGCGCGGCTCGCCTAGCGGCGCCCACTCCAGCCCGCGCGCCGAGTACACTGTCGTCTTGCCCTCCTGAGCCCTCGCCGCGAGGCCTCTCGCCTCCTCGAGCACCTCCTCGAAGATGGCCCTGTGCGACCACAGCGTCGTGAGCTGCACCACCTCGTGCGGCTCACCCGTGTTCATGTTCGCCGTGTTGTGCTTCTCCCTGTTCACCGCGATATACGCCCACCGATACCGCACCACATGCTTCCCATAGCCCGGCTGCACAAAGAAGCTCGGCTTCCCGCTCCCGGGCCCCGTCCCCTTCCCGCTGGTCGTCACCACAGAGAAGTTGTTGATCCGCGTCAGCCTGCTCGCCACGAACCCCCTCTGCGGGCCCAGCTGCGAGAGCCACGCCAGGATCCAGGGGTACGCGGGGTCCTGGCGGCCGATCTCGACGTTGACGAGCATGCGCCGGCGCGCGGCGCCGAGCCCCGCCACGAGGCCCTTGCGCGCCGTGGCGGCCGCCGCGCCGAGGCCCGCGAGGCCTATGCCGCCCGCGAAGAGCGGGTTGTCGTAGAGCGCATTGAGGTTGAAGAGCGACGGTTCCGCCGGTGTCGTCATTTTCCGGGGGGGCCTGTTTCGGTGCGGGTGGCCCTGAGAGCTTGGTCGTGGTTCGATGCGCCAGGTCGAGGAAATTTTGGCGCCACAGGAGGTAGGTGGCTGTGCTGAGTCATGGCCTTCACTCGGCCATCGGAGGATTTTGCCCGACGTGGCGGGTATCATCACTGGCGCTCGTGGGTTGGGCATACCTGGGAAGCGCTCCTCTGATCCTCGTAGGGCGACACGGGCGATCGGAATGGATGCAACCTTCTGAAACTGGCGCCCCGGTGTTTTCAGTGGTCTCTTATAATGGACATTGCGACGCTCAAAGCTCCCTGCCGCCCTCCGTGCAGCCCGAGAGCAATCACACCAGCCTCAGTCGCCCTCCAACTAGAAACCACCTCGAGGAGACAAACACCAGCCATCGCTGCCCTCGGGAGTCGGCGCTACCCAGGATCAAGGGCCGCGAGCTTCCACTCCTCCACCTAGACAGTCTCTCCGAGATGACTTTGAAGAGATACACCAGCCGCACAGAATCGAGGCGCCAAACTGCATACCCATATTCACTCACGTACCCTGGAAAGTGTCGAGAACGGGAGGCGTACAAGACGAAACACTGCAAAAATCAAGGCGCCGACCGACCCGTACCTAAGCCCTACTCCGTACATACATACATACAAAGACCCCGACGATACCCCTGCCCTCTTCCCCGTGACCTCTAAGCACGTCCAACTCCTTAGTCGCCTGCCCCCTCGCCCGCAACGCCTGCCAGGATCCCACACGGTATCAGACGCGATGGTCCGCCTGGTGGAGGTTCTTCATCAGCCGCGGAAGCCGACGGTCACGCTCGTAGAGATATCCACAGTTATTGCAGAGCGTCTGTACAACAAAAATCAGCAAAGTGTCCCCAACAAAACCCCCCTCATCACCCCCCACAGACAGGGGAAACTTACCCTAGGCCCAGAAGGCCCGTCCCGCACAGCCCAGACGCTCGTGCCCCTCACCCCGCAGTGTTGACATCTCCACTGCTCCCTCTCCACATCCGCCAGCGACCCGCCGCCCCCGTACCCGCCAACATCCGGCGTGCCCCTTCCTCCAGGGGTCCCCGACCTCCCGGTGGGACTCGGGCTCCGCAGCCTCCTCTTCCTTCTATTCCTCTCGCCCCTCCCCATCCTCTCCTCCTCCGCCTCGACCATGGTCCCGAAGCCCGAGAACGGCACCCCGCCCACAAGGCCCGACGTAGAGCTGAACCTCGCTGTCTCGCGCCGCAGCCGCCTAATCTGCCTCTCCCTGTCTCCCTCCCGCTTCTCCATCTCTTCCTTGGTCAGCACCTCAATCTTGGGCTCCCACTCTTCCGCCAGCCCCTCGGGCTCGTACCGCCATCCACCCTCGGCCCCCTGCACAGAGTCGTTCGCAATATCCTGCATCCCACCAACCACACCCCCGCTCTCGCACGCCTCCTTCTTGAGCTTCAGCACAGCCTCGTAGATGGCGTGCGTAAGCGCGGGCACCCACTCCCCCGCGAGCCCCAGGTCCGCGCACGTCTGCTTCGCAAACGCCTCCGCCGTGCCTGGCGGGTGCAGCAGCGACCACTCGAACCTGTCCGTGTACAGCGTCGACGCCAGGTTCAGCGTGATGTGGATGACGCACCGGTACGTGTCGTCGGGGTTAAAGTCGTCGCTCTCGGGGGGTATGGGCGCCGCCTTGGCTGAGACCTCGGGGGCCTGCGACGTCGTGATACGCGGTGTCGACGTGCCGTTCAAGGGCGTGTCGGCGCGGCTCTGCCCCGCGGGCGTCGGCGTCGGCGAGTCGAGTCCGTCCTGTGATATCGCGCCCGGTTTCGTCAGGCGCGGGCCGCTAGGGCCCTGGAGGGAGTGGAAGAGCGGGTGGAGCGCGACGCCGGCGTACTCCTCTAGCTGCGTCCGGATCTGCTTGCTGATCTCCGCGGCAAGGACCCTCGGGTTCGGCAGGTCCAGATCCTGCACGAGTGTGAGCGCAAACTGGTCCGTCGTGATCAACGACTCGTGTAGGTTCCACAGGAAGAAATCCCTCAGCCTGTACGGAACCGTCATCTCCTGGGGCCGGTACTGCGGCAGTGACGGGTCGTAGTGCATGTTGGGCGGTACCGGGAACGGCGGCTGGGGTACGAAGGCGGGGACGTCGAGGTCGATCCGGATGGGTATGAGCGTCAGCGGCAGGTTCGCCTGCGCGGCGGCCTGCTGGTTGCTCCGCAGAATCCTAGCCCTTGCCATCCACTCGCGCCACTGGCCCGTCACGCTCACGGGCTCGTACGTCTCCTTGCTGACTCTGTCCACGAGATCCTGCTGCCGCGACGCCGAGTCCTCCTTCTTCAGGCTCCGCAGGCCCGTGGGCCGTCGCCGCGCCTCCGAGTCATAGTCTTCGAGATCGTCGTAGCCGTCCTCGGCGTAGTTTATGATGGTCGTACCGCGCTTTGTTGTCCGCGACACGGGGCCAACCTGCGCCGTGGGCAGAACTGGGGTGAGGAGCGAGTTCTGGTAGGTGCGGAGACGCGGTGCGAGGGTCGTGAGGGAGGCCTGGGGCCGAGGTATGTCCTCCATGGCGTTTCGCGTCGCCGCGATCGCGGGTCGCAGTTATTTGACGCTTTAAGGAGTGGGCGGATGCGGTGGGTGCAGCCGCTAATGGCACCTTTGCGCCGCGACGAGCTTCTGCGTGCCTCAATGGAATGAGCAAATCTCGATGAATGACGGTCACGCAGATTCGCTGTGCAGGTGGGAGAGTCGGCGAGGTTGAGGTGTTCTGGATGTGAGTGAGCGTCAAAGGTGACAGTCTCGTCGCGCGTGAGCCGTCGCAATTGGGTCCTGTTGTCGCGTTCCCGTCGTGATGAAAAAAGTAAGCTCGAGCCCGTCACCATCAAATTGCCTGTGGAACCGCCAGATGGGCCAAGCGGAGGTACCCATGTATACATCCGGCAGAACATGGCACACCGCATGGGCCTCTACTAGAACTCACGTGATGAGCTCGCCTGTGTAGCTCTCAGCCAGGTCCTGCTCCTCGCTCTGTTCATCGGACACACGCCATGGAGATCAACGAGGCCCAAGGTCACATCCACGTTGAGTATAATTATAATATATTTCATCGAAGTCTCTCATCGCGCCATTCTCGCTGACTCAATTCCCATATTCCCAGCATCCATGACTACGAACCTATAATTCTCGTGACTGCGCGCCTACCTCGGCTTCACATCTTGGCCCTGCTCACGACGATTTCCTCGGCCTGAATGTCAATCACAATGTCCTCCACTGCATCTCCCTCTTCGATAGGCTCATCGGTATCCATATACTTCTCGAAAACACTCTCCCTCACGCTATCTACGCCACATTGAAGGCTTCGTGCTCCCAGGTCGGGCGCGTACTTCTCCTTTGCGATCTGTTGACAGATGCCGGCGTCTTGTAGTATTTTTAATCTCACGTTTCCGATAGGGCTTAGCAACGTGCTGTTCTCGAGTTTTACCGGCTCAATCAGCTCATCCTTCAAGGCGAGGAGTTTCTTGTGGCAGATCACGGCCTGTTCGTTGGGGTTGAACGGGAGAAATGGAATAATTTCCGAAATCCGGCCCGAGACGGGGGGCTGCCATCCTCCGTATTAGCGGACATAGGAACTGGCGCAACTTTAGGGGTGACAGCTGGGTGAACAGTTGGGTGACAAGTGGATAAACTCACAGTGAAGATATCCGTGGAGGCTGCCCTGAGCGTCTTGGTGAGCTCGGTCGCCTTCTGCTCCTTTCCCTTGAGATCACCCTCATCGGAGAGTAACATCTCGTGCTCTGCACAGAAACTCATTATGATCGGATCCAGGGCGTTGGTGGTCAACACCCACATCACCTTGGAGCAATTCACAGGACCCTCGTTCCGATGGTCGCGGTACCTCCCTAGCCACCAGGTGTTAGCAACCGCTCCAGGACCACAGGCTTTGCCATATAGGGGAGGATTATAAACCATTGTCAAAGGGTAAGAGGAACGTCTCGCGTATCTCCGCCGACGTTTTCTCGAACTCGTCCAGCAAGACGACGCACTTCCGACCAGAGTTCTCAGCCAAGAAGTTGTTGAGGGGCGACCCTTTATCGTAGCCCATATACGGCTTGCGAGGGCCAAACATGCCCGTCTTAGTCTCGATGGAGGCACAGTCCACTATATGCATGGGTACATCTAGGAATGTCCCCAGCTGCTGCGCAAGCTCCGTCTTCCCGTGTCCGCTCGGCCCGGCGAACATTAACACGAGCGGCTTGTCAGTCGGCTTGGCGATGTGCGTGACTACCCGCGTCATGAGCCGGTTGCATGCGATGGACTGCCCCACGAGGAAGTACGGGACCCGGGAGATTTCCTCCGTCTTCTTGAGCTTGGCAACCTGGGAAGCCCGCTTCGTGGGCTTCTTCATCCTCGACGCCCGCCAGAGGTAGTACCGGTGGGTCAGGTTTATATTCTCTGCGAACTGCTTCCTGACCGCGGCCCCCGCGCACCATGCACGGATATCTGATCCATCTCCGCCCATAGAAGGCTCTGGTCCGCCCTGAGGAAGGTCTCGACAATACGGCGAGTAGAACTCGGGCGGCACAGACGTGGGAGACGCGCCAAGGCTGAGGAGGCAACCTACCATCCGGGCTTTTCGTTGCTCCGACTTCGCGGGATGCACAATGGCGAACGCGAGAAGCGGTGTCTTGGACGGGCTGTGGATGGCCGATGCGTCTGCTCCGTGATCTATCCAGTACTTCACCATCTCGATATTGCCCGATGCAACAACCCAGAAAACCGTCGGTATCCCCATGAGGCATCCGGAAGCCCACTCGGTGATCTTTCCCGGGACCCAGGTCAGGACCTCCAAGATGTCCTTTGTCGCGCAGCCGCTCAAAATGGCGGAGAGTAAATCGCTGACGCGCAAAGTCTTAGGGCGCATAAACTGGGGCATTTCAGCAGTGAACTCGGGGAGGGTCGGCAACCTGAAGTCCCAGACTGGCCAGGTCGACGTAACCGGGCTCTTGGCGATATTGTGGTGACCACTGTCATGCCCGAGGCAGGAGACACTCTCATCTGTTTCAGATGCCGAGTCGCTGTCGGAAGGCGTAGCGACATCACTGATATGGCTCGAATCCACTGTTATGTTGCGATGGAACGTCTTGCTTGGCGGCCGTTTTGCCAGCGGGTCGTGTGGCTTCATACCACTATGGACCGACCCAGAGCCATCAAGCGTAGCTCCTTTCATCGGGTGGAAGGCCGCCGTCTCGCCGCGATTGTCATCACGGCTAGGGGGAGTCGCGACTGGAGACCAGGGACTGTCGCTAACATCGTCAGGGCAACCGGGCTTTGGGGAGAAGTTCTCATCTCCGTAATAGTCAACGACGGCCATATCGACGCAGTACTCGTTTTGCTAATGGATTCTCTTCTTTAGTAGGAGATCAAACAACTTATTCCTAAACCCACAACATACCTCGAGGTACTGCTTGGCCACAATTGGGGAGCATCCCGTGCAGTCCGCGACTTCCTTGATCTTTTTCGCCCTCTCTCTCACAGGAATGCCGTCAAATCTATTGGCACTCATTGTCGCGATATGGTGTTGGAATTGCTCGCAATAGGATGATACCTAGATTGAGACGCGAAAGATACCAGCTTCCCGGGGGAGGGGTGTTGTCGTTGTTGGGCATCATACATGCTTTATACCCTGTAAGGCGCCAGTATCTGGGAGCATTCTCTTGCAGGGACGTCACTTTCCCAAGATTAGAGGCCCAGCACGCGCCTTCCCTTGGAAACCCCATCGAGGAAGGCCCCGCAAACTTGAGTACCTTTGATTCCAGCAGGAGGCTAAATTGAAGCCTGAGGACTAATATATGGCATTTGTTGATAGAATGTGATTAAATCTCGGGGATGGATTTATCGACGCCGGAGAAGGGGAAGCAGGCAGTCAGTCGATCCGGGTGTCCCGTAGGCACCACCAGCCTTTCTCTGGCACGGAAGCTCCACGATGGTCTGTGAAAGGACCTACATGATTCAGAACGAAGGGCAAATCCAAGCACGGAACTGTCATAATTAATCCAAAGGAAACCGTCTTGCGGTTTCCGGCAGGCGACTTTCCTTCGGTTCTCTATATTGCATTCGCCATTACTTCGCTCTAAGCCTTCTACACTCGACAGAGAAGGGCGAGGCACGGCGTGAATCCAGGCTCCTTCAGAGGATATAGTAGATGCAATGAGTGTGTGTTGGGAGGGTAGGTCCAGAGCAATGAGGAATAATTCAACGGCAACCAAAAGCCTGGATTCCCTATCCACGGCTGAGGTTATCTTAGTCTAGCTACACTGAGAGGTTGTCTGAGTTTGAGGCTTTGATAGGTGATGCGAAGCGTGGGCACGAAGCACTTCAAACACCGCTTTCCCTTACACACTAGCTCGCAAACTGGACTGAACTTGATGTGGGATGAAACAGATCTCAGTGGCATTCGGGGCTTACATACCGTGTAAGCAGCCACGGAGAAGGGGCTCGCCAGTGGAACAAGGTCTCTAGACTCAGCCAGAAGTAAAGGAATACTCTTTGGAGACATGATAGGTATATCCCGCCCCGTGAGGTGCGAACTCTTCCCTCAATCCCGGCTATGAGCGGGCCTGCGATCTATCAAGGACCCGTCTCGAAGAGATCACCACGTTGCTGCGTAGTATGGTTTTCGAAGTCCTCGGTCGCATCTTCCAGTGTCCAAAGATATCGAAGCCACTGGACCGTACTACTCACCCCACACCCATATCGTTTGATACTAGTCTAGACATGACTTCTATCCTAGGGTGGCTTTTCTAGGATAGCCTCCCCGCAACATCGGCATACGGCCCTGGTCTCCAAAGAATGCGCTTCCCGGAAGCAAAGCCGGAACTCGGCGGACGAACGGCGGGACGGAATAACGTCCTTGACAACGCCAAGGAACGATAGCCATCAGGTAATGGACACCCAGAATCGATAGTTCTGCAGTGCCTCAGATATCTTTGTTGCAACGTTGACGGTAACGGTACCGTGAGCCGAAACCGAGAAGCACAGGAGGCGAGGCGTAGGAGATGTTGATCAACGGGGCCTAGGTGCGGCTGGGGAGGCAGGGAGACCATGTGACTCCGAGGTTGCGAAAGTAAGCGACATCAGGTGGAAGCTTTGAAGGAAGGCGCGACCCAGCGTCACCACGAAGTGATTACACACCCTGCGGGTTGTGAGGTGACCACCTGCTTGCTGGCAACCCCGCGATTGCCACATATGGGAAGACCACGATATCTCGGCTAAAAGCCGACTGGACCGGACCAACCACACCCCCAATTACCGGAGCAGCCGGCCCCGGATTCGAAGATTTTCCGTCCCCAATGTCACTCCCCACGACACGCCCTTCGACGCGGGGAAAACAAGGGTCCTGCGGGGGCCGTCCGGCTTCCTTTGCCGCGAAAGACCCTCTAATCTGCGCATGAGCAGCTGCAGCGGGACGGCATCCGATGCGGATGCTCTGCCGTGTCGCCAGATACCATCATTAGCCGGAACAAGGTTATGAGACGTGGACCAAAGGCTTGTTTCGCTGATCATATACAGATGGAGGATGGTGCCGCGGGAGGGAGCGGGTGCAATTAGGGGCTCATAAAGGCAAACCACTGCGCTGGGAATCTCGGTATGGCGCCAAGCGGAAACCACGCGTTGGCATTTGAGTGCCTCACAGCTGTCCCGTCGACCTCAAGCTTCGTCGCCATCGCCACAAACGTGTCCGAGCTCGCTTCACCACAGCGAGAGAGCAGACGGCAGGACATCGCACTCCGGAACGACGGCACGCCGCAACAGAACCGTCCCAGTCCGAGGCCGTCCCTCATACTACCCTAGACCACATGAAGCTATTGACTGTCACCCGTGGCCTCTCTCCCATTCCCGAAGGCGGCCTCCCGAATACGGACGAGTTCGCGTTGCATCGTGCCCAGGCTGGTCCTGCAATACCACGCATCGGTCGACACACCTGACGAACTCGTGCCCAATCCTCGGCACCTGGCCAGACCAGCGACGAACCACAATTAGGCCTCCAATGGGAAGCTCTGACATGGCGCCCTCGTCGCCCTGCATCGTCGACAACCATCTCCACCACCTCCACGCACCGTCCTTCCAATGTTACCGAACAACGGTCACAACCCCCTTCCCGGGGCCAGTCCCCGACTCTCCGACCTCAAGCAACGTACTGTAGTTCCTTCGCGCGCGCCCAGCCCTATTTCCGTCCACCCGCAACCACGCGCGCAGCACGAAGCCAGGCGCGATACCACCCTAGGACAACAACAACAACCACCTCCACGATGGCGGCGACAATGACGTCTCGACATGGCGTGTAGTCGGCGGTGGCGTTCCCCCGCGCCCGGCTCCTGTTGCCGCTGCGAGTGATCCCAGCGCATGGCTAAGGCTAGTGTGAAGATTGCTCGGGTCTGTCTCAGACCATGATTGGAGGATCTCTATCAGACCGTGGCAAGTCGGGAGGCTTGCCGTCTTCGATATGAGAGGGTGAGGCTGTGATCCACCGTCGTCCCACTTGCGGATGCAAGTTCCGTGAGCGCTTGTCTTCCCGCTCTACCGGTCCACCTCCCGCGGACCTTGGCGGGTTCTGGATCGCCATTCCACCTCTGGCCTTCCAACTTTGACTGTCCCACAGGGTCACCTACCGGCCCGTCATTACATGATCCATGAGAGTTAGTTCGATGATTACTTGGCGGGGACTGAGCATGGCCTCGCGATACCATGTGTCTCTCGGGCCGTTTGCCCGTCGGACGGGACACCCGAATGCAACGGACAATGAGCTTCCCTACGAGAGCATGCTGACATCCACTGCCATTCGCGGACATGAATTGGACAAGCCGAAGATAGTGGTGAACAGATACAGAGTGAGAGCCCAAGAGAATAGCGGCGGTGTCTATAAAAGACCGTCTTGCCCAGTCTCTCCGTTCTTCATTCACCGTCCTCTCAACCACCAGCACCTCATCCCCTACAGCCTCTCTCAAACTGCTCGATCTGCCAAAGCTCACAACAATGTACGCCAAACTCAGTGCCCTCGCCCTCGTCCTGGGCGTCGTCAACGCCCAACAGGCCTGCTCCACCACCCAGGAGACTCAGCCGAAGCTCAACTGGTCACGCTGCAGCGATGACGGTAGTTGCACCAATGTCCCTGGCTCCGTGGTACTCGACAGCAACTGGCGATGGACGTAAGTCACGCTCACTACGCACGCCAGGTTCCAAACTCACTTATCATCAATGACCAGGCATACTGTCCAGGGCGCCACCAACTGCTACGAAGGAAACAGCTGGGACACTAGCATCTGCCCGGACGGCGAAACCTGCGCCGAGGCGTGCTGCCTCGACGGCGTCGACTATCAGACCACCTACGGCATTCAGTCTGATGGGGACGCTCTCAGCCTCAAATATGTCACTAATCACGCGTACGGCACAAATGTTGGCTCTCGCGTGTATCTAATGGAGAGCGAGGACAAGTACCAGATGTTCGAGCTCCTCGGCAATGAGTTCACCTTCGACGTCGATGTCTCGAACATTGGCTGTGGTCTCAACGGCGCCCTATACTTTGTTACCGTATGTGCGATGCACCCTTACCATCTGCTCGAGACGGGGGGATGGGGGGACTCAAAGCTAACCAAACCGCCTCTAGATGGAGCAAGATGGCGGTCTTAGCTCGTATCCCGGGAATAAGGCGGGTGCCAAGTACGGAACCGGCTACTGCGACAGCCAGTGCCCTCGTGATATCAAGTTCATCGCCGGCCGCGTAAGTCTCCCTCGCTCACAACCCCCGGAGAGCACGTCTAACCCAGGCAGGCCAACGTCGAGGGCTGGGACGCCTCGGGTAGCGACCCCAACACTGGCGTCGGCGACATGGGTACCTGCTGCGCCGAGATGGACATCTGGGAGGCCAACAGCCAGGCGACGGCCTATACGCCGCACCCCTGCACCAACAACGCGCCGCACACCTGCACGGGCGACAGCTGCGGTGGGACGTACTCGGCTGACCGCTACGGCGGAACGTGCGACCCCGACGGCTGTGACTTCAACACCTGGCGCCAGGGCAACGAGACATTCTACGGCCCCGGGCTGACGATCGACACGAACAAGAAGATGACGGTCGTGACGCAGTTCCACACTGACGACTCGGGGATGCTATCTGATATCAAGCGGTTCTATGTTCAGGATGGCAAGGTCTTTGCTAATGCCGAGTCCGAGATCCCCGGGAACCCTGGGAACTCGATCAACGCGGAGTTCTGCTCGGCGCAGAAGGATATCTTCGGCGACGTGAACACGTACGAGGATCGCGGCGGACACGCCAAGATGTCCGAGGCCCTCGCGATGCCCATGGTCCTCGTCCTCTCCCTCTGGGATGATGTAAGCGCGTCCCCGTCCCGCCTTTACTCTGCCCTACCCAAGGCGTGTTTCCTCGCGTCAGATACTGATACGCAACAGGGCTACGCCAGCATGCGCTGGCTCGACTCCAACTACCCCGAAGACTCGACCGAGCTCGGCGCCTCGCGCGGGCCCTGCCCCTCGGACGGCGGCGTCCCCTCGGAGCTCCGCGAGTCGGTCCCCAACAGCGGCGTCGTCTTCTCCAACATCAAGTTTGGCCCCATTGGTAGCACTTTCAACGCCGACGGCACCCCCAGCCCGAACCCCAACCCGAACCCCGGGACTTCGACGACGACTGCGCCGGCGCCCGGTGGCACCGGTGCGCCTAGGTGGGGGCAGTGTGGCGGGAATGGGTGGACGGGTCCCAACACGTGCGAGTCGCCGTGGACTTGCACTGCCGTGAATGAGTGGTACTCGCAGTGCCTGTGAGTGTCTCTACTGAGGTTGTAGATGCAGACCGAGGAGAGGCTGTGTTGGGGATGTGAGGGCGAGAATGGGGCCACGGGGGAAATTGGACATGAGGTGATGGATAAGGAATTTGAGATCGTTTTGAGACTCGCTTGTGGATGGACTAGGATGATCTGGTACATATTCTTCTTCGCGCATATACTTTTTGGAAGTCCCAATATACGAACGTCTCGGTCAGCTCGCTTTCCATCACCGAGACACCAGGTCAGCGGGTGATAACTGCACGATTCCGAACACCCATCTCTTAAAACGTTCGTGTTGAGGCCGTAAGTCATGGGCTCGCTCGGGAGAAACACCTGCTAGTCCCGGTACGGTAACTAACAGACTTAGGAACGCAAACGAGCGCGCGGAGGGCTTGCAAGCCAACAGACCACCGTCATCGATTTCGGCCCGTCACAGGGGAAAAAAGAGAAGAGAAAAAAAAATAGAACAGCTAGTGATGCTTGGTTCACTAGGAGTCATGGGTTGCCTCGGACGGGACGCGGCAGTTCTTGCATAGTCGAGACTAACAACACGAACGAGCCGGCAAGGGACTAACACGGCGCCAACCAAATCATTTCCATGCCCCTCGGTCGCCACACTGGAGACCTGGCCGGTCCCACAGGCTTGGGAAAACGGATCGCGAAGGAGCCGGCGGAGGACTAACAACCGCACCAACACAGGTAAGCCATCGTCATAGATCGGAGGCCTAAGTCTCCCACATCCCCCCACCCCCAAGAAAAAAGATATCACGGCAAAGACGTTAGATCGCAGCCACACGCTATTCGTATCCTGCCCTACAGGCAGGTCCCACCCCCCAGTATCGCCGTGGGCGCCGGAGCGAGTCGACGCTAGCGCACCGCCCATGACAGCGCCAAGAAGAACCTGGAGAAAAGTGGAAGGCCCGCTGGGCCCCCGCTGGCGGATCACGTTCTGGCCTCCACTGCACACGTTCGTCAGAAAAAAAAAAAAAAAAAAGGCCCGGGGGGATCCTGGTCTCTTTTAATTTGCGGCAGCGTTTCACGCTTCGACGGGGGTGACCATGTCAGGCTGGCGTACGTTCCGCAAAATCGAAGCCCAGAAGGGAGCCGGTAATTATGGTGATAATATCCCAATGGGGCCATTTTCCCCGTGCCATCTGCGGCCGGGAAACACGCCATCGGCTTTGTCCGATCCCACGACAGATGCGAACAAGAATCACCGGCGTAAAGGAACCAGTCCCCACGCGCAACAAAAGACGAAGGCCCGAGGCGCGGAGGGCGGAGTGCAGAGGGCTCGTGTTTCCCGCGAACCGGCGTACTTGTATGTACGTATCGTACGTACGCCCAATCCGGACCTTTGGGTGGGCCCACGACATTTTTTCCCTCGCTCGCTCCTCCGATCTCGTCTTGGCATCATGCGAGCCAGCGCCCCATCGATCGTCAGCGCTAGGCACACATCGGCGCTTTCCCGTTGGAGCTGGCCCCCTCCCCGTATTCCGCCTGGCGTTTTTCGCTGCATGGCGAAAGAGAGAGATGCCGAGGACCCTTGTGTGTGAGACGAGAGACTTGGTGTGCTGCCACTGGCCCTGTAAAACTGGGGCCACATACACACGCATCTCCCACCGGGCTTTGACACGGGACCTCGGACACGAGGGGCGCAGGGAACGAAGAAGAAAGATGCCGACTCGGTCTTCTCCGCGCCTCCGGAACCCGCAGATCTCGGGAACGAGCAAAAAGATGCCAAGACCTGACGTCACGTAGGACTTTCCCACCCCCATGCATCAGCATGCAACATCACCGGCATGATCGCTTCCCAGGTACGAGAACCCCACCCCACTCTCCAGGCCAATCAGACCCCGCCCACCTGCCAGGACGTGCCGGGGCGAGCTCCGGTTCGGTCACTGTTGCCCTGTCGGGCGCGCCTCTCCCGGTGAGCGCCGCCGAGGGGAAACGCGGAGTCCTCTCCTGTGATGCGTAGATTATCCAGCCAGCCTCCCGATCTCCCGATCCCAGTCCTTCGCCAATCTTCGGTCCCAGCTCGCCAATCATGCCCTTACCGGAAACCGGCATCCCCAAAGGAGGCTGGGTACACCCAGAAAAACGAAAACCCGTCCGAGCTGAAGCACCTGTTTAGTCCCAGTTCTAGTAGTAGCGTCTTGGCTCCAGTTCTCTCCCGGGCCCCCCAATCGGGAATTCCTTGGCGCGCAACTTATCGGCGAGCCGGGATGCACGTTGCATTCTATTTCATTCGGCCGGGGACGGGCCAAGCCCAGCGCCCACCCCCCCCCCCCCCCCCCCCCCGGCCGGGTCTCGGCGGAAAACAAAAGCCCGGGGGTTGCCCGGCCTCGTCCGTCCTCCGGACTTTCCCCCCTCGCCTCACCCGCTTCTAAGACGCCATTGAACGCCACCTGACACTCGGCCATCCCGAGTCTCTTTCACCAACCCCCCCCCCCCCCAACCCTTGCTTCAACCTCACCACGATACTTGGCGACGCTTGGCGCAACGCGAAAGGCCCTCTGGACAAACCATTCCGCCACCTCCGCGCGCCCTCTCCCAGACACACACCACGCACACAAAAACGCCCATCAACGCCAGCCTCAAACAGCCCACAATGGACTCCGCGCCCCCCCAACCCCACCGGAGCAGCACCCTCCCCCCGGCCCGGCCAACCCGCCCCAAGTTCAACTCGATGCTCACCTCCGACCGCCTCCGCGAGTCCTACCTCTTCCGCGACCCGGCCCGCACCCCGGACCCCCTCTCCAAGCCCCGCCGCTCCGTCTTCCGCGAGGTGGGGCTCGACGACGACGACGCCTCCCCCGCGCAGACGCCCTCCACCCCTCCCGGCGACGTCTTCGGGTCCGCGTCCCCCGTCGACAAGGCCACGCCCGCGTGGCCCGGCGAGCGGGAGAAGGAGGAGATGAAGGGCCGGGCCTCCGAGGAGGCGCCGGGCCCCAAGATCGAGGGGGCCCAGCGGGGTGGGCTCTGCCTCTGAGCGGATGCGACTGTCGCCGGTGGCGGAGGCCGGAAGGGAAGAAGGTCGCGGCTAGTCGGGTCGGCGGCGCCACACCCGCGACTGCGAACGGGGACCGGCACTACGCGCGGGACGCCGTGGGGGCGCCATCATCCGCTGCCGGAACCATCCAACTACGGCCCCCGGGGCCCCCTGGGCCATTGTCACTAGCCGCCTTGGCCAGTGCCTCGATCCCGCCGGGGGGAGGGGGACCAAAAGGTGGACGGACGGGGCATGGGGCGAGGCAATTGGGAGGAAAGGCGTTTCGGCTCACATTTTCCGAAAGGATTGAATTATCGCAAGGCGTCAACCGGGAACTGGGCATGCTTTCTGTTCTTCTTGGAGATATCTATATTCGTTTGCTGTTCACTAGATAATGGCTATTGATTGACACGGAAGTAGATGTGGATGGGGTGGGTATAGTGTCGAGCTCGGCGCGTGCGCGTATATACGTCAATGCTATGTATGATGGCTGTTCTAAATCAACCAAGTTACTCCCAAACGACGTTCCCGGATATGACCCGATCCTCCAAAACACCGACAAATGGGGACCCTCGTTAATTGAGATGACGTGAAGTTGTCGTCGTCGCCGTATAGTTTCCTTGGTACGGGCCGCAGAGGGCCCCGCTCGCTCAAGAGCTTTCGCTCCCGGCATGATATAGCCCCGCCGGAAGGGGGAAGGAATAACCATTGGCAAGCATCCCAGCATCCGGGTGTAGAGATGCGAAATGCTGCCGGATACCCGTGAAAACAAAGGCAATCCTCTCCAAATGTGGGGACACACCTCCGCATTCGTCGGTGCAGTCCCGCCGGGATCGGCCGCAAGGCACCGGCGTGGTCCCGAACTGGCCGAGTCGGGATATAGGACCGAACTGCACTCTTGCACGCGCGCTGCAGGGTGATCGATCGTAGTAGGCGAGATGGGGAAATAGTCCTAGCCCGCCTCGAGCGCCAATCCCTCAGGCCGGCTCAAGCTGATCCAACAGCTCGTCCCCGCTGTCCGACTGCGACTGGCGGAAGAAGAACGAATACTTGTGGTTGATGAAGTTCATCAGACTCTTCGCCTCCTCGAGCTCCCCTATGAGGCCAAGGTGGCTGACCGCGTCGACGCCCATCAGAGCTTCCCTCCGCATGCGCTCCGGCGGTGCCGTCTTCTCCTTCTTCGCCTGCTCGAGGTACTCTATCGCCCTGTCGTGCGTCGGCGTGGCGGGGTGGTGAAGGTGTAGGTGCGCAACCGGGAGTTTCGTGCGGAACGATTGCAGGTAGTTGGCTACGCCGAGGTAAGAGTCGAAGAGAGAGACCGAGGGCGAGGGCTTCTGCCATGCGAGGGAGGTAGTCCTCCATGCGACGTCCCTCCATGCCTTGATGAGGAGTTTGCCGTGCCGGGGGTCATCGCGGTACGTCTCGCTGGCCTGTATTATCGACTCAAGGGCGCTGTCGACGCACTCAACGCCTATCGTCTTGGAGTGCACTAGGTATAAGAGAATATACCTCGCGGCGGCAAACGACCCCTCGTCGTGAGACTCTTCGCTCGACATCAGCCTCGTAAGCCAGTCCCAGATGATGACGTCCTTGCCCTCAGCCACGAGGAACGGCATCAATGCCGCGATAAAATTGTGGTGCCGCGCAAACGCAAGCGAGCTCTCCATCCCCGAGGCCCGCAGCCAGCCAAGTACCCTATCACTGATGTCGAATCCAGAGAACCTCTCGCTGCTCGCAGACGCCTCATCGTCTAGTAATGCGCTGCGCGAGTTGCTGATTATGCCCTGCTTCGCTTTCAGACAGCCTGTAGCGATCGGTACCGTCATGAGGCCCCGCGACACCGCCTCGTCGAAGACGTCCATTGGGTCCCGCTTCGAGGCCGGCTGCTTCGGGACGCTCGGTGCGGGGCGGAAGAGGGGGTTCGAGAGGATAGAGGCGAGGTGGTGGTCCGTCGGTCGGCGGCGGACCCCGCTCCCCGGCGCATCCGCCGGGCTCGCTACCTTGGCTTTGAGGTCCGTAGTAGTCGCGGCATCGTGTTTTGGCGCCTCAAGGGAAGCAGTGCGCTGGTTATGCTCCTGGGATGTAGGCCAGCCGTGTTCTTTGTCGAGGTTCTTTCTGAATGATGTGGTGACCGCGTCGAGGAATCGCTGGGTTTGTTGGCGGGTGAGGGGGTCGGGATGGTGGATAGATCGGAGGAGGAAGGATGGGTTGAGTTTAACCCGGAGTGGCTTCGTGTTCAGCATCGTGGATGTGTTGTTGCCATTAGCATGACGGCTGGTATTCCGAGGGTTAAGTGGCGGAGGCGAACTTGGTCGCGGGGTGAAGCACGGCGCACGAGGTCATCGTGACCATGGGGTGGGTTCGACCACGCCATATTCAGTCACGTGATATATCACGCTGCCTAAGGGTCGATTAGGTAATGCTCCTCAGCGCAGCCTGTGACGTGACGCAGCCCGAACTCTGTTTCCCAGCTCCTCGAGCTCGATTGGTCGCGTGCGACGGTCGCTCCGTGGCTTCAGTATCAGACTGTGTAGTCTACGGAGTACGAGTACGAGGCACGACCAAGAGGCATGCTCCGTCCCCGCTTTCCAAACAAACAATGAGCAGGAAGACCCCGGTCGGTGAGGACACGGAATATCAGGTACTGGGCGCGACCAATGTGCCCCTCGTTAACACCCGCCCCAGGGCCCCGCTGCTACTGACTGGCATGACTCTCGAGACCCAACAGGCAAACGACAGCCCGACTAGCACAGGTAGACAAACACCATTCAGCGAAAGCAATCAGTTAGTGCCTCGTGTTTGATGGCTGAATCTATTTGCGTCAAGCCCGTCCGTTTCCTTGCGGCATACGGAACAGGGTACCTTGAGATGGCCCCATTCCTGTCTTTAATCGCGTACTTCGAAATACCTACATATCGCATTCCTGTCCGTACGGCCCAAATCCGCCGGAAGGAGCCACTTTTCTCTATCCATGGTTTTCGCCTGGAATTTCCCTTCCTTGTGCGTGCACTGAGCGTAAAAGAGTTCGCGAGTTGGACGCGCCGCGGGGCTTAGCGTTCCCCAGGTTGCCAGCTCACTGCCCCAAAACATCGGCATGCCCATGCCATGGAAGTCGCGAGATGGCAGAGGGGTACTTACAGGTCATTTCCTGGCGCTCGCCACCTGGCGGCGCCCCCGCGCGTAGCTCACTAACTAAACCAGGGTCCTGGACCCCGCGGGCGCAATAGTCGGGTACCGGGCCTTTCTCGTGACCCACACCAACTCAGCCCAACTAGATACCTCAATACACCGCACAGACTCAAAACTGACTAGGTACCTTGGGTACCTGCCGCCACCACGTCGGCTTCAGCACCAGCTAGCACCGTGTGTATTCTCGTGCGTTGCCTCTTTCAAGCCTCAGCCTCTCACTTTTTCTTCCCTCCATCCCCCCGAACCACACCACCTCCCAACACCACCGTACCCATTGCCATCAACGGAACCCCAGATCATCGCCGACCTTGCGTCGCACATCATCTGGTGTATTCTCCTACACCTCGTCGCGTCCATCGAACTCCCACATCGGATCCTGAAATTATCGTGGACGCGAAGCTTCGACGCTGCAGGAACTGGACCCGGTGCCTGCCTCCCCGCCTCCTCTCCATCTCCCTTAACCCTCCACCTCGCTCATAATGTCCGAGGCCACGACCCGGTCCGGTGCCTCTCGGGGTAGGGGCTCCAGCCGCGGCGGCAGGGGCGGTTTCTCCAGTCGCGGGGGCCGCTCGAGCAAGCCCAATGGCGACTCAAACGATGCACTCACGCCTTCCGCATTTGACGAGGACGAGGACGTTGCAGGTCTAAGGAAGCTCTATGGATCCAAGGTTGAGCCGATCAAGGACATGTTCCAGGGGTGGTCCGACGTCGATATTTTGTATGCCCTGCAGGAGGCGGACGGTGACCCGAACCTGGCGGTCGAGCGGATTGCTCACGGTAAGTCTCGTCGACCTTTTTTTTACACTTTGCTAGACTCACTGGCACATTCGCCGGGGTTTTCGACGCCAGATCGTCTTGTTTATCTGGTCTCATGTCTTTGCAACGATCCACGCGGTAGTAACTTACGTTTCTGGTTTTAGGCGCCGTCGCTCAGTGGGGCGAGGTCTCGAAGCCTAAGAAGTCGGCGCGCGCGAAGGCGAAGGAAGCCCCGCCTCCATCCCAGACCACAGATGCTCATATCGGAGGCACCAGGCCCTCGCGTGGCGGCCGGAACGTCGCGGACAGCGGCCGCGGTCGCGGCCGCGGCACCGACAGGGGAGGGCGTGCTCGGGCCCGACCGGCCCACCCCGCCACGAACGGCACTCGCAAGGAAACCACGAACTTGTCCGTACCTACCGAAGAGTCGAACGCCTGGGATGCGCAGAAGAAGAATGGCACTGAGCAGCCACCTACCACCACTACCGCCCCCGCCGAACAGCCCTCCGCTGCACCGGAGGCGCCCAAGGCTGCCGCTCCCGCGGGGAAGACATGGGCTAGCATGCTGAGGCAGGCGACGGCCCCGAAGGCCCCTCCCAAGCCCAAGGAACCATTGAACGAAAAGCCGGCAGAGACCATCGAACCTCTTCCATCCGTCGACGCAGCTCCCGCCGAGCCCCCCAAGGAACCCGAGCCCGCGCCCGAGCCCGAAACCACTATTGAACCTTCCGAGCCGGCGCAAGAGACCCCGGCTGCACCCGCCGCGAACGTTGATCCCTCCGGGGAACCCCTGACCGAATCGAACCTTGATCAAGTTGATGACACCTCTCGCCCGACTGCCACCGATACTGCTGCTAGCACGGCCGCCGATTCCTGGGCTCCTGTGCCTTCGGATGCGCGAACCGGCACCACACAACCCGCTCCTCCTCAGCCTTCGACTCAGACGCAGCCGGCCCCCGCCGTTCCTGCGCCCGGCTTCGCCGCGGTCACCCCCAAGATGCCTGCTGGGCGGCCTCAGCACTACCAGCGCCGTATCCTTGATCAGGAGGAGGCGGTGCGGATGCCCGGTAACCGCGAAGTCGACCGTGCGGCGGTCCAGTTCGGTGCTTTCTCGCTCAGCGGGGCTGAGGAGGACATTGATGGCGAGCGCGAAGAGGCCGAGACGAGGGCCCAGCCACCCCCCGAGTCTCCTGTCGCCCAGCCCCGGGCGTCTCTACCCCCGGTCACGCAGCCCCAGGCAGTGGACCCTCTCGCGGCTCAGAAGGCCACCGCCCCCACTGCCCCTGCGGCGGCTCCCACTGGTACGATTAGGCCACTCTGTGCTGTATAGTCACATTATACTAACGGACTCTTTTGTAGCTCCCGCCGCCCAGGTCCAAGCCCAGCAGACTACTCTGCCCCAAGGTACGTACAAACTTCACACCCACTTGCATCGTTCAATTCAGGCATCAGATCCCCTGGTTGCTAACGCGTGTTTTCCGAACCACAGCGCAACCGACGGTGCCTGCCGCCCAGCCATTTGGCCGTCTCGGTCATGCTGCCCAAGAGGGCGCCCCCGGCTTCGCCGGTCTTAACCAGGGCGCGCCTGCTACCACGCAAGCGCAGTTTGATGCCTTCCAGGCCCAGCAGGCAACCCATCTGCCCCACTCCGCAGGAGCGTTCAGCTCGGCTCCCGGAGACTTCTCCTCGTACTACACGGCGGACCACCCTAGCCGTCTTCCCTACAACTACTACGGCCAGCAGTATGGCCAGCAGCAGCCTGGCCAGCAGGACGCTGCGGCCGCTGCTCAGCAGGCGCAGCCTCAGCGCTCTTTCAGCGGCTACACGAACCCGTCTCAGGCCGATAATCTGAGCCAGTACCCCCAGAGCGGCGTCGCCGCCCTGCACAACCAGTCACGGTTCGGCGGCGTGGCGACGGACCCCCAGAGCAGCGGTCACACCACACCCAACCCTCCTGCGCACGCTCAGGTGCCGCAGCAGCCCGCCGGCCAGACGGCGGCGTCGCAGCCGCAGACGCACGGGCAGCAGAGCTACCCGTACGGCAACCACCCCTACTTCAACAACCCGTACTACCACTCTTACTACGCCCAGGCTTATGGCCAGGGCTACGGAGCCAGCCCCTACAAGGGAGGCATCTATGGAGCGCCGTATAACATGCCGCCCCAGGCGCCTTACGATCACACGTCGTCGCCCGCTGGCGGCTTCCAGTCTTCGCTCCACCGTGAGAACAACGGCATCGGCTCGGGCCTCGGCGATTACGGCCGCGTGAGCGCCGCTCAGGCGCAGGCCGGCCTCGGAGGAACCGCGTTCGGAGGGATGCACGACGCCTTTGGGCGTGGCCCCTCGTCTTTCCAGTCCCAGGGCGGACCTGGATTCACCGCGCCGTCTCAGGGCGGACCGCCGTCGTCGGCGGCCGATGACCTGAAGCCGTACGTCGACACGAAGACGGCGGCGGGTCCTTCGCCTTCGCTTGGCGGTGCTCGCCCCGGGTCGGCGGCCAACAACGCGCCGGCGCAGAGCGGCCTGCCCCCGCAGACCAGCGGGCAGATGGGTGGCTACGGAGGCTACCCGAGCCACCTCCAGCAGGGCCTCCACGGCGCTGGAGCCTACGGCATGGGGGCCGCCAGCGCGGCGGGTCAGCATGGCAGCACGCCCTACGGCTCGTACGGACAGGGCGGGTTCGGAAGCGGCGCGTACTACGGCGCGGGCCAGCAGCAGGGAGGCCAGCAGCAGCCGCAGCGCGGTGGCTGGGGAGGGAACTACAACCACTAGAAGGAAGGTGGTTCCCGGCCAGACCACCGCGGGAGTAAGTCGGGGCGGCGCAGGTACCGGGCTCAGGGCTCGCCACCCCGGGGCGGGACGAGGCGGAGGTCCGAGATGATGTGATCTCGTTATGTCTCCAAATGGATTTCCACGAAATGAGCAATGGGTACATTCTCTCTCATCGGGTTAGGAGTGGGTGGGGACATTGGGGGATTCCAGTATGCACCAAACGAGGAAACGGGGACCTGCATTGTCCTTGCCTCTTTTCCGCGTTCTTTGTTTTTTTTAAAAGGGTCCATTTGCTTTTGTTAACGTCCAAACGTCCTCGTCCTTTTTTTTCCGTCAAAACTCCATATCCATTCGAGTGGTTGTCGTTTCTATCTCTCTGTCTCTTGCCGTTTTGGTACGTTCGGGTTCGGCGGGCGGGGAAATATGGAATCCGGGTTTCGTGTGTTTTTGCGGTTCCCTGCTTATTGATTTGTTTGAAACGGCGTTCCTCTCTAAGGCTTGGGGAGGAAATGGGAGGGGGGGGGAGGGGCGGTCTGTTACTGTTGGGAGTGGTATAGGTTGAACAGAAAGAAAATACCTGAGCTGTTTTGTGGTTCTGTGCTTGCGTTTGTGGTATGTCGGGTGATGTTCCAATCGTGTATTATCTACTACTTGGGCTTATTGGGGGATCTTTGTTAAGGAAGGCGTTTCTTCTCGACTACCTCGTCCACGGGGCCTTCCGTCTCGCCACTCGGATCTGGTCGCCCTGTGCCCCGTGTTTCCCCAGCAAAACGCCAAGACGTTTTCTCCGTCGCTTCCCGGGGTCTCGGGCGGATGGCGTGCTTGGCGGGAGGCTTGTTTGGCCTTGCGGGAGCCGTCTCGGCCGGGGGACGGACAGCGTGTAATGAGGGGTGGATGGCGTTCAATGTGGGCGTTGCTCCCGGTTTCCTCATCTCCCCGCCTTCTCTTTTGCCCGTGATACACATCGTGATGCTGGGGAATTGTGTCGATGGATTTGAGCGGTCGTTTGTTTGTTTCCGGGAGCACATCCGACTTACACCAGAGACGAGATGGCAGTCCCCTATCCCATCGGATGGCCGGGGGAGGACCAGCACCCTCATACCCTCGCCTCTAGGCGAGGGGAGGCATTCTGTAGAGGTGTCATAATCTATTGCCGTAAACAAGAGCCGGATGCTATCCCTCTCAGCATCCGCCTTTTGAGCCCTCCGAAGCCTTGTCGTAGCATTATGCAGAGAAGCTACCTTGAAGAGCAGATTCCTACTCGTGGACGCAGACTCGCCGCGCCGAACCCACGAATCCGACGACACTCGACCCCTTCCCGCTCGTCACTTCCTGCTGACGCTGACGCCCCGGGAACGGACCTACAGCACCCGACCCCGCAATTACCGACGGTTGCCACTCCTCGCGTGTCCGGCTGCCGAGCCTATTCCCGGTAGAGGACTTTTCGCGGACCAGCCAATATCCCCCCCCAACCGGTTATATTAACCTCTTCCCGTAGTTCCACGACCTCACCACTAGCCCGAGCATTCCACTCGCGACCCATGGCTTCTCAAAAACGGGTTCGAGTCTGTATCACGGAGCGCCTCGCGCCTTATACGCAGACACGGCACACATGTCGGAGCGGACCACTCAACTTGCACAAAGGAGCCATCCGCGAGACTCTCCACTTCTGTTGATTAATCCACGGGGAATGTTGCTACCCTAACATACACTCTAAAAAAAGCCAAGACACCATGATCGGCACTCGGCACCCCGGATTGCTCGCCCTGCACCCGAGCCTCACTTCTTGGCTTCACGCCCTTGGCAGACGGGCTACGGGGACCACGTCTAAGCAGCGTCTAGGCGAGGGAACTCTACAACGCGTAAAAACAACGGGAGAGATGGCCTGCCTAACTATGCAGGGCCTCGCTTGTAGGCATGCCGGCACACGCGCCGGCCCACCTGCCAGAGAGCCCGCTTGTTCCCGCGGACACTCTCTCCGAGCGGAATGGTCCCCCTCGGCTCGTGCTCCGCTTCCGACGGCCGTTCCCCTCTAACACGCCATCCGCACTAGGTTCTCGGCTAGGCCGGTTCTTCTGGATATATGACACACGGTATGCCGCCGTACTATCCGTTGCGCTGACCTCCAAACAAGGAGCCTCGGATAGTTCACATACACTTGCTTGCTGCATTGTGGGATTTACACCGCCTCTACGCACCTCTAGACTGTGGAGGCGGCTGTTCTCCTCAGGACTCAAAGCAGAGCCGATACCTCGATCTTTGTTACCGCGAGAAACAGCCGTCCCCAAGTATCGCCCGCTCGGGCTTCTCGCAGCTCCCTTGCTTGGCACCCTAGTATGATGGACGGCGAGTATCCCGCGCAAACCTTCTCTTCCCGGGGACGCAGTCTTCCCGCGGAAGAAGTTCCCCGCTGAGCCCCGGCGTGCAATCTATGATTAAGTGTTAATCAAGTTCCGTAAATGACGTTACCGGAACGCGGGCCTTGGGATGCGAGCTCGCACCTCCTCTTTCCCAATGGGCAGGTGAAGAGATGTGAGACGAGCGCCGTGATCGTGGGCCGCCAGCCGAGGCATTTCCCGTCTCTATAAGAACAGACAGCATCTCGCTTCACCCACGCCTTTCTCATCCACACGAGGCGCCTCATAGCCCCTGAAGACGCCAGAAAACAAGCTCCACATACTTAAAGACGCCCAGAAAGACCACAATGAAGCTTCCCGCTGCCATCTCGCTCTTCGCCTCGCTGGCTGCCGCCCAGCAGGTCGGTAAAGAGCAGGCGGAGACGCACCCCAAGATGTCGTGGTCTCGCTGCTCCGGCTCCGGCTCATGTAGCAAGGTCTCCGGCGAGGTCGTCATCGACGCCAACTGGCGGTGGCTTCACAGCACGGACGGCTACGATAACTGCTACGACGGGAACGAGTGGGTTGTGAGTTTGCCCCCATCCCCGCTCCTCCCCTGATCCCAGTCCCAGTCCTGGTCCCTGTCCCTGGGACTGGTTAGCACCGCATTCACCATGGCACACGTACCAACTAACACCCCGCAGGAGAGCATCTGCAGCACCGCAACTGACTGCGCTGAAAAGTGCGCCATCGAGGGCGCCGACTACGGCAAGACCTACGGCGCCTCCGCCAGCGGCGACGCCCTGACCCTAAAGTTCGTGACGGAGCACGAGTACGGCAAGAATGTCGGCTCCCGCTTCTACCTCATGGAGTCGGCGGACAAGTACCAGATGTTCACCCTCATGGGCAACGAGTTCGCCTTCGACGTCGACCTCTCGACGCTCGACTGCGGGCTCAACGGCGCGCTGTACTTCGTGGCCATGGAGGCTGATGGCGGGAAGGCGAGCTATCCGTCAAACAAAGCGGGTGCCAAGTATGGAACTGGGTATTGTGATGCGCAATGCGCGCGTGATCTCAAGTTCGTTGGCGGAAAGGTGAGTCGTAGTGTTGCCCATTGCTCAGGGACGGGACGGCTGACGGGCTCAGGCCAACGTCGAGGGATGGAAGCCCTCTGACAACGACGCCAACGCCGGCGTGGGCCCATACGGCGCCTGCTGCGCCGAGATTGATGTCTGGTACGGAGCACCCTTTCCCGCTCTCCCCTCTCCTGCCTCCCGGGCCCGACCTCTCCAGCCCCAAAGCTTTCCCAGCTGACAAGCGAGCAAAGGGAGTCCAACTCGCGCGCCTTCGCCCTGACCCCTCACCCCTGCGAGAACAACAAGTACCACGTCTGCGAGACGGACAACTGCGGCGGGACCTACTCCGACGACCGGTTCGCAGGTCTCTGTGACGCCAACGGGTGCGACTACAACCCGTACCGGATGGGCAACCCCGACTTCTACGGCCTCGGCAAGACGGTCGACACCAACAAGAAGTTCACGTAAGTGGATCCCATCCCACCCGTGAGGGGCCAGGGCCAGGGCCAGCTACCCTCTGCCGTACCCCCCCCCGGCGCCTTTCCAGCTAGGCCAGGTCTGACAACGGCAGCGTCGTCACCCGCTTCGAGCAGAACAAGATGTCACAGTTCTTCGTCCAAGGCGGCAAGACAATCGAGATCCCCGCCCCGACCTTCGACGGCCTGCCCAACTCGTCGGCCATCACCCCCGAGTTCTGCGACGCCGTGTTCGACGTCTTTGACGACAAGAACCGCTTCAACGAGGTGGGCGGGTGGCCGGCGCTCAACGAGGCGCTCAGGATGCCCATGGTGCTGGTCATGTCCATCTGGGACGACGTATGTCTCCTGTGCCCTTTCCGTAGCCGGTGGTGTTATTGGGAGGCAAGGGAGCTAACGCAGCAAAGCACTACGCCAACATGCTCTGGCTCGACTCGGTGTATCCCCCCGAGAAGGAGGGCCAGCCCGGCGCGGCGCGTGGACCCTGTTCTCAGGACTCGGGCGTCCCGGCCGAGGTGGAGTCTTCGATGCCCAATGCGTACGTTACCGCCCCGGATCCATCTGCGACTTGCGCTGACGTCTCCAAAGGCAGGTCGTCTGGTCCAACATCCGCTTCGGACCCGTCGGCTCTACCGTCAAGGCCTAGGTCCGTCCATCTGCGCTGGGCTTTGCAGGGTCGTAGCCGCGCTGGTGCGCCTGGCGGGAGGTCTGTTCAGTGGGGCCTGTTTCTATTCCCCGTATACATGGACGAGTATCTCATGTATGCCCGGCTCGATGTAGATAGTAAGAGTTGGATTGTGTCCGAGGATTTCCGATGCGTGACGGTGACTCGGATCGTGAAGCGTCGTTACAGTACGAACTACGGTACGCTAGGTATACATGGATTGATGCGCTATGTGGGGCAACGCACTCGCTGCTACTTGGTAAGGGATCCCATTGGCCACTTCCTTGGGTGTGAGTGTGGCGGGACTGTGGCACTCACCCCGCGTCTGTGGCTTTGGCGCACGACGACCCCACGCTCGATGACTCTTCGCTCACTCCCAAACTTATTTCACCTCGACCAACTCAGCCAATCGAACTGAGATAGTCCGCTCCGGGGTCCATATCAGACTCCAGCCGGCTTCCCACTCACTGCAGGCACACTCATACTCACGGACCCATCTCCAGCCTCGCCCCTCGGGCCCCCGCCGCTCGCCATGCCGCACGCCATCTCGGCGCCCTCACCGGGGCTTCAGGCCTTGATCCTCTGCGGGCCCGGCTCATCATTCCCGACCTTTACCTCGAACCCCGACGAGAACCCCAAGGCCCTCTTACCGATCGCCAACCGCCCGATGGTATGGTACTCCATTGACTTTTGCTATCGCATGGGCATCTCAGGTGCGTGCCTTTATCCCCCCCGGCGAGCCCGCCGCCTTCACACGAAGCCTAACTCATCTCTCTCAGACATCACCCTGATCTGCCCCCCCAGTGCCCTCCAGGCCATCACCACGGCCCTCAACACAAACCCCTTCCTCACAGCCCTCCCTCTCCCCCGCCCCGATGTCCTGGCCCCCGAGGACCTGGACCAGAACTCGGGCACCGCCGAGATCCTGCGCCTCCCCGAGGTGCGCTCTCTCGTCAAGTCCGACTTCCTCGTCCTCCCCTGCGACCTCGTCTGCGAGGTCCCCGGCGAGAAGTTCCTCCAGGCCTGGATGACCACGGCCGCCAGCCTCTCCTACACCCTCGGCGACCAGCGCTTCGCCCCCGAGGGCGCGCCGCTCTACAACGGCGGCCTGGGCGTCTGGTACGACACCAACAATGACAACCCCGTCAAGCGCGAGGAGAAGGACTTCGTCGCCACGGCGCCCATCCCCCAGGCCTCGGCGATACCTCCCAAGGGCTCTCTCCTCCCGCACGTCTCCCGCCTCGTCTACTCCATGCCCTCCTCCACCCTCTCCGACCTGCTGGAGGACCGCGCCGGCCTCCCCGTCCGCCACGGCCTGATGCGCAGCAACCCGCGCGTCCGCATGCTGACGACCCTCCGCGACGCCCACATCTACATCTTCCCGCACTGGATCCTCGACTTCGCGGCGCGCAACGACCGCTTCGACAGCATCGGCGAAGACGTGACGGGGTGGTGGGCCAAGGCGGGCTGGGAGAAGGGGCTGGCCGACAAGCTGGGTCTCGACGAGGTCTTCGCGGACCTGGCCGCCTCCGCGCGGCGCCCCAGCGCCACCGCCGGCGCGGACCCCTACGTCTCCGGCACCGCGACGCCCTCGGCCGACGGCAACGCCCCGGGCGACACGCGCATCGACGCAAAGGCCATCCCGCCCATCCTGGCCTACCTGCACCCCAACGAGCCGTCCGCGCCCATGATCCGGCGCGTCGACACCGCCCGCCTCCTCCTGACTGTCTCCCTCCAGCTCGCGAAGCTCCCGTCCATCGAGGACGCAGGCGCCGAGGCCGCCTCGCCGTTCGCGCACCCGAGGAAGGTGGCTTACCCGGAGGGCGTCAAGTCGCGGACGACGATATCCAAGGCGGACTCGCTGATCGGGGAGAACGTGACGGTGGAGGAGAAGACGTCGATCAAGGAGACGGTGATCGGGTCGCACTGCCAGCTCAAGGAGGGGGCTAAGCTGCTGCAGTGCGTTGTCATGGATGGGGCGGTGATTGGGAAGGGGTGCAAGCTTACGAGGTGTATCCTGGGGAGGAGGTGTGTGATTGGGGACGGGACTGTCTTGACGGACTGCGAGGTTCAGGAGAACCTGCTGGTCGAGGGCGGAAGTGAGTATGCCCCCTTTTCTTGCCTTCAGTGCCTTAACCCCCCCCCCCTTTTACGGACACCCCTTTTGCTTTGTTAAATGTCTACCTACGCCTCTGGGTCATCCCAAGAGACCGTCCCATCTGCTCGGTATCGCAAACATCCACTGACGAACAACAGCCGACGCAAAGGACGAGAAGCTCATGAGCTCCGAGGGCCTAGAGGCGACGGAGGAGGACATGAACTACCTCGAGGAGGAGGGCGACCTCGTCATGGACGACGACGACCAGGCCATCGTTACCTAGCTATACCACTCTCGAGCACGAACAAAAATGAAAGTGCTTTCCTGTTCCTCACACGCGCTTCCCGCTTTGGGCCCATCCGGACTGGACCTGAGACAAGGGGTGGAGAGCCCGGCTGCGCCCATCACGTCTTCATCACGAAAAAGAACACCATCCGAGACAAGCTCCACCCAAATCTCTCTTCCCCCCCCCCGGGGGTCTCAGAGGTCATCAAGACAAACATCTGAGACTCGCATGTTCCCCGAGAACCCCAACCCATCCCAGCCACCTTTGAATATTCGGATCGCGATTATCTCCCATTAGAAACTTTAAATCCGTCCCGTCCCGTCCCAACTAGCGGCCCTTGTCCCGGAGTGACCGAGTGAGCCCAGTCCCCGATAGAGGCGTAGCCTACATCAGGGGACACAGACTTTTCGGCCATTCCGTATCGGGGGGGATCCCGCCCACCAGGTTCTCCCGATGCCAGATTGACTTTCGCGCCATACCCGTTTCTCCTCTCCCACCCACGTCACTCCGAGACCCCCAAGCCCCAGATACCCCTGACCCAATCAGCTTCTATTCCGGTAATCCCGGACCCTCCACCACGACATCATACGAACAAGACGCAAGAAAAAGAACAAGCCCACAGTCTAGATCGCCCTCTGGAATTCCAGTCGGCGAAGCGTCAGGCTACAAGGTGGTGACCGTGTTTCAGAACTGCAATACTCGCAGGATGCCAACTATGCTCAGCCTCGTTTCGGGGTGTAAAATAGCCCTCTACCAATGGTGATGGCTGCCTCGCACGAGGTCGAGGAATGAAGGCGGCTCGAGCCCGTCATGCGTCTCTTTTCACCAGGAACCACAGGCCGCCCAAGCAGGAACCCTCGTTTTGATCGACTGACGTCCAGAGCAGTGCCAAGCGGGCGCGCGGGCTAGCGCCCGTGAGTGACTCTCCCATTGTCCGCACGCCGCCCAAAAGTGGGAACCTTGCCAGGCTCGCCCGAGGATTGGACCATTTACGAGAAATGGCAACTAACCTCGCGACTGAGAGCAGGCTTGCATCAATACATGGGCCCCATCTCCACTCCCCGCCGCCTCGCCACCGGCTGGTCCCGAGAGCTTGGAGCCGAGACCCATGAGGGGGTCGCACAACGTCAAAAGACGGAAAGGTGCGTGGCAACAATCTGTCTCTGTTCCGCCCACTTATATGCCGAGACAGATAGTGCACGCTGGGTAGGCTCCCCGGGAGGCAGGCCCCGTCATTGGTGCATCAAGAAGAGTGGTTCCGTGTAACGTGTAGAGCAATGGCTGAGCTTCTTGCTCCAGGGTGTTGTGCTGGCTACCATGACGTGCGCCCTGTACTTGAGCGACCTTCAGCGGAGACGCGGGCGCGGAGTTCTTGTCGTCATACCGGGGCTGCTAAGTTTGGTATGTGACTTACACAGTTTTAGACAATCGCAGCTAGTCCATACTTGTGGAATCTGGCTCTTGATAATTGGCCTTCGCATGCCGCCAGTGACTGGAAAAATTGGCGGTCAGTATACTTGAAGGCGCAAACCGCTAAATGGCGAGCCTCCGTGGACGAGGAGGGTATTCCCAACAAGAAGAGGGAAAGCTGGGACAAAGGACTTGTGCGTTGAGTATAACAATTGTCTGAAGCATGAGTGGGGAACCTAATGGCCGAATACTGAGCGTGGCTTTTGGATAGTGGTTGATAAGTGACATTCTCGTGCGGGTTAGTTCTGAAGGACGGGTCTAAGACCAGGGCAAAACACCATGAATACCTAGTAATAGAGCTTGAGGGCGCCACCGGAGAAAAGGGGCGGCGGTGAGAGGTTATTCCGATAACACTCTCTTGGAGGGAAAGGTGAGCAGGAGAGCAAATCGTATCAATGATGTTACGGTAGCTGTAGCGAGGCACAACTATCTCCGGAGAGGGCCATCCAGAGCGTTCTGACCCGGCGATGCCATAACCCAATGACGCGCCTGGAGCAAGGCCACTGGGGCCCAAGAGGCGGACGGTACATCGGGACATCTTGGCAAGTGGCACTCGAGGCCGTACACAATGCGGCTAGCTCAAATATCCTAAATCCGGCCGCGTTAATCGTCCGTGCCGCGCATGACTCGCCCCAAAGATGTTTTTTTTTTTTTTTTTTGGGGGGGGGGGGGCTATTTGCGACGCCATTGGCTGAGCTTGGAGCGAGTACTCACACCCTCCGGCAAACCTGGCCGCGAGCAAGCGGGCGCGAGGTTGGCGAGTGACGTATCTGGTGGTTCCAATGCCGACCGAGGCGGTGAGTGAGCGAGCAAGTAGAAGCAAGAAGGCTGGCGGTCTAATCCGGGCCGTTCCCTGACTGCGGCGGCTTCGAGCCAGTGAGCCCTGCTAACAGGCGTGGGATGTCCTTTTTTGTCCGTATACCAGACGCGCGTCGGCCCGAATGAGACAGCTTCGTGGACAGAGGCTGATTCTGCGCTTCAGCGGCATCATCAACGTTTCTGGACTGGATGCCAGGGGCCACATAGATGCTACGGACCTGTCCTGTCATTACCAACATTACCAACCAACTACTCACGTCACGGTGGAGACATTCCACCAACAACTAACAATCAGGATGCAAGCACCGTTGCAGGCGCAGGCGCAACTGGATTGACAAACGCCACCCACATGGGCCGAATCAGACCCAGGACGGGAAGGAGAGCACAACAAGCCACCCGCAGGTCTCAGTCGGGGCGGCCAAAATGAGGCGGGCGCGCACGAACTCGGGGGGGCGTCGATGGCGCACACGAGAATAGAAAATCTAGAAGGGCAGGAGACGTCGACGAATGCGTCCAGGTGCAGATGTTGTGCAGCAGACGCGGATAGGTTCGAGATCTGAACGCGGCCAACCGCTGGCTGCATGGGCGGTGTAAGTGCGCCCGCGTCGAGGTGGAGCTGGTGACGTTGGGGCAAGGGCCGGAGCCAACTTGGGAGGCTTCGTTCTCTTTTGAGAGTGTGTGTGACCTCACCGTCATGACGAAGGGAAACAACCCAGTCGAGGAGAGCGGGGGGTTGGGCTGTCCCGTGCCCAGCCGGACCTTCCGGGCTGGAAAGGGAAGTCGCGAGCCGCGCCGGGAAGCTAGCGTGCGGGGGTCCTTGATTGACAAAGTTAATATTATGGGCGCGAACATGGATTCCACCTGCCAAAAAGCAAGACCCCGGAACGACCCCAGTAGGACCTTCCTCCTTCATGCAGCAAGGGGAAGAAGGGTCCCGCCTGCAAGGATCAACCCGGTTTAGCAGCAAACACAGTTTGCTGCATTTACCTCAGCCCAGCCGTCTTGGCGGTAGCGGGCCCGTCTTGGGTACTCAGTCAGACCATTTCCAGTCGTAAGCCGTCCTTAGGTCGGCGCAAACACATGTATTTTGCACCATCGGAATACATGAGCCCGTGGTATTGGATCAGCTGCAGTCCATCCGGTCTTAATGGCAATTGCCCGTCACTGTATTCGGACCGGGAGAGGGTGCCGACGGCGAGACCGACCCCACGGAGCGGTCCTTGGCGAACTAATACCAGAGTACCCCGATCCTTGTTCAGCTGGTAACCGCGCGATCGTCTAACTCTAACAAGGACATCTTCCTCTGAACAGCAATGGGCAAGGCGCTGAAATGACATCCGTAACTCAATATCCCTGCCTCCCCCAGCTTATCGTCGGAGCCTCCCCCGACAGGCTGGCCTCGCTCCGGAGCCGTATCATGGATGGCGTGGCGTCCTTCTTGGCGATCCTGGCCGTTCTTTCCGCGGTTATCTGTGGGTGGAAAGAACCACCCGAGTATCCGAGTCACTCCTGCCCCCGTAGATACTCAGTGCCGATATACACCTGTTCGGGTACCCGGCTCCAGTGGGCCCGCGGTGACAGTGACTCGCAGCAACTTTGTGATCTGTCACTTCCCCACGACCTCCGGAGGCATCGTACCTGCGTTTGGACCCTTACAGGTCCCAACCCTCCCTCCTTCTGTCCCACGACAACACCACTCCCGGGTCTTTCTGGCCCAGACAGGATCCCGTCCGTCTCTCCCTCACTTCCAGAGGGCCGCAAAACTCCCCGTTTCTTGCGGCTGCATGTCTGCGGTCCCCCGATGAAACCCCCACCCGAGTTTGGGCTATTTTGATCCCAGCCCAGCTCTCCGGCCGAGCGCGAGTGTCCGCCCGTACCCATCCAAGGCTTTGCTTCGCACCTGTCATCGAGTGCTGCCTTACCAAGCCCGAGCTCGTCTTATCAGATTCTCGACGGGCCGTGTTAGTCCGCTTCTCCTCACCTTTCCTTCGCTCGATGGATGGATGTACTTGCGGGCCAAGAACCTCTGGCTAAAGCCGTAACGATGTACCCACGTCGAGCAATACGAGTCTTACGACGATCGGTTCCCCGCAATCCTCGCGGGCCAGGCGAGCGCCTTCCACCGACTGTCTCCGTGCCTATGCCAGTGGCGAACGAAGGTACTTCCTTCGGTGGGACCAAGACGAAGACGACAGACTTCCCGACGCGCCAGTGGCGCGGGGTGCCCTTTGTTGTGCGTGGCCATCAGCTATTGAGACAATTCCCCGTCATCTACAGTCCGAGAAGCATGACAGTGTACTTGGCGCCCTGGACCCGGCCCTTTAATTGTGGAGTAGGTACTGGAACAACTGCCCTGCACCATCATGACAGCACGAATCCTTGCTCAGCAGCGTCATACGGCCAATTGCCTGGTCAGATCTCTCGAGTGAGAGCTCCGGCGTTTAGGGTTCGATCTGCAAAAGCGGACCGTCCAATCCTAGGTGCCGACATACGGACAGCGCAATGCTACCTCGGATTAGACTTCTCCTATATTGGGGGCGGCTACTAGTCCTTGCGTTGTTACCCCTTTGGGTGAAGGCGGGATGGACGAGACGCTACGTGCGCTCCACAGGCCCCTGCTTTCCTGGTTGGCATCTTGCGAGGTCCGCCCACCTTGTTAGTCTGCGCCCGGTGCAACCTTCAGCTGCTTTCCAGTGTTAGTGATCCTTGGTTTGCCCGCCGTTGCTCTCTAGTGCACTCTAGGCTAGGCCAATCCTCGTTTCTGCTCAGGTTAAATAGGCTCTCGTCTGGCGCCATGACCTTCTTCAGACATATATATCGCGGGTGCAGACGCCGTCCGGGAGACTGAAGATCTTCCCATTTCAAGAGCAGACCTACCATTCCTCGGTCTTTCTGCAGCCAAGCCAAGCTACTCCCACACACACAACCCAAGGCAGGTACACATCTCAACGGCATCGGGCAAAGGCGTTCGTGCTCCCACCCCTGCCACAATCGAGGCAGCGCTGCGCCCACAGGGCTGTTAGTGTCATTCCAGCCCGCGGACCCCAACAGTCGTCAACACGGACCCCGTCTTTCCTCTTCTGCACGGCGGCATCGCCCAGCACATGCGACAGCCGCACACACCAGCCTCTCCCGCCTCAGGATCCAGGGCATCGTCCATGAAGGTGCTCTAAATATAATATCACCGAGAGAGCCTCGCAAGAGTCCCCTGATCTCAGCCCCCCAAGCATACGTTGAACATACCCCGGTCCGCCTCTGCCCCCTTGTACCAAGCCAAGCCGCGTTCGTCGTCGCAGGTCCCTATTTATCACTCCCCGAACCCCCAATCCTTGCCACCGACGAGCCCCGCTTCCTCCGCTGCAAGGTCTGCCTCTCGTTGCAAGCAAACATGGAAATTCTATCACCTTTTCCCCTTGGTTCTTCGCTGAACATGGACTTCAATACCGACGGAGAGTTCAGGGTCCCCATTTCTGGTCCCTATTCCGCCTCGGACAGCTTCTCAACACCGTCGACCACCTACGGCGCCTTCACGCCTACGTCTGGACGGTCGAGTCCCCTCAAGCCCACCGACATGGACACAGCATCCTGTCCGCAGAACGTCTTCTTCGACATGAACCCACTCCCTCAGTACGTGGCGGGGAGCATCAGCCCCGAAATGAAGTCCGACATGGCCCGCTTCGACTATCTCGCGCCTTGCGTCCCGGGCGGCGTCCCGGCCAGGCAGTCCGTGGACTCTGTCCCTGCCGGTATGGGTTACGGTGACTACGTTGAGATGTCCTTGCCGCCGTCATACTCGACATCCGCGCCCGTAGACCCAGCAGTGTACGAGATGTACCCCATGGGCAATCGGTACCGGCCTCGACAGATGGACCCCGCGGCGGCGACGAGCACTGTCTGCATGTCCGACATGTGCAACAACGAGCCATTCGACCTGAACAGCTCCATGGTCAACAGGCAATCGGTCTCATCAATGGCGACATTTTCACCCCGAGATCATTACAGGGGCTCCGACACGGAGTCTGTCGGCTCGCACTCCGTCGTGTCGCCGATGGGCTCGCTACCATCTCCCGACCTACCACAGAGGCTCGCAATGGCCAACCTGAACGAGAGGGCAGGCGGCCCAAAGCGCGCAAGGGGGGCGTCCTCTGACCGGAGAGGCAGCATCGACCAGACACTTGTGGGTCCTCCCGAGAGCGGCGATGCGGAGCACCTTGGGCCTATCGAGATCAAGAGGATCAGCGCCGGGGGGTTCAAGTGCGATTTCCCCGACTGCAATAAGTCGTTCAATAGGAGGGAACACCTCAAGAGACACGTAAAGGCGTAAGTACTTCGTTGTTCGCGCTGGTGCTTACAGTCTTGTTGAGTGAAACTAACATGAAATCTGCTCTAGAACCCATGAGGAGGCCAGGATCGAGTGCCCCTTTTGCACCGAGAAGAGGGAGAAGCCCTTCAACAGGCACGACAACTTCAAGCAGCACATCAAGATGCACGCGCAGCGCCGGTCCCACGGACGCGTTGAGTTTAACCCCGAGGCGCTCGACTACTACCACACCCTGCTACAAAACACCAAGCCACGCAACCACCGGAGGGGTGCGTCCGCAGCGAGACGCAGCTCCGCGCAGCGGCCTCGGCGGGACGGGCCCGGGGTGATTACAGGCATGCGCGACACCGCCATTTAATTCCCAGCTCCAACGATATGTACGCCGTGTTACGACCTTTTCATTCATGTCTGTCTTACGTCTTGCCTGCTTGGGTTTTCTGCTTTGTCCCCTGTTCGGTATGAGATGTAATGGATTTTTTGGGATTTTGGGACTCTGGGATGGAAATGTACCGTTAGATTACGTGTGAGACTTGCTCTTCTCTTCTCCTTTGTACCGGGCTGGTTCTCTTGGGATTTCGCGGCGTGTAATGGACGGTGTATTTCGGTAGCAAGGGGGAAACATAATTTCTAGAAAAGGGGCCCCAACGGGCAAAGCGCGGCGGAAGTCAATACATGCAAATCTCTATGATGCCTATCACTCTTTTACCTCTTAAGGAATAAACTCTGCGGGCTGCTTTGGATAACCACCCTGCCATGTCTTGAGGCTGGCTGGGAAGGAGACCGCAGTGTGCCTCCCCTGTATCAATGGTGTGGTAGCACCCCAGGACGTAACACGGCCCAACCTTTGAACAAACACTCAAACGCACCGAGAGCATGTCAAGAGGGGAAAGGGGGCATACAAGCAGTAAGACGGGGGCATCGCGTTTGCTTCTTTCCCGCAGCGGTGTGGATGGAACCGGGGGGGGGGGGGGGGGGTGGCGTGCGGCTTGTTGTTCTAGAAGGGGAGGAAGGGGGGAAGAGAGCGAACGACGGGAGAGACGGATGACAGGGGGCACGGAGCGGAGGGTGTCAGGCGAGCGCAGGTGGCTCGGTGGCGGCTGCGTAAGCTTGATGCGAAAAGGCGAGAATGAGCGTAGGCAGGCATCGCAGGATCCTGGTTCGAGCTAGTTTCCCAGTGTCCGGTGTGGACGTGAAGGGCGTGCGCCTGCGACCGGGAGCATGCATAGAAGCCTTCCACGGAGCGCATGGAAGCCTCCCACACCCCCTTCCAGGGTCCTTGATCCTTCCCCCCGACACATCTCACATCTCGTCGTCCACCGGCCACGCCGTCAACCCCCCCAGCCCCCTTCCTCCATCCCACTCGAAAAGAAAAAGAAAAAAAACCTGTCCCTGGCCAACCCCCCCCCCCCTCTTCACCAAAAAAAAAAAAAAAAAAAAAAAAAAAAACAAACAAGCGAACCCCGAATTGCAGACACCACCAAGTTCCCGAAAAGGACCATTTGGCTGGGCGCCGCGGCCTGAGGACCGAGGGTTGCACCGTGCTCGCTGGGAAGACAGCAGGCGCCGACCCGAGGAGCTGGTTCGGCCGTGCGCCTGGTGCTGCGCGACTGACCACGTGCCGTGCGCCTCTCCACCAGGGATAGGAATGAATGCCCCCGGAGGGATTAGTTCTCCGAGCGGGGGTTGATTGACGTGCGGACAGGGTTTTCATTCGCCTCGGCGTCGCCGGTGAATGGCGTCCCGGAGTTATTCTGCGATAGGCCCGAGTTGGAATGCTCATGTGCCGAGTCTCGTCGGGATCGGTGTAAGTGGGCGCGTCACCGTTTGGTCCGCGATCTCGGGGCCGTGGCGTCTTCCTCGAGGCGGAACGGGGAGGGGCGTAGAAGGGGCACGCAAGTGTTGGCAATCGGTCCAACTCGCAGACAACATGTGGAAGCCAGCATTCCACAACATGTCCATCATGAACTCCAGACACTTTACACGGACCCCACGACACGACCATCCACGTCCTGACATCCCAAACCCCCAACAGCCCCAAGGCCGGCGAGTCAACGGACACGACGGCACGCTGACCCCCCGGCATCCCTGCAATCCGGGCCGCATCACGTCCGGATCGGGAAAAGGGCGATCGCTCGCATCGCCCAGTTTAGACTCGTGCAGGACAAGGGTGGGTGGGGGCAGGGGGTGCAGACACTGGGGGAGGGTCCTGCGCGACCGTCCGGGATTGGCCGAGTTTGTTTGCTTTGTTCTTGGCAGGCCGCGTGCTCGTCTTGGTCTCTTGGGGCTCGAGGCCCGCCTCCCTGAAAGAGTCAAGAGTTGTGCCTGTGCGAGTCGGGCAGAAAGAGCGTTGGACGCCGCGTTGCGTCGGTGTAAGTGACATCCTCGTGCTCATTAGCCTGGAATGGTGGCGGGTAACCCCCGCCCCCGGAAACTTGGTCGAAGGATCGGAAGAATTACCGGCTCTTAGGTGCCGCGACAAAGTAATCCAAACACCCATCAAGACGATGGGTGTGAGAGACCGAGTCGAGCCAGGCTATGCAACTTCAGACGGGAGTGATGGGATGCATCCTTGGCAGCGGGATAACCACACTGTGCGAGTTTGCGCATAGCCAGCCGCCCGCCGCTGCGCTGCGGCTGCACAGCCCCGCGGACAGCCGCCACCAACGCCCAACATCAACAGGCTCCCGCCAGCAGGGGGCCACGAGCGAGACCAATAAGTTGCCGCGAACGGGATAGGATCCATCCCGACATACCGGCGGGGACGAGAGCTATTCTCGGCCCGAAGCGCTGCGACGGCAGGGTCGGCAGTCCGGCTACCCGGCACCTCTCGTCTCCCGACCTCTCACCTGCTCTCACCGTCGTAGCAGCCTGGGACCCAAGCAAGCACTTGAGCCCGCCCGCCAACGCAGACGCCGTTCCCGCCACGAACCCGTTGGAGCCCGCGGCATGGCAGGCACCATGTATCTCGAGGCCGTGCCCCCGTCTTACGAGGCCGCGGTCACGACTGTCCACCTCGGCTGGGTCACACTCGCGGCGCCGTATGTCCGCGCTGCGGACTACCCGAACCTCTGCCTCGTGAGCCGGCGCTTCCACGACGTCTTCGCTCCGTTGCTATGGAGGGACCCTCTCGTCACCATCCGTGAGCTGGGGCTGGACCCCGCCGACGGTGCGTGAGACCCCCAGGTTGCCCCGCCTCTCCGCCCCTCCCCCCGCACCCTCCGTCCCGTTGGGGGCCAGTCTCGTATTCCCGCGTATCCTAGAATTAGAACGGAGGGAAAAACCAATGTTTCAGAGCTGCACGGCTACCCAGCAGGCTGACGCGCACGTTCAGATCTCACCTGGTATTTCCGCTTCATTCGCAAGCGCGCCCCGGCCGCGAGGCCCTCCACCCGCTCACACGTCCTCTCCCTCGACTTCCGCCAGCTCGCCCGCGTGTCATACCACTACCGCACCGACCGCGCCCTCACCTCAACCTTTGCAGCCCTTCCCTCCTTGTTCCCCTCCCTGCGGTGCATTCTCCTCGACGGCGAGGCCGAGACCGAGCCGCGCCATCTGCAGGGCGCGCCGTGGCACCTCCTGGATGAAGGTGGCCCCGTCGTTCTCAGCCTCTCTGACTGTCAGTTCCTCTTAGGACCCGCATTCTTTGCCACAGAGGCCCTGCGCGCCCTGACATGCCTAGACGTCTCCGGCCTGCCGGGCTCGGTCCGGCCTCTCATCTCCGCGGCGCATAACCTCCGGCGCCTCCGCGTCCTGAAGGCGAAGAGGCGGGAGATGGGCGCCTCCGACGCGGCGGACCTAGTTAAGGCTTTTTCTGGCATGCTGTGGGCCCTCGACCTGTCCGATAACCCTCTGACGGACGCCGCGCTGCCACCTATTCTCGACTCGCTGATGCCCGTGGCTTCCCTTCGGACTGGCACGCACTTTGAGGTCGAGGGGACGGTGGAATGGCGCGACAGAGGCATGTCATCATTCGGGCCGTTCTACCAAGTCTTGGAATCGAGCTTCAGTTCCACCTACAGCCACCCGGACCGATACTTCGCCGATTCGCCTTCGTACCATGGGGTCCATCAAGAGGCGGGGCAGGCCCGAACCAACGGCCGCACCGCCGTGAAAGATGACTCGCTGGATTTTGCAAAGGGTGCCGTGACCGCTGATCCCGATGTCTCACCAGCTATCGCCGAGGCGGTACTGGGGGCCAACGCAGAGGCGACGTCTCTGAGCTTGTCGCATCTGCGCCTGTCAAACACCAAGGTCACCGCCCCCGGCATTGAGGCCCTGATCCGCATGTCGCCAGGGCAGCTTGAGTTGGTTGATTGCGACACCATGCGGGTGCCGATCAACACGCCATGGCCGCCTCCATGGCCGAAGGATGCCAAGTTGTATGGCATGTTGGGGTCCGTGTATGTCTGGAGGCCTGTCTTCTCTTCCAACCTGAGGTCTCTCCGAGTCCACCACTCCGTAGTCACACAGATCCCTACCCTCGAAGCGGAGGGTCTCTCGCCTCTCGCGCGTCTATTGCTCGCAGAAACAGTGGTTCGAGAGTGCTGCGAGTTGGCGTACCCGCAGGCCTTTGTACCGGACATGAACCCGCGGATCACGTCATTGACGTTGACCAAGATCCCCCGGCGGTCATCTGGTCCTCTGATCAACAAGATAACTAATCTCATAAGATTGGCATCGGTGCAGGAGCGTGAAATTGCGGACGCCACAGTGTCGTCCTCACGGAGAGCTCCAATGATGCTGCGGGGCCTCCGGCATCTGTGTCTCGAGTTCGAGCCTGATCCTATGGAAGATCTGTCTCAATTGACTCTTTCCGAGGGATTAGATCTCGATGGGCTGCTTGCGATAAACAGAGAGGGTCTGGCCTTCTCTCACGAAGGGTCTAAGAGCAGGGAGAGTAAGCGCGACAATGGCCCTGTCGCCGTGGATCCGAGTGTGAGCTGCTATCCAAGGTTCGAAGACTCCGAGGGTTTCGTTCTGGAAGGGGACTACGTTGTACACACCGGCAGATGGCGAGGGAACATCTCCAGGGCGCGTGTCTGGGTAGGAAGTGGCGTTCCGGGCCCGCACCCCGCCGTAAACGCCTACATGGGCCTCGTCCGCCGCGCGTCCCTCCGCAAGGTCGTGGGCTCCGCATCTCCCGCACATGTGAAGGCAGGGGCCCCGCCCGGCTCCCTCCTTTTCCTAGACGCCTGGGAGGCCATTCTAATACCCAAATCCATGCCGTCGCCGCCGAGAGGCCACTTAGATGGTATGAAGGACGTTATCGGGGAGCTGAAGAGGTATAGGATGGCCACGAGGCAGGTATACACGGAGGAGAAGAGAAAGGTAGGTGGCCGCGAGGTTCCATTGGCGGCTCCGCATCACTTCTATACGGGCCGGGTGGAGGTCGTTGTGAGTGATAATGCGTCTCGTGCTTCGGACTACTGGAGATGATGTCGGTGGGTTTGGGGAAAGGTCGCGTGAAAGGGGAGGTTCGGCCTGGCGGGTCAAGACTTCATCCAGCATTAGAACAACTTCGGACTCTGGAACGATATACCCGAGACGAATTTAACGAGAAGATTTCCCGCCTCAGCTGGCGATGAGCAAACTGCTTCCTGATTGTTCGGAGAGGAAAGAGCGACCACGTGGGGGACGCGGACTCTCCCCGAGCAGACGCGAAGAGGAAGGCGCCTTCGGGACTTCGGGAAAGTAGCACACACCTCAACATGCGCTTTTATCATCGCGGTAGTTTACTAGCCTGGTGCACTCGCGGCCACGCAACACTCTGCTCCCACCACCTCGATTATCACCACCTCGTCCATCGTCACGACGATATGCATCATTGCCGGCTGGAAACCATCCAAACTGGCTTACACCCCTTCATCGAGTCCACTGGTGAGTATATCCGGAAACAAGAGACTTCAATAGTGACGCCATTCGCCATGCCCATAGAATGGCTCCTCGTCGCGCAAAACAGGTCCATCCCACCACTCGCCGCACCCGACAATCGTACCGCAACTGTAACCGCGACCATCAACGGCCCTGCCCCAGCCCAGACGACGATGCCGTCAGCTTCAGCGTCTTTGTCATAAGCGATCCGTCGCCCCGCGCACCACCCACGTTTGAAACGTTGACCCCGGAGGTGCGCCAGATCATCTGGGACCTCGTTTGCCTTCATCCGCGCATCATGCCCCTCTTCCCGCCCTGCCGCCGACCAGACCGCAAATGTGTCTGCCCCGAGCCAAACCCCGCCGTGCTGAGGTTGAATCATGAGTCGCGGACAAGGGCGCTACGACAATACAAAGTCCTTCACGATGGGGAGCTTCTCCACGAGGTGCTAGGCAACATACCCCACGACGAGCTCGAGCTTCCGGATGACGAGACTTGGATGGAAGAAGACTACGGCTTCAAGAGGCCGAGAACGGGTCCCATCAAAGTATACTACAACCCCAGCGTGGACATTGTTTTGATGACCGAGGGGCTAGAGGGCCTGTTGACCCCAGAGACGATTCGCGGGTCTTGGCTCTCCATTCTCTACGCACCGGCTTTGGGTTACGACATCTCGGCTCTAGAAAATCTCGGCATTTTTTGGTGCCGCTCCGGCGCAGCATGCCCGCGTGGTGGCGGACACCCTCGCGACCTTCGGGACCCTTAGGTGGTCGGCTACACAAGGCGCGAGCGCTTAATGTCGGTCCGCACGCGAGAGTTCAACTGCTGGGTTTCGGACTTCGTCGAGTTGGTCCAACACCCGCATGGCGCATCGCCAACGACCTTGGTGTTGTTGGACGTCCTCAACCCGGACTTAGTCACGGCGCGGAACGTCGGCTGCGGGGTTCATCTTTTCCGCGAGGAACAAGTAGTTTCTCAGACCGGGGAGATGGAGAATGAGTTTGCGCAAGCTGCAGCTCAGGTGGCTGACTACGTCCTCGAGCGGACGAGGGTACAGCCGAATCCACCGGGGTGGGTGGCGCCGGATGTGGAGTTTACGCTGGTTGTCAAGTATTGCCGGGTTCGCTCGTGGATCGGAGAAACCGGTGAAGACTATTGAGCGTTTTGCGAACCGGCTCATGGAATGCGAGGGGAGGAGAGTTACTTGATGAGACGGAAATGGAGTGAAGGGTGGTGTAAGTGGTTTTACACATGGCGTGTCTGTCATGGGCAGCGGGTGTATTTGTACACATTTTACAAGCGCAAGCGACCGGAGCGTGACAAGATTCAGTTTTCTACTCCGAGACACTAATAGGCTTTTCCTGTCTGTGGTACTATAAACATGACAATAAGTCGATGCTTTGCGCCCGGAAGCATATCACGGTTCGCTTTCATCCTTCTCGCGCAACTTCGTCCCGATGTCGAGATCGATGAGAGAGCAAGATATCACGTGATCACGCATCTCCTCAGGTTCCACAAGAGCATTGGCCAACCACGAACCTCGGTTCGCGAGACATCAAGAGCAGCACCTCTGATTCCAAGGGGGCACCCGGCTACCTCCAGACACCAATTGAACCAACACCCTTGTCGCAAACCCCGTCACACCTTTCTGAAGATGCCGTCCGACCCCGACGCCGCGGCGCGCGCCCGCATCATGAACCACATGAACGCGGACCACGGCCCCGAGCTCTCGCGCTACCTCCAGCACTTCGCCAAGGTCCCCTCCTCGCGCGCCTCCGGCGCCGTCATGACGGACGTGACCCTAAGCGCCATGACCATCCAGGACGCCAAGGGGGAAGCGCATGTCGTGCCCTTCGAGCCGGCAATGAAGTCCTTCGCCGAGGCGCGGACCCGCGCCGTATCGATGGACGCCGCGGCGCGCGAGGGCCTGGGGCTGGCCGACGTGTCAATCACGTCGTACACACCCCCCCGCGGCCTCGCCCTCTTCGTCTTCTGCTCCGTGGCGTTCTACTTCGCCTGCTACCTCTCCCTCCCCTGGCAGGTCCCCGGGTCGGCGCAGCGGGCCTTCTGGGACGCGGTGTTCCCCGGCGGGGCGGCGGTGCAGGAGTGGGTGGTGCGGGCGATCTTCAAGCCGGTGCTGGGGATCCACATCGTCGAGATCTTGGTGCTCGAGAGGACGCGGCTGGCGAGGTTTGGGGTGCGGAGGGGGTCGGGGGTGTGGTGGGCTTGGGTGGGGAGCTGCTTCTTTGAGGGGTACCCTGCTTTCCAGAGGTTTGATGCGATGGTGAGGGAGGCGAGGGCGGCGAAGGGGAAGGGACAGTAGTGTTAATCGTGGCATGGATGGTGTGTCGTCTATAGGCTGCAATGTGTACATGTATACGCGTCTCATTCGGGGCTGCAGGTGGGCGACAGCTGACACGAAAGATTAGCTCTATGCATTGGATACCCAGACTTCATCGATGCACCCACTGAACACGTAGCCTCTGCATGCTAACTAGTGTCACCCGCGCCATGGATACGCAACTCCAGAAGTTTCGCGGGGTCCTCTCCGCCTCGTTTCATACATTGGAATGTACACAGCGAGAACAATGGTCATATAGATCTGGGCGGGCATCTAGATCATGGGCTCAACATTCCTGGCCGATTGCGCTGTCACGTTGCTCTTGATGTTGGATGCGGGCTGCCAATCTTTGTTAAGCGGGTCATACATCGCGATGACAATACGGTGGAGTTGAATCTGTATCAAGCCGCTGTTCTTAAACGTCGTCTGATTCACCCAAGGAGCCTTGAAGAATGCTTACGAAACTAGCCGATCTCTACCGAGCCAGGAGGGCCTCTCATCTCTGCATTCCCATGCCTTGGGTGTTCACAACTGAGTTTAGTTGATATTTTCAGAGCAACATGGCTCTTCTCTGCGACTCCCATCGCCCAGTTCGAGTCGAAGCACTGAGCCTCGCAAAATCATCGATTGGCAAATCCGGAACGCGGGTGGGTGGGTCTTCCATCCCCACCACCCGCAAAATCATCACGTGAGCGCCATCGACTCGAGCCCGCCCCTCCCCCCACCAATCATTTCCCCCGAGAAAACCCTACGCCGGGAGGGGTACGTACCGACGTTCCCACAACCACCATTATCTTTTCTCCCAAAAGCAGCCTCCGACTTTTTCTCAACCTTCCTAACCAACACCCAGCGACACCACCACCCGCCCCATCGACTTTTTGATTGCCTTCTGGTAACCGCCTCCAGGTTCGTACGCCCGGGATATCAAATTGCTTCCCGTCTCTCTGGCCAAATCCCCTGTCCAAGAGACATCTGCCCATTTCCCCGCGGGGGAAAAAAAAAGAAGATAAATAAGAGACCTTGGGCTAACCACCACCTTCCTCCAACAGACACCGCAATCATGGGTATCTCTCGCGACTCGCGCCACAAGAGGGCCGCCACCGGCGCCAAGCGATCCTTCTACCGTTCGTTGCCCCCCAACATGATACATACCGAAAACCCGTATCGCTCCTCGTCTCCCTCTCCCCGCTTCGGCGGGTGAAGGGGGTTTCGAGAAGAAGAGCATACGTTCTGACCTTTGTCAACAGGGAAGAAGCGCGTTTTCGAGCAGGGTCGCCAGGCCGCCAACACCCGTATCGGCAACAAGCGCATCCACACCGTCCGCACCCGCGGCGGCAACCACAAGTACAGGGCTCTCCGCCTCGACTCGGGTAACTTCGCCTGGGGCTCCGAGGGCTGCACCCGCAAGACCCGTCTGATCGGTGTCGCCTATCACCCCTCGAACAACGAGCTCGTCCGCACCAACACCCTCACCAAGAGCGCCGTCGTCCAGATCGACGCCGCCCCCTTCCGTCAGTGGTACGAGGCCCACTACGGCCAGCCCCTCGGCCGCAGGAGGCAGCGCGCCCAGGCCGCCAAGGAGGGCAAGGAGACCGAGGAGGTCAAGAAGAGCTCCAGCGTCGAGAAGAAGCAGGCCGCCCGCTACGCCGCCCGCGGCAAGGTCGAGGCCGCCCTCGAGAAGCAGTTCGAGGCCGGTCGCCTCTACGCCGTCATCTCTAGCCGCCCCGGCCAGTCCGGCCGCTGCGACGGCTACATCCTCGAGGGTGAGGAGCTCGCCTTCTACCAGCGCAAGCTCCACAAGTAGAGTGGTGGCTGAGAGAGATCCGCGAGAGAGCCTTTGGGGGTGGACGAACGCAAAAAAATGGGAAAGGGTATTCGGACGGTGTTCACGGGTTGTTTGGCATGTTCTTCATTTGAGTCCCTGTACGCTTCAAGAAGCTGCAATAGACTACGTTCGTAGTTGAACAAACGATCTGCTCTACCCGCCATCGGCGAATGCCTTATGCAAAGTGACTGCTGATTACGTGTCGTGTCAAATCAAACTACGCACCTGCTCGCGTGACGGCATACTCGTGAAGCGGAGCTGAAGAAGGTACAGTAGGGACCACCCAGCCGTTCGTAGTCGAGGCTAGACTTCAAAACCTCGGCCGATAGTTCTGGGCAGTCATGTGCTTGTTCTTCAAAGGCATTCCCAGTCAAGGTCACCGACATGTCACAACGGAAGACAACTTGAATGACCGTAACCCATTCTTCTCATCTAACAAACGGAACTACACTAAACCTCAGAAGCTTCAACCGGCCCATCCCAGGTCTGGTCCGCCAGAGGCCTGCACTCCCCCGACGCAACCATTCTCTGGGGCGGGCCGGTTACCACCCAATAATACATCCCATGAACGGAACGATGAAAAAGAAAAAGATAAACAAAACACGACTTGCCCGCCTCCATTTCCCTTTTGATACACCTGCTTGTCCTTGCGGGCCTCGTCCATGCGCTCCTTCCACCGTTCTTCCGACACCCTCGTGCCTCCTCCACTCCTCAACAACTTGTGTGGGACATGCCACTTAGGCAAACCCAAAGTAGTCGCTTCCTGCCGTAATGGCCTTAAGAAGCTGCTTCCTCAGCATATCGTAGCTCTCATACTCGGGGAGGTCAAGTTCTAAAAATCTCGTTAGCATAATGCCTCTTCGCAAAGGTCATATGTTATCACAGGGGAAAACTCACGATTGAAGCAGGTATGAGAACTCGGCAGCCTCTCCTTGTTCCCGTAGTCCCGGTGGATATTGAACCGGTTGATGCCGTTCATGCCCTCGAGCTCCTTGAACCCGTTTAGCGGCACCTTGCTCGTTCCCGTGACGAACTGCAGCAGCTTAGCCCGCTCCTCCTTGTCGTACGACCGCAGCGCCCGCCAGAACCACTGGATCTGCGGCGACGACGCGCTGTAGTTATGGTACTCGGTGTTTGCCTTCCAGTCGTCCACGTCGATGTCGGGCATGCCCGAGATGAGGAGTTCGAGCTCCTGCTCGTTGAAGATGGAGATCAGATTTTCGGGGATGATGTCGTGGAAGCCTAAAAAAAGGTCAGTTACGTGGATTAGTACAGACAAGTGGTAGCGTGACTTACCCGACAAGAAGTGCTCCATCTGCTCCTTGACCGACGTGATGAGCTTGTGCTCCACCACCAGGCGCACGTACTCGTGCTTGTTGTCCTCGGTAACTGGAATGTTGCGCCCGTTGGGAACCAGGTCGACGACGGCGATCTTGCCAAACTCGTCATCCTCAACAGAGAACGTCTCCGTGATGATGTCGGTAATGTCGTTGTCCAGCATCCAGACAAGAGACTTGTAGTAGTCAGGGTCAAACGACTCCATGTCCTTGACCGAGACCGAGTTGCCGAGGATGCGCTTGTAGACCGCGCGGCTGAAGTAGCAGTCAAGCAGGCGGCCCTCGTACAGGGCTTTTCCAATGACGCGTCCGATGAACTTAAAGAACCGGAGGTGCTCATCGTTGATGCCACTGAGCTTGTTGGGGTGGAAAGTCGTGCGGTCCGAAGACACGGGGATGAAGAGCGCGTAGTTGGGATTGAACATCTGCCGCGACAGGACCTGGAACCACTCTCGGGTCACGCCGCCCGCGTCGACTCCCTCCTCGCCGTGGAAGCGGATGTTGAGCTTGCCGTATTTCATCTCGTCCCCGCTCTTGAAGTAGAGCGACTTGAATGAGTCGTGGAACACGTGCTCACGACGGACAGAGAGCTGAAGCGGCTGGTAAGATGCGCGACCCTGGCCGCGCGAGTGGACGCTGCGGTTAAAGTAGTTGCGCTTGTTGTCGAATTCGAGAACCTTGGGGTTCTTGACGAGTAGCTTGAACGGACCCTGCATCAGCTTCGGGTTGTTGCGAACGAGGTCGTTGAGGATCCGACGGTGCTCCTCGGTAAAGGTGAAGAAAAGCCCCGCCATCGGCGAATCCGGAGGCGGGCTGTTGAGAACCAGTTCCTTGTCCTTGTCCTTGCCGGACTGCGACTGCCTCGCCTGGGGGGACTCGGTAGTCGCGGCGTTCTTGCAGATGGCCATGAGCGACTCAATCAGCGGAAGGAGGATCGTTGCCACGTTGAGCATGTTCTCGCGCTGTCGGATGGCCGCGAGACATGCGCTGAGCTTATCCCACATCGTCAGGAACGTCGGATGGTGGTAGAGGCTGGAGATGAGATCCTGCTTCTCTGTCTCCCTGGTCGCGGCGCCATCCGCGTCCTCGGTCTCGGCCTCGGCCGTCTTGGGCTCGAAGAGATGGTCAAGAGCGGTGAGTACGCGGAGTAATTTGTTCTGCTCTGAAGCGCCAGGGGAGAACTTCGCGAGAGCGACGCCCTGGATTTCCGTGCCCGAGGACGCCTTGGTGATCTGCGGCAGGAGCTCGTCCAGGTCCGAGACGATGTTCTTGCTGAGCACCTGCGCCTGCTTGACCAGCTCCTGTCCGAAAACGGCCTTGGCTCCCGGGATGACCGACAGGTTCTTGATAGCGGCAATGGTGTTCTGGAAAGTCTTGGAGCTGCATTCGCGCGCGACGAAAATCTTGATGACCAGTGTGAGATTGTAATGGGGGATGACTGGCATCTGCATGGTTTTAGTCTTGGGCTTTTCAGGCGCGCCTTCGGGCTTCTTTTCTTGCTCGGCCGATGTTCCTGCCTCTGCAATCTTCGTGTCATCGCCTGCCTCGGGCTGAGACTCGGCGGGAGGACCCGACGGCGCGGACGCGGACTCTCCCTCTTCACCTTCCTTCTTATCCTTCTGCTCAGCGGCCTTGTCAGCCTCGGCCTTCTTCGTCGCCTCCTCTGCCTCTTTGCGGCGGCGCTCAAGGGTTTGAAGCGGGAGAGTCAGGCGGTTAAGCAGGTCCGCGAGCAGGCCCATGATGTTGGAGCTCTCCATGACAAGCTCCCGGTCGAGAAGACTGAGGAGGGAGTTGATCGCGTACTTCTGAGCCTTGGTGTCCTTCGTCTTGCCCTTGCGGCTCGAAATCTTCTTGATCGAAGAACCAATGATGTCGTGCTCAGTCAAAAACAGATACGAGATGTGAGGGTTCTTGGTCATGAGGTCCACCAACAGATCCAGACACTGCTGGACGATGAGGAGAGGGGAGATCTCCGAGTAGGACTGCGTCTGCACGCTGCCACCCACCGTGGCACTGAGGGTAGTGAAGCTTCTCTTAATGCTCTGCGGAGTTCTCGTATCACCAGGTTCCTTGTCCTTCGGCCTTTTGGCCTTCAGAGACAGCTGGCCAAAGCTGCGCTCGATGGCATCCATGTCCGTACTGCCGTCCTGGAGAATCTGGAGGAGAGTGCTGATCACCTCTAGTCGGTTCTGCTTATTCTCGCAGATGTCGGCGAAGACACCAAACAGGTAGCTTCGAGTGTGGCCCTGGAGGGCAATGAACATGAGTCGGAGAAGCGTCGCCAGGCCAGACTTGTCAAGCATCTGGACAACTGTCCGGCGTGCAGCCCTCTCGGGCGGGCTAACACCCTCCGAGACACGTACTACACCAGGGACACGGGTAGCATCGGGGGGCACGACGTTCGAGCCGCGGACGATGGCATGACGGGGCTGATGGCGCTCGGCAAGCGAACGGGCCTGTGCGGCCATGTCCGGCGGTAGCTGGTCGAGGATCTCTTCACCTTGCTCAAGGAGGACTTCATCGCGGAGCTCTGGCGGTAGGGTCAGAAGAATACTAGCGGCGTCCATGTCCGAAGCAACGGGAACCACACCGGATGTTTGTACTTGACGGCGCTGCTCCTCGTCGTTCCGACGTCGCTGCTCCTGCCGCTCTTGCTGAATGATCTCAATCCGAAGCTCCGCGGGGAGCGCGTCCAAGAACTCCTGGAACACTTCGCCTTGTGGTTCGCCCCGGGGAGCGTTCTCATCCCGGGCCTGCGACCTGCGGCTACTCACGGTCTGGGCAATAACTTCTTCCCTGAACTCCTCGGGAAGCGCCGCAAGGTAATCCGGATCGATTCCGAGCTCCGTGACATCCACCTCTTCACCCCGGATGGTGGTCAGAACACGTTCCTGGGAAGGCGCTTCGGCGGATGGCTCTGACGTAGACTCAGGCGCTGCGGTAGTCTCGACGCCCTCCATCGGCTGCGTATCTGCAGCGGGCTGGACAGCGGTGTCTTCGCCTGCGTCGCGGGCGCCAGCAGGTGCGGCGGTAGACGGCTGACGCGATTCTTCTTGAGCCTGCCTGTTTTGAGCTTCGACCTCGGCAGCCCTCGCGGCACCCGCAGCCTCTGCGGCCTCGGCCGCCTGTCTTGCCTCTTCGAGCCTCGCCTCTTCGGCCTTTCGGTCTTCCTCTTCCTTCTCGAGCCTCGCCTCTTCCGCCTCGCGTTGGAGACGCTCCTCCTTGCGCTTCGCCTTCTCGGCATCATCCTGCTTCTTCCGCTCGATTGCAGCGGGCACCAGGCGATACAGAATCCGTGGCAGGAGCACTTGGCACCTATCCGCATAACGCGGACCGAAAAGCATGGTGGCCTCTTCTTCGTGCCGCTGCCTCGTCGAGATAGGGACGAAGGCGACCGCCTGGCTAGGATCCGTGTGGACATCACGCTGGCCACCCGAGCGAGGATCCCGATAGGACGGTAGTATGTCCCGAGGGTCTCGGCGCGGGTCGCCGAGGATCGGCATCGGCTGGCCTCTGGTGCCATTGGCCCAAGTAACGTGGGAGACGTGGGGGAGAGCCGAAATGAGGTCGTGGAGGATGGCGATCGGGCCGCCGAAGTGACGCTCAGCGCCATTGGCCAGATCGGAATGAAGTCGTACAGCGAATGAGCCGGGGGGTCCGCCAGGTCGTGGCGATGCATCCCGGCCGGCGGTGGGGCGCCGGAGCAAGGGATTTGTGCCATCATCAGCCCCAGCGCCTGCGTTGTTCAACCTCCCGGCGTTGCTGCGGTGGAGTAGGCCGCCACGGTAGTCTGTGCGAGGGGCGTCAATAATTAGAATTCTAAGCAAGCTTAACTGCGGGGTTGGGCTTACCAGTGAAGTCACGGGGAGTGGGCGCCAACGTCCATCCTTGGCCAAAGACGTTTCCGCGATGCCGGTGCCTGCGGCCCGGTCCATGCGCGGAGAAGTCGGGGGGATCGACCATGAGCGTGTCCCAGCCGAGAGCGGGTGGCATCATGGCGGGGACTGGATCTAAGGAAGAGACGTCAGCAGACCTGCCCTGTTCAATAGATGCCCAGAAGGACATACGAGGATACTCGTCATCGTAGGGATATTCATCATCATCGATGTCCTCATCTTCTTCGTCGTCTGTTACTCATTATAATGTTAGTAAGGTCCGGGGGCCAAGGCGGCTGTTTGGAATACGAACCATCGTCATCTCGACCGTCGTCCATGTAGCCGTCTCCTAGGTCATCCACGTCGTCAGGGTCAAAGTCAGCGCCGGCGCCAATGACAGCTCTAGTGATGTTCCCGAGGATGTCGCCGTCCGTGAGATGATGGTGGTGATGGTGATGGTCGTCGAGGTGCGGGTCCTCCGCATCGAAGCCGAGAGCTTCGCCATCTTCTTCGTCTGAGTCAGTTGCACTCTCCCAGTCAGGGTTACCGTCATCCTCCATGAGGTCGTCTTCCTCTACGGCGATCTCGACGCGATCCTCTTGATCTTCAAACTCATCTGAGTCCATATCCTCATCGCTTTCCTCACTAGTGTCCTCGTCCTCGTCGTCTTCATCCATGTCATCGTCTTCGTCGACAATGACTTCGAGGACGGGATCACCGTGGAGGCCCTCGATGGGTCCCATTTCACCCAGCTCCTCTTCATCATCGTCGCTGACGTCGTCATCGTCATGGCCGGACATCCCTTCGTCGTCGTAGTCCATCTCATCGCCGTAGTCGTCCTCATCGCCGTAGCCGTCATCCTCGTCGTCTAGTACTATTAGAATGCCTGCGTAAACTTACTGATTAGGAATCACTTACCCTCATCCTCGTCGGACTCGTCGTCTGAATCACGGGGCTCCAGCATTCCTAGAGCCGAGTGGCGGTAGAGATCGGGGGTTTCTTCTCGCCCGTCATCCCAATCCGAAAGTGAGGATGCCGAAAGGATCTCATCATCCGCATTCTCCGGTAGAGACGACGTTGGAATGACATTAGACGTGAGACTCAAGTCCTTGGCAGTGTCCGTCAGAATGCGCAGCACCCGGAGGATGTACTTGATGACACGCTTGACACCCGGATACTTCAGATCCATCTCTGCTATCGACGTCGTGAGCTTCTCCAGGTAACCCTTCTCGTACATCATTCGGCGCAGCTGAGCGTGGATTTGGGAGTTGAGCATGTCGGATCTGCTTGAAGACGGGTGATCCTTCTCCTTATCTCCAATGATTTGACACATCAGCTCAGAGAGGGACTGCATGCGTGCATACCGCGAATCAAGAGACTCGTCGGGGGTAGCGGCCCGTTCGAACGCCTTCAAGATTGTATCGAGGACGAACTTCCGCACAAAGAGCAGATCCGGGTCATCGTCATACTCATATCGGTCTCGGTTGCGATCTTGCACTTGCTCGCCACTCCTGGTGACTAAAGCAACGAGGACACTCGAGGCTCTGGCGGCGGTCGCGGCCTTCTTCTTTGCCGCCATGGTATCCGTCGCTGCGCTCAGGCTATCCTGGCAAAGCAGATCGATCAGGTAGTTAAGGATGCTTGAGCGGGGACGAACTGGCGTGCCACCCAGTAGAGGGGGCGCGCTCCGCTTGAAGTTGAGGAACTCAATCTTGGTCCGGTTGTAGCTCTGAAGAAGCTCTGCAAGTGTGTTGAGGAGGAACGAGCGGTAGACGAAGATTGGGTGCTCTTCGGGCTTGAATACCGGCTTCTGGATCTTCTTGTCTTGAGATTCGGACGTCGACGCCTCCTCGGAGGGCGACGAGGACGGGGCCTCGGGCGTTGCAGATGACGAGCTAGGAGTATTCAAGTCCTTCATGGCGGGTGCCGCAATGTCCTTGTCATCCACCTCTTTGTAGTTGAGAAGCTCGCAGAGCAGGAAGTGTATGACACCGTCAGGGTTCTCGACGACGGGCCACTTTGACTCCTTCGGAGCATCCGCCATCTCCTTATCTCCAGCTTCGGTTGACTCCTTGACGTCCTCACTGGATCTCTTGATGCCCTCGTCGGTGCCATCCTGCCCTGGATAAGTGTCCTTGCCCTCTTCTTGGCTGGTCTCGGCAGTATCGGGGTCCCTCGAGTCGGCAACAGGAGTCTCCTTCAACACCAGGGTGCACTGGTTTCGGCTACTAAGGGGATCAGCAGGAGTCCACTGATCAATCTTGACGACGTCCGCCGAGACGTTGATGAAAGTCTCCGGTGCTCTGATGGCGGTGCTGGCCAGATGTTGAACGTAGCCGTTCGAGTCCATGCGACGCTGGGGACGGTTGATCCCAGACATTTGACCCTGGATCTCAGCCTTGATGATCTGGGCGGTCGTCTCCTCGTCCTCGACAATATGCCTCAGGATGATCATGATCCAGGCATCAATCTTGGAGTTCTTGAGGGTATCAGAACCCAGGACCGACAGCTGCTTGACCATGACAAAGAGCCTCTGTAGATTCTTCCTCTCACCCAACCGCGTCGCCGCGTCTCGCCGGCGGGTCAGCACCACGAGGACCCGCAGGATGGCTGTCGCTAGGGTCTCGTCCTTGCCAATCCTGGGGAGGATTTCAAGTATGACATCCATGAGCTCCGTGCGCGAAGCTTCCGAAACCATAACCTTGCGAGGAAGGGGAACCGGCGGAACAACGGCGTCGTTTTCCGACGAGGGTGCATCCCACTGGTATTCTTGTGGTCGCTCGTCATGCTGGAAGAGCGTCTCAAGGATAAGAAGAATATAAGGGATCCATGGCGGTAGTTCATCGGTGGAGCCGGTGGTGGGGATCTTGAGGAAAGCAAGGTACTCGTCAACTTTGTCCACCAACGTGTCGATGTTGCAAAGGAAGAAGGGCTTGTCTTGCAAGAGCAAGGCAAGAAGATGCGCATATGCGGCTATGCTTCTTCCATTCGCAGCCTTTTCGCCGTCATCCATAGCAAGGGATGACAGGGCGTTTGCCAGCGTTGCCCCAACCTCTTCGCGAACCTCGTCCGATGGTTTATGTCGGAAAACCATTGCTCTTATCAACTCAGAAATGTCAATCGCCGAGGCCGGGTGGGCACGCAAGACGTCGAGGGACTTATCGATCAGGCCCTCGCGTAGATGCGTTCGAAGGCTGTCAAGCTTGGCTCGAAGATCGGTCTCGTCTTTACCTCTGCTGTCTTCGCCGGTACTTTCGGTAGTGCCTTGTGTACCCGCAGTTCCCTGGGCCTGAGGATTTGACCTCGCGGAAGGTGTATCGCGGTTATCCTCGGTCGCTTGCGAGGACTCGTCGTCATCACCTTCTCCCGAGTCAGAGGCACCGGCGAGGATCTCGACCTCAGGTCCCGAATCAACGGCCATGGACTCCGTGTTGTCGGCTCCAGATGCGCTAGGGCCCTGGCGAGGCTGCGATGTACTGGTCTCCGGTCCTGCCGCAGGAGTGTAGGCGTCTTCCGAGGGAACTGGATGGCGTCCACCGGCGATCCCAGTCTTGTGCCCTTTGCAGTACTCGTTGGCATAGTGATAGTTTCCGTTGGACCGGAAAAGTGCCTCCGCGGCGAGATCCTCATCATATCCTGCTTCCACAAGCCTCGTCACGTCATATCTCGCATTCGTCCAGTCATACACCTCTGGCTTGGCATTGAAAATCGTGGTAGATGACTGGGAATAGCAAGTTAGTTAATGGGGGAAAAACATGGAATATAAGTAATGGGGGACGACTCACCTCTTCGACACGCTGAGTAGCAGGAGGCTCTTGATCGCCAGAAGAGATGAGGTTGAGGATCTCGACGACGCTAGCAAGAGTCTGGTCAGACACGTTCTCAATGAGGTCTGACTGCCAGAGCGCGTTGACGACAGGCAGAATGAGCAGGCGAAGCTCGACCACGAGGTTGCTCGCAAAAGTGGAGTCGCGAGGTGGCCTCTCTGCACGGGGCGGCAGATTGAATTGGCCGGTCGAGTCGCAGATATGCTTTCCATTGGCGATGATGACATAAAGGTCCAGGATCTTCTTCATGCCAAATGAGGCTACCTTTGCCTTCGTGGAATCATCGGCGCCTGCTGCATTGTCACCGGAGATCTGCCGCATGAACGCCTCGATCATCTTGTTGAGGACTAGGAAGCCACCGCGCTCCTTAAAGGCGAGCAGTACTGGCATCAAAAGCTGGGGCGAGCGCTCGGAAGGCCGCGACGCTAGAGATGTGTTAGATCACGGGTAATGACACACATGAGGGTTTAGAAACTTACTGTCAACGAGCATCTCGTGAATGGTGTGCATCATAATGATCCAGTAATGATAATCCTTTGAAGTAGGCTCAGGAGTATTGACGGACGGCTCGAGGTTGTCCAACACTGAATCTGCAAGCGCCGTGGCGATCTCCAGATGCTTTAGACGAGAATACCTGTCGCGGTCTCGACGAGGAAGCAAGGCTTTCCCGAGAGACTGGAACAAGGGGTAGGCAGTCGGCATCATTGAGTGGAGGAGAAGCCGGAGGGTGTCGAAGTTCTTGTACCTCACGCTCTTCTTTTCAGACTCCTGAAGAACCGGTTCCGGGTCCCCACCATCTCCTGCCGCCGAACCAACGGGTGCCTCAGTAGAACCGTCCACAGGTGCAGGAGCAGCAGCCTCACCACTGCCAGTGGGAGCAGCAGCGGTGTCCGCACCCTCAGGGCCATCAGTGCCAGCTCCCGGCACCGTATTGTTGGGAGCCTCGCGATCCTCCGATGGGGAGAGCGCGCGTCTGTTGGATGACCAGTGGCGGGGCACAAGGCCGTGATGTGCCGATTCCTCTAGCAGACTCGCCCTGAGGAGAGGCCCGAGAGACTTTATAAGTGCGAGGTAGTAGTCGAATACATTGACCGGGTGAAGCGATAGCGTATTAGACCGCGGCGAGGGCGCAAAGCAGTCGCAGAGTGTCTTGATGAGGGTCTGAGCGTTGAGGAGAGCGCGGGCAACGTTCGACCCCTGCTCCATCTTAGATACGGTATCCCGCGACCAGTTGGCAGCATCCTCAGCCGACACGCCAAGATCTGGTTTCAGGAACGGCGCGAAGAAGGCAACCTCGCCGTCAGCCTCCTTGGCAAGCGGGGTAAGACAATCGACGGCAGCCTGCGTACGCCGAAGAACGGAGGGCAACGCCAGAACCGGGTTGTGCTCCACCAGCCCTGAAATGACGTGCTGGATGGTCCTCGACGCCAGGTGCTCACCGAAAGTATGAGTTAGGCTGGGCGACTCCACCATGTCAAGAAGCAACTCGATGCCTCCCGTGTTCACAAAGCTGATTTTCAAGCTCGAGTTGCTCAGGTAAGTCGTCAAGAAGTTACAGAGCACGTACACAAACGGTTCAAACGGCGGTATCCGGCTCTCTTTTTCGGAAGACTCATCGTCTTCGCTCTTCTTGTCGGTACTCTCGCCGCGGTCTACCATCTCGACGTCAGAGTCGCCGGGGGCCGTTCCTTGGTTACCGCTTGATTCCGGACCCTCTTGAGCCAATCGCCTCGTTATTTCCTTGTCGGCTCGGACAGGGTTCTGAGAAGAGTCTAGAATTTGGAGTTTCACTCCCCATTCCTTTACCCGTGCCTCGTCCTTTCCAAGATGCACCACCCTGGCGACAGCATCGATCGCGGCGTTAGACATGGGAACCCTGAGAGCAGGGTGGTGTCTCGCAAGCTCATCGAAATGACGACCCAAGCTACTGCCGGGGTTGTAATCGCCGTCCATACAGCGAACGTGCGCAGGGCTCTCGAAGATCTCGAAGTAGCTTTCGAAGACCCTCGAGGCAATAACTAGTCGTAAGCCCGAATTATTCAGGCAAATGGCGTTGAGGACGATGGGAATGGTGGAGATGGCGTCAAACGACGAGAGGATGCTGCCGGCAACCTGGGATGGCCTTGGCTCAGCGAGCATCTCAGCAGTGGGTGGGTGTGGGCGGTCGTCCTCAACAGGCTCCACGGGCGGGCCGGGGCTTTCTTCCGACTCGGCCCCCTCCACGGCGTTCTCGTCTTCCCCAGCAGGGGGTCCTTGCTGCAAGGGGGCAATTGGACGGCCGGTTACAGCACCGAGGAAAGATGTGATAAGCCCGGACTCGGAGATGGCCGCGAAGCTCGTGGGGTCATTGTTGATGAAGTCGCTCAAGATGCTGCTTGCGCTCGTCCACGGACTGGGACCGAAGCGCTTCGCGCCCTCAATTACTGTACGCAGACTATGTAGCAAGTCGGTCTTGTCTGCGAGGTTCCTTAACAGACGGTCGGCGTTACCTCCATGACTATACCAATTTGACATGACGTAGTGGATGAACCGAAGAACCGACTTCAGCGTCTGATGGTGATAGAAAGGAATGTCGTAGTCGACTGCACTAGTGTGGTAACTTCGGGGCGTTCCACGCCCTTCGTCGGCCAATCGGCACGCTTCCTCAACAGTGAACACTGTCAGCTTCGATACTGCATCCAGACCATCGGCGTTGAAGAATGCTTCCAATCCATGAGAGTAGGTCCAGATTAAAGTGTCGAAAAAGAGTAGAATGGCATGGAGGTGACGCATGGCCACAGACGACCGAAGGCTCAGCGTTTCCACCAAGACGTCCATGAGTCCAGAGGAAAGCATTTCCCCTCCAATCTTCATATTCGGGTTTGCGGTGATTTGGGCTGCGAGGGAAAACAGATTGCCTCTCCATTCGTCCATCTCGGTAAGCCGATCGTGTGCTTCGGAAGGGTCGTCCTCCTTCATTCCAGCTACCGCCGTCCTCATGACATAGAGCAAGATGCCGTGGTTCACAGTCGCGTTGAGGGCGGAGATCACGTCATTGAACCGACACTGAAGGCCAGAGAGGGCCTCCAGGAGTGAAAGCGCGATGGACTGGACAGGAAGGGGCACGGGCGCAGCGCCGCTGGCGGTCGGGTGAATGAGATCGGCAAGCTGGTACGCAAGTTGGAACCTCCGGGTCTCGTCGATATCGTGCCGAAGGACCTTCTCCACAAACACTGACTCCGGATGGATATTGATCAAGTTGAGGATTGCCAGCAGCCGCACAGAAAGGGCGCGTTGACGGTCCTCCACGGAGCCCACTAGGGCCTTTGCAACCCGGATTCTGTGAAAGAGCTCGTACTTCGTAGACTCGGGCAAATCAGCCGGGAATTGTGCTACCAACGTGTGGATTGGGGTCGACTTGATCGTGGCCTCGGTCAGCTCGAAACTCTTCTGGTGAGAGTGAGAACCGTCATCGCCCGGGAACCCAGGCGTTCGTGTCGCACTGGGAGATCCACCGTCAGCGGCCGTTGGACTCCGACCCGTGGACTTCGGGGTTGGCGAGTTCATCGAGGAGCTTCTCCTTAAGGGGGTAGGGGTCACTGGCGAGGAGGTGACGCTCTGTCCCGAGCGGCGAGCGACCTTCGAATCAGCGTGCGACGCATGCGGATAGTAGAGGATCTTAACATCTCCCCAACCCTTCCAGGAACTAGAATCCGACACCGCAATAGAGACGAGATCGTTGGCGTGTAGGGACGCCGCGTTCTTGACAGTGGATCCCTGGCGTGGACGGTCTCTGGACTTTGTGGCAGAACCAGGTGTCGAGGACGGGAGGGCATCCGACAAGCTGACGATCGGGGTACGGACGAACGGCATCGCCAGTTGATGAACTGCATCGAGGTTGATGTTGTAGTGATTGGAAAGGAGAGCTGCGATGACTTGCTGCTGGGGCTGGTTACGCCCGAGCCGCTTTAAGGACGCCTGATAGCGGCGGGCAAGCTCAGACCCAACACTCAGAGTCGCTAAGATAAGGGACATCGACGTTGTGTTGAGCAGGTGGTTCAGATGTGCGCTGCTCGAATAGATGCTGCGGTTTCCGCAGTTATCCAGGAGCATTCGTGTGAACCCTAGGATAGCCTCAAGAAGCTGTCGATCACCCTCTGGCCCGAAGCCATGCTCTCGAAGTTCGTCCGCATCCCATCGCTTGTCCCCTTCCCCGTATTCGATCTCGGAACACTTGCCCAGTAAAAGGTCGCATGTGAAGTCTTGCGTCTGAGGACCCTTATCGAAATTGTATTTTCCGACAAAACATTCGAGGATGTTGTCGAACCTATTCAAGAGGGGAATCCAGTGGAAAAGATCGCCTCTCGGGAAAGGCCATTTCGAAGGGAAGGTTTCGAAGGTCTTCGGAAGAAGGGGAAGAGGTGTCGAGACTGTTGACGTAACGAACGACTGAAGCCAAGGAGACTTAACAGGAATATAGGTTAGTGACATCGTCCATGGCCTCACGGGCGGCCGAGCAAGGGGCAGAGGGGGTGGGGATCCCGATACTCACCAGCGTCTCTTTGTGCTTCGGCTGCATCGTCTTCGTTATCTTGGGCATCTCGACGATTGTGGCGGCAGAGCCGCGGAGAGACGAGAGAAAGAAGTCTGTATTCTCCTCTCCACAACTATTGGCGGGCCACTAGAACTGGCAGTAGCTTAGGTCCTGGGCCCCGACCATCCGGGAGAGCTGGTCGCTTCCGCGTGCTGGTCGTTCGAGGATTGAAGAGCAGTGCTGCGTCCGGATATTTGTCGACTGAAGGAAGGAACAGCCCTCTGGGCCAGACAGAAGGCAGAGAGCGAAGTTTGTGTAGGACCAGACCGATGTCGTTAGTCGGCGATACCAACGTCGATGAAGGGGCGTGCAAGGCTGATGTCAACGTCGCGACGCGTCGAAACAGAGCGAAGACTCCGGGTGTCTCAACTACCGGCGTCGTTCGGATTCTGCGTTGAGTGGGGTTGGAAAGGAAAGCTCAGGTGGGCGGAAGCTTGTGGGACGAGTGCAGGTCGACCCAAAAGACGTCACCCAAGCGGCAAAAGGAAGCTCGGTCAGAGCGCGCGAGTAGGCCAAAAGACAGAACTATGGCACGAGTGATGCCTACGCCGAGGCTAAATAGAAACGGAGATTACAGGACAAGGCGAGGGGGAAACAATAAAGGAATGGTGGGTGGAAATGAGTAGAATGTGGAAATGTTGGTGGTGGAGGGATGGATGTTTGGTGAGGCATCGGAAAGGGCCCATCGGAAAAGTCGTCACCAGCTGCTGCAGGACAAGGTGAGGTAAAAAGAGTGGGTCCCTTTCACGTTGGGCGGGCAGGTGTTTGGCTAGCTTCGACACACGTCGCTGACCTCATATGGAAGGAAGGTGGCCACCACGCCAAGGAACCCCGCTGTGAATCGACCTCAGACGAGGGCCGCTGAGTGAAGCGCGCGGAGTTGCCTTGGCGGGGCGGCGGGGAGCAGCTGTGAACAGCCCGGAGCTGTTATTCCCATCCAGCATCTGCTGCCGGCTGATGAGCCCACTTGGCCTGCCCACTGCCGCTTTTCCTTACAACAGCTTACGAGGCCCTTCAATAGCCACGACGAAGGCTGTTTCCCCGCGACGTCTGCCCGTTTGTGGCATCTAGTATATGACATTGATCGGTCACTGATTTCGATTCCGTAGGCCAGAAATACTAAAAGTATATTTTTCACGGGGTACATCTGGGCCGAGCCTTGACTGCCGCGAGCCATCCCCGCTTCAACAAGCCCCGCCATCCGGGTCGACACCTTTTTGCCCGCATGCTACTCAAAACCCAGCAGTTGAATCGATTAGCGCGAACAGCTAAAGATCATGCCGCCCAAGTACCCACATGGGCCCCATGCTCTCCCGATCAACTCTGGCGTTTGGCATGAATACCCAGCCGCGTCAAGCTTCTTAGGCGATAGATGCGGTTCCGTGGGCCTGGCCGGTGAAGTGAGCCAGCCCCAGGCGCTTGGGTAGCGAACGGGTCCTGCGTCGGCCAACGGCATTCGCAGCCACTTGTTCGGCACAGGCCATGGCCCGCGGAAGCTTTCGGCTCCGGGCTGCCGATGTTTCCACCATCAGGCAAACGCCCAGACGCTATTCGGCTCCCCACCCGCTCTGACTAACGGAATGTGGGCTCGGAGGCATAGCTTGTTTCACCATAAACATCCGGGCACGGAGTATCACAACGTCCGTCGCTTTCACACCATCGCGCCGCAACACTCTCGGCGAGTTGACCATCTCTGAAAGAATGCCATTTCATCCGATATTGGGCGCATGGAGCCAAATTGGATGCTAACGACGCAAACAACGTCGCCCCTAACAGGCGACCTGCCTTTTCGCCGGGGATTTCCAACTTTGATGCCCTAGGCAGACGAGCCGGACCCGGATTGTAAGACAAGTGCTCGGAACGAAGGGGTGGCGTGGATGGTCAAGACAAGTGTTCAGGATGAAGCGACTGGTGATAAACAGATTACCCCGTGGCGGGGCGAAGTGATGCCGAAGGAGGTTATGTAAGGCGCTGGACCCTGAATGAGACGCCGATTGCATGCCGGGCCACTAGAAACGCACTGCAGCGAAGACATCCGAATCCGTCCATACTAGGGGGATCTCCATTTGTACATACCGCTTTCTACTTGCAAGAGAGCCAGTAACTGCGTTTGGACGCGAACCAGGGGCACGAATGAAAGACAGGCGTCTTCAAGTCAGTAAAAGGACGCACCTGCTCCCCTACAGAAAAGCAAGCACCTCGACGGGGGCGGAACATCTTCTGGCGGTTTCCACTGTATGGCGCAGGGCCCCATTTTCCCCTGACTACCACGCATAATCTCAACGCTGTGGCCTCCAGTAAAAAAGGAGCTCCAAACCCGCCACCTTTACCGATCCACGTCGACGCCGACCTCGACGACCTCCCGACTCCTGTATCCCCCGACTGCAGCTTCACCGTTCGTTGAGCGTCAACTTTTGTCGCACATGCAGTCTGGCCAATTACGCTGACTCCAACCTGCGTTACCACTGCCCATCTCGACAGTCGACATACACTCCCTCCACTGACCCCTGCGACCTCTAATCTCCCAACCGACCTCCTTGAGCAAGTTCATATCACCCCCGCGGGCTCCCTTGACCTCGACCGAATCCAGTAGCCTCTGCCTCAATGGCAGCTGCTTGAACGACCCGGACGCCCTCGAAGTTGCATATTCTTGCGCCTGGCCGAAACTATTCCACTCGATCACCTGCAGCATCATCTGCGCTTAGCCGCCCGCCACCAACCAGCCATGTCTCCACGGGACGACGATTCTCCGGAGGTTCCCAAGGCCCAGGAAGGCGTATCCCCAGAAGCCACCAACGATGCGAGCAGCGAGCATACAAACGATACGGATAACGAAAAGGTTCGCCGCGTCCCTGCCCTACTCGGCCCCTTTGTTGAAATGAAGGATATGTCTACGGCCGCATTCATAGGAGAGTTTTTTTTTTTTTTTTTTTTTTTTTTTGCTAACCCGAATTGCTTCATAGCACCAGGACCAGGATACATACGAAGATGCTGTCGACGATACCACATCCCGGTCTCTGACAGCTCAAAAAACGTCGCCGAGCGACGACCAGAGTTCTGACGCCGATACCTCGAGTCCCACCGTTGAGGAGCACGCGAGCGATGACAAGAAGATACCGCCGCAGGAGCAAGAAGAGGCAGGGCAAGACGATGGCCGCGAGTCCGTCAGATCGCACACACTTTCCGATACAGGCAATCTAGACAACGTTAACCTTGATGACGATAATACTGTCGCCCCGCAAAAACAAGGTTCGTCCGATTTAACCTACCCGCAGGACGATCTGCATCCCGCAGCTACTGATCGTCTCGCAACAGATGATTCCGACAAGGAAGAGGTTCCCAAGGAGCCCTCGTCAAAGACTTTGTCGTTAAGCGGCCTGACTAACGCGCTTCCTTCGATGCCCTGGTCACCGAATACCGAGGCCCCTGCAAAGAGCCCTAGCCCACCACCGTCGACTACGGCCGCTGCCAGCCAGCCCGCACCTCCTCCACCCCCGACTCGCAAGCTGACGAGTCCATTCTCGTGGCTGTCACGCAACTCCGGCTCCAAGGACAAGGAGAGCACATCACCCCCGGCGCACTTGTCCACCCGGAGGAATACTGCCAGCTCTGTCGCGACCATGGCTAGCAATCCTGAAATGATGCTGAGCAGACTGGACGAAGAGGCTGCTGGCAGTGCCGGCAAGACCGAGACCCTGAAGGATCGATTCAAGATGGTCCGGATGAGGGAAGAAGCCGGTGCGGCTGCTTCCACTGGAGAGGACGATAAAGCCTCAGCGGCGACGAATCTCCCTGCTCAGAGCGGTGCCAGTGTCGCTAGCAACGAGTCAGGCGACGCAGACAAGGGCCTCGCTCCCGGCACTGCTTCCGGCGTTTCTGCCGGTCCGTCCGCCTTGACCGAGCAAGAGGTTGACTGGGACCTTTGGCAGTCCGTTGTTTATGAGGGCCCGGCGGCCGTTGCCCGGTCAAGCGCCGACGATCTCAACCGAGCCATCGCCACCGGCATTCCCAACGCGATACGGGGTGTTGTATGGCAGGTGTTAGCACAGAGCAAGAACGAAGAGCTTGAGCGGTTGTACCCAGAATTAGTTGCACGGGGCACCGAGAAACAGAGGGCCATCGAGAAACAGAAGGACAGGAACAGCAACGGCACGTCTGTTAGCGCGTCTACCAACGGGTCTCTTACCGTCCACAATGACGCCTCTGTCGGATCCTCGGCGTCCTCGGTTCGTTCGGATCGTTCAGGGAGTAACCCTCAGCCACCCAATGCGACGAGCGATAAGATTTCCGAGGCCGATAAGAAGAAGAAGGAAAAGGAGGACGCCGCGGCGTTGCTGAAGCTCGAAAAGACAATCCGCCGGGATCTAGGGGCACGGACAAGCTTCTCGAAGCATGCTGCCGCTGCAGGTCTCCAAGAAGGTCTATTCGGAATCTGCAAGGCCTTCGCACTCTACGATGAGGGTGTGGGTTACGCCCAGGGAATGAACTTCCTCATCATGCCGCTTCTCTTCAACATGCCCGAGGCGGAGGCCTTCTCTCTTTTGGTTCGGCTTATGGATCATTACCACTTGCGGGACCTCTTCATACACGACATGCCCGGTCTTCACCGGCACCTGTATCAGTTTGAGCGCCTTCTCGAAGATCTCGAGCCCGCTCTGTACTGCCATCTCCGCCGCCGGTCCATCTCCCCCCATCTCTACGCCACGCAGTGGTTCCTCACCTTGTTTGCGTACCGCTTCCCGCTGCAACTAGTTCTCCGGATCTACGACCTGATTCTGTCTGAGGGGCTTTCGGCAATCTTGCGATTCGGCCTTGTCTTGATGCAGAAGAACGCGCCGGCGCTATTGGCCATATCCGACATGCAGCAGCTCACAAGCTTCTTGAAGGATAAGCTGTTCGATGTTTACATCGACAAGGACCCGAGCGCCGGCAGCATCCTCGAGAACGGCTTCTTCGGCAGCTCGAGCTCGAACATCGACAAGGAGGTTTACCGAGCCGACCAGTTGGTCCGGGACGCCTGCGAGGTGAAACTGACACCGGAGACACTCAAGGCTTACGCAGACGAGTGGGAGGAAATGACAAAAGCGGAGAAGGACCGCGAGACAGAACTTGAGACTCTACGGACAACGGGGTCCACGCTGGCCGTCAAGGTGCGGAAGCTCGAGGAGCGGCTCGAGACGTGCGATGGTGAGCAAGCGGCCATGGCGACTGAGCTGGTCCACACCAAGGTCGAGAACGAAGAGCTCAAGGACGAGAATGAGAGCCTGCGGGGCCAGGTTCGGGAGCTGCGTATTGTGATTGAGCAGCAGCCGGAGGAGATTGAGAAGAAGTGGAATGATGAGCGTGACGACCTGATGAAGCGGAATCAGAAGGTGCATGACGAGAACCAGCGGCTCGAGCAGGAGCTGGCTACCCTCGAGGAGCAGCTGGTGCAGACGAAGATGCAGTACGCCGAGGTAAGCTCTGCCCTGTCTCTGGCCGATTCGCTTTCCCGGCTACCCGCTTCCCGTTCTTCCACGGCTCGAGCTAACACAATGTTACCCAGATCAACTCCCAGCACGAGACGCTCTCCCGGAGGTGGACCGACCTCAAGCGCCAGTTCGCGTGATGCAGATCTTTGCCAGGCACCAGCCGCGACCCGCTGGCATCGCAATGGCTTTTCATTTTCTGTATAAACCCTACAGTGTTTGACGTTCCGAGAGGAGTTTTCTGTTCTGCTTCCGAGTGTACAAAGTATCGCCGCCTGGCACACGTTGCCAGCCGGGCGCTAGGGTAGTTGGGACGCAACGGGTAGGCAGCGCCTCCGATGGCGGGATAACACGAGAAATTCAGCATGGGGGCGTGGAGTTTCCTTTCCTTCCCGAATACCGCAGCAGGGGGGCCGGGCTCAGCTTGTCTGCGGGGATTCGCTGCGAGCATTGCCACTGGAGTTTTTTATATTGGGAGGGGAATTCAGATGGGTTACGACGAGTTTATTCAGATACACCCATGCAAGAATATAACAATCAAGGTTAATATTTCTCTTTGCCGCCACTTCCACGCAGTCCGGGGAAGCCTGACAACTGGTCGTCCTTGGAGGTGGTCCACGACGCCAGCGGGTGTGTGGCCGGAGTTGGAGAAGCCCGCGCGCGGCGTCCCCGGGGTACTTCGGGCGTACGATTATGTCAACCCTCCAGCTTAATAATACGCGTGGCGCTCATGTCAGGCACCGCGGTGACACTTGCCTGCGCCGGACGCAAGTCATCCTGCAGCCGGTGGACCCTCAGCCTTATCATCTTATCGCACCCTCACCTGCCACCAGCTGCGGCTCCCTGCAGTTCCCCACCACCTCACCGTTTCCGTCCACACCTTCACCGGGGCGGGGTCCGCGATGAAGGGACAGAAAGTCGGAAGTTTACGCCTCAACAGCCCAACCGCCAGCCCAACCACACCGAGACCGCCCTCACCGCGCGCCGTCCCGCCCCGATCGCGACGGCTTCTTCATGCACCGGGCGTGCCGACCGCCTTAGTTCCGAGCGGTCCGCCGTCGTCGATCCTTGCTCGATCGAAGGATGGGAAGGCTGCGACACTGGACGAAAAAATCGCGCCTTGGGAATTTTTGAGCTTCGACCGCGCGCTCAGAGTATCCACATTATCAGTTCCCTTGGGCTGCCAGCTGCCTCGCATCGTGAGACCGCGAAAGGCGGGCCAAGTCATCTCACGATACTTGTCTAGCACGCGGCAGGGTCTTTTCCCCAACGTTTTTGGCCGTGGCTGGGGAGCTTCCGTACGCGCTCACCTCATGAGACCCAATCACCCCACTCAGCCTCACTCACCGCAAAAGTCATATTTTCAACCTTACACCTACTTCCTTTTCTTCATCTGCTTTTTGTATTCGCTGTATTCCGTTGCCGGTCATGAGCCAATCAACCGGTCCCGTGGGTCACACCCCCGAAGACAAGACGGTCGCCATGACCGGAATCGAGGAGGACCCCGCCCTCGAGGAACAGGGCGAGCAGGCCGCGGAGGGCGATGCGGATACCGCCAAGCCGTCCAGGAAGCGGCAGCGCGTCCGCCTCAGCTGCCTCGAGTGCCGCCGCCGCAAGCTGTCCTGCAACCGCCAGCTCCCCTGCGACCGCTGCATCCGCAGCGAGACGCCCTCCCGTTGCCAGTACGAGACCCGGTCAGGCAAGGTGATAAACGCCGCATCCGACTTTAGCTCGCTGCCGCCCGACTTCCGGCGGCCCGATGCGGCGACGTCGACGATCCGCGAGAGGGACCATGAGCGGATCCGCAAGCTGGAGCATGAGATCGTGCAGCTGAGGAAGGAGATGTCGCGGCAGCGCGGGTCGCTGGAGGGAAGCACCCCGGTGGCGACGACGACATCGCCATCGACCCAGGCCGGCGAGGGGGAGGGTGCCACGGACGAGTCGCGGAACACGGCGCAGAACATGCCGTTCCCCACCGAAAAGGGCGAGCTCCGCTTCGTCCGCTTCAAGGAATTCCGGACCCGCTTCTTGGGCCCACACAGCGCGGCCATGGCCATGGCGGAGCTCACCGGTCTCTCGCCCTTCATGAAGGAGACCGCCGATGAGCTCCTGAGGTCCGTGAAGCTCCATTCACGGAAGGACAGGAAGAGGCGAACCGAGATCCGCGAGAGGCTCGCTTTAGAACCGGACCCATATATGGAGTCTCTCCTGCCTACTAAGGAGGAGTCCGACGCCCTAGTCACGGTCTACCTCGACACCTTTGAGCAGCTGCATCGGATCGTCCACATTCCGACGTTCCGCCGGGAGTACTCCAAGTACTGGGATCCTCCCGAGACTCGGCCGCCCGGGGCGAGGCGCGCTGCGTTCACGGCGCTGGTCCTTGCCATCATGTCCATCTCTTGCTGTCTGTACTCTCATCCTACTATCAAGTTCATCGGGATGATGTCAGACAATCACAGCTCCGCGGTCAAGTGGGTCACGGCCGTCGACGACTGGCTCTCCCGTCAGAGCCAGAAGCACCGGAAGCTGATACACTACCAAATCGCGTGCTTGCTCTACCTCGGCAAGCGAGTCAACACTATCAAGAAGAAGCGGTTCTGGACCGGCGCCGGGGCGCTCATCCAAGACGGCATTTCGCTCGGCTTGCACCGTGACACGCGTCACATGGCGGGTAAGATGTCGGCGTACAACCAGGAGATGAGGCGTCGTATCTGGGCGACGGTGCAGGAGCTCGACATGCAGGCGTCTTTCGATTTTGGTCTCCCAACGTTGACGAGTCAGGTGCACTATGACGTTGCGGCGCCCAGTAACCTCGACGACAACGAGTTCGACGAGGACACGGCGGAAGTGCCGCCCTCTCGGCCGGCAGAGGTATACACCTTCTCGTCGTACCAGCACATGTCGCGGCAGAGCCTGCCACTGCGGCTTGAGCTCAGCCGCATCCTCTACGGTCCGCCGGGACAGGCCGACTACGACGACATCGTCCGGTATACTCACGATCTCATGCGCGAGATCGACGCTCTTCCGTCGTGGGACCAGGATTCCGGAGGTCCCCACAACTCCAAGAAGCCGATTCTGGCCTACACTCTCCTGCACATCCAGCTGCGCCAGTACATCCTGCCGCTCCATCAGCAGTACGTTAAGCCTGGTGCGCACGGCACGCGGTACCAATACTCCGAGAACGTATCCTACAACGCCGCGCGCGACATTGTGCTTCTGCACGACAAGCTCTACGAGCAGGGGATCCAGGCGCTCAACTTCCTGCGCGAGGACACCTTGACGACGGCCATCAAGCTCTGCAGCGTCACGATGCTCCAGCCACAAGGTACCTTGCACCCCGTGTCCTCCATCCCGCTGTCGCGCGCGATCACCGAACGGGCCGCTGACCCTCCAGGCTCCACGAACATGATCATGATCAACGCCAAGCACACCGTCGAGCTGATCGAGAAATGCATCTCCATGAAGGAGGACCGCCTCCTCCGGTCGGGCAACTACGAGCCGTGGGGCTTCGTGTTCCTCTACGGCGCCCTCGGCCTCCTCCAGGCGCACCTGAACCTCAAGGCCGCCGCCGACGCAAAGGCGTCGTCCATCGAGCGCCTCAAGAACCTGCAGTTCAAGCTGCACCGCGTCCGGCCTCCGGCGTCGCCGGACGAGCTGGATCCCATGGGCACGGTTTCCACGCCGGTGGGAACGCCAGGGTTGGGCGGGCACGTGCCAGCCGACCAGCAGCAGCAGCAGCAGCAGCAGCAGCCCGTCATGTTCCAGGGGACGCCCATGTCCGGGCACAACATGGTCGGCACGCCCGGGATGATGATGCACGCCGACTTTCCGGTGAGTATCCCTCTGTCAACGCTCTCTCCGAGAGTGATGGGAGGTCGAAGGGCTCGTACTGACTCGTATGAGGGTGGCGCGCAGGCGATGCAGCCCTTCAACAACTTCGACTTCCAGCCCTTCCCAGAGCAGGTCCTGGGCGACTTCTTCAACTTTATGCCCGAGTCGTGGCCCTTTCCCTAGTCTTGGATAACAAGTGTTTAATCCAACGGTCGGTTTCCTTACTGTTTCTTTGTTTCCCCTTTCTCATTGGCTCGGAAAAAATAGTGGTCCGAGGTATTCTAATGTCACGGGGGTATTGTCTGGGAAAATCCCCGTTTTTGGGACTTGTTGTCCTGCGCTTCTCCTTTTGCGGCCGCTATGATACCTTGCTTTCTTACCCGTCATGTTGTATTGACCGCGCGGATTAACGACCAGGTTGTATCCCTTTCGCCCGGTGCTGTCATGTCTTTTTCCTTGGCTATTGTTTTTCCTTTGGTATGACTCCTTGTATATTAGTATTAGGTTGTCTTGGGGTTCATAGCGAGCTTTAGTATGGGAGGTGGGGAAATGGATGTTTGGTATGATTATGGCTGTTTGTTTGTATGGAGGTTGTCCGTGTTATGTCGTGGGTTCCAAGGTTCTCATTACCCCCAACTAGGATATCTGCCGCTTCAAAGACCCGTTCATTACAAGTCTTTCCGAGTTGGTCCGGCTCTGCAGCTGCAGCTTCTCGTACCTCCTTCCAACCCCCCTCCCCTCACGTTCGGCCCGTCAAGTTCATGCAACCCTGGAGTTCGGGGGCAGGACGTCATCAGACGCTGGGAAGGGCAGGATTCTAACTTGTATTGTCCCGTCTCGAGGATGGGATGGGAGTATCTATCAGGACATACCCGGGGTTTGCCGTTCGGCGAGGACACGGCGAGCTTATGGGAAGTGATGAAATCTCAAAACCCTTTTTGGCCCCGCTTAGTGCGAAGGCTTAGCTCGCAGACGTACTAGCTTCTACTCTACTGTACTATCCGTGTTTTCCCTCTTCGGGGGAAAGTGGTAGGGATATGTCCTCAACCCAGCACCTACTGTCGTACTCCATGCCTTCCCAAATGGGAAGACCCATGGCAGAACGTCGTTATGGCCACGGCCCATCCACACATGTCCGAAACACACCATCAGAGTCTTCCAATCAACCCCTTCTCCGTACTCTCTTGTCCATCTCAGACGAGCCAGGACGAGTGCCGACACAAGCAGCCATGGACGCAAGATTTACCAATCCCAAGTCACCGGGTGCAGAGGGTGGATAGTAGGCCAGCCAGTAAGAAGGGAACTCGCCGGCCACCCCCGGGCGAAACCCGTCCTCTCTGCGCGATGTACATCCCCGAAGGCCCCGCTTGACCCCACAACCAAGTCCAAGGTACCACATGGGGATGCTCCCGACTGCGACGGGACGTCCAGGCAACACACAGCCTCCATCCGAGTCTCACTCGGGATCCTGACGCCAATAAATGGGCCTGATCAAGCTGCCACGGACCCGAGAAGACTCGAGTCTGGCCATACGCACCGTCTTGGAGAAATCCGGGGAACTTGTACCACGTCCGGCTCGTCCTACCTCCTACCCTACGCTTCCCTTGGGTTGCGGTTCCCCGAGATGTCCGGCGCCCGCCTTTCACACGCCCTCATGTTACACGATTTTCCGGCATCATTGGGTCGCAGTTAGCGGTTTGGGCGGTAGAGGCAAGACCGCCACCGCGCCGATCGTCTCAACAGCACGCGCCGGCTCGAGAAGACTGTTAGCGCGGATATTTCCATTCCAGGGTCCCACCGCTGTCCAGCTGGGGCGCATATCACAATAGAGGCCTATGAATTGTGTCATCTTGTACAACAGGGGCTGGCAACCATCACCGTATCGGACCCAAATGGGCTCTGCCTTTTTACTCAGTACCCCTGCCGTCCGCCGGCCCTCTTAAAGTTACAGCACGCCCTCAACGGACCGGGCAAGACAGTTATGCTGGAAGGGTGACGGTCCACACAGGGGAATATCCCTTTAGCACAGCCTTCATCCCACGTGGACAAAGTGTAGGGGGCCAGAAAACGGCTTCTCCGAAGTACGTGCACTGGATAAAACGGCGTCCCGTACTTGGTACAGAGTGCAGGCGGAGTACAAACTCTGGTCGGAGAAATCAGAAGCTAGTTCTTACACCAGGTATCAATCACGACCTGACTGACGCACCGCGAGACAAGGATCCTCTTCTCTCAAGAACTTCTGCCCTCGCCTTGGTATAGTGCCCAGCATCCCCCTGTTCCAACTACCCATTCGACATGGTGGCAGCGAACCTACAAATGGCGGTCTGAGCCACAAATGCAAGGCGAAACCCGACTCATTACGTGAAGATACACATGCTACATTGCGTCGGGCCTCTCACTTCTAGCGCAGCGTTTCACTACTATTCATCCCAGCCGTCGTCTCACCGACGCGCCGTCTCTCTGGCATGTACGCCATCTCAACGGGCCTATCCCACCCATCTTTCCCCAGCTCAGCCCCAGCCCCCTCATAGGGATGGGCAACGAGTGTCTCGGGCCGCGACGGGCCAAGCTCGGACTCGCACGGCTTCGACGCCAGGGCCGTCCAAGTCCCCGAACGAGACGGAGGCGGGCGGGGAATCTCCTTTCCAAACCGGTGGCCGAGCCCGGCCGCAGAGGTGTACCCGTCTCCGATGCCCCCTTTGTCGCCATTTGCGTCAGCTTTCCCAAGGGCCGAAACTCCAGTGCGAGACAGAAAGGCGGGGGACTCACAGATAAAGATGTACAGGAACTCGAGCACGACGGGCGCCCACGTCGCCAGCGCGAGTATCTGGCCGAACCCCCACTCATTCCCCGAATTCGTCTCCTCCGCCGAGTGTATAATCTTGTATCTCAGCACCGTAAAGTACGCCAGCAGAGCCCACGCAAGGAGCATGCTCAGCCACGCAATCCCGAGGTCCCAGACGGACCGCGCCGCCCGAACGGCCCGGCTCCGCGCCAGCTTGGGCACCCCAAACCCGGTGGACAGGAAGATGGTGACGACGAGCCACGCCAACGGCGCGCCGATGACGAGCCACTGCGCTGCCTTCATCGTCTGCCAGTACCGCACGCCGCCCCTCTTACTACAGACGTTCAGCTGCGCCTGCGTCTCCGCGTCGTGCCTGTCCTCGTAGTCCATGTTCCCGCGCGGACTCAGAAACACCTCCACCGTTATCAGCACCCAGATGACAAAGATGGACACCCTCCGAATCCACGACCGGCGGCCGACCGACGATTCACTCCGGAACCCCCCCTTCTTGAGCACCCGAGGCTCCGGGAGGCCCTCCTCCATGCCCCCGCCTCCGCGGTCGCGCCTGCTCACAAGGAGATACATGACCATGACGGGGAAGACGGAGAACCCCGCAGCGATCACGGACAAGACCATGTCATACACCCTGCTGTCGCCGTAGGGCAGGACCTGCTCCCAGGCGGGCTTCCGGCGCGCCCTGGTCCCCTTGACGGCGAGTGTCAAAGCGGCGCAGATCATGGCGAAGCTCATGAGCATCGACGTCGCGAAGAAGGAGTCGAGCGAGCCGCGGAGGCCGTCGATGGCGCGCTGGGCCAGGCCGGGGCTCGGCTTCCGCGAGCCCGGGGCGCCGTCGTGGGTCTCGTCGTCGAGGAGGGGCCGGCCGAGTCGCTTGGGTTCCTTGGCGGTGAAGGCGTTGCGGATAGAAGCGACGGAGAAGGCGATGAGGTAGAGGGTCGTGAGGCCGGCTTGTATGTAGTACGAGGTGTAGATCTTGGCAGCAAAAGGAGCGTCAGGGTCATGGCAGAGCCGACTTTGGCATTAGAAGGCAGAGGGGGGTATGGCTTTTTTTTTTATAAAAGGGGGGGGGGCAAGGGGGCCGAGCCACTTACACCAATGCCAATAATGTCGCTGTTCCCTGCGTAACCAAACGCCTTGCACATATCATCCGGGCACTTCTCACTCGGCACCACAATCACATTCTCCACGAACCTAGACTCCTGATTGATTGCATACGACCCGTCATCCTGCAACATCGCCGTGCCGTACATCTGGGACGCCCACCACCCAATCGCCCCGCCCGCCACCTCCGCCTCCGTGAGGTTGGCCAACGTGGCCTCCGCCAGCAGCGCCGGGTCCAGGGCCGACTGCATGAGCCTCAGGCTCTGCGCGAGGCTCCCGTCGAGACTCTCGGCGGGGCTCCACGGGTTCGGCATGATCATGGTGGCGAACCAGTTTCCCCAGGTCCGGCAGTCGGCCGCAAAGTCGAGGTTCTCCCACCGGAGGACCTCGCCGAGCTTGTCGGCGCCGGACATTGTCTGGAACGGGTTCCGGTTTCCCGGTCTCGCGGGCGAGAAGGGGAAGGGGATCGCGGTTTCGGTATGGCCCGCTTAGGGGACGTCGTCTCGGCTCCCTGCCGTTAAACACGGGCCGGAAAAAAACAGGAAGAGGGGGGGGGGGGCGGCGCCGCGCGGAAGGAAGCTCACGAGAATGAGGTTGTTGACGATAATACTTTGCCGGCGCTAAGGATCCTTAAATCCTCCGGGCTCCCTCTTCGTCTCCACAGTTTCGTCTCCAAAGGATCAAGTGCGCCCCACTACGCGCGTCGCAATCTGGCAGGGCTGAGAGTTTCCAAGGTCCACGATGGGGCAGCTGCGCGCATCATGGTCGGGGTTCTGGTGAGTGGAGGAGTGGAGCAGGGCTTGGTATTTTCCACATTTTCGGCGGGGCCGGTTGCGGATGCCGCCCACGATGATAACCCGCATGCGCAATGACAATGTTAGGCCGTGATGCATACTATCTGTTACGGGTAGGATCAACACGGAGATGTACGGGCATTCAATCGAGGATAATGCCGGCTTGGAGACCTGGCCGGGACTTCGAAGGGCAAGTAAGTATAATAGTAGTAAATTTGCCAAGGACATTGCGTGGCACTTGTGCCAAGACTCATCCGGGTTCGTATCAGCACCCACTGCTCAATACAACTTACACGTATGAGCTCGCTCGGGGGTGGTCAATGCTTTCTAGTGCTGGCTCATGTAATGTTAATGCTTCACCTCGTCACTAGTGCTCCGCTTAACTAACGCACGAGGCGGCTCGCGGGCGTATTCAGCATAGGATTTACCATGATCTTCTTGTCTTGTCTAACAACGGCATATCACGCGTCAAATATCAGTGGTAACCGACTAGGTACGACGATTGGCACCAACGACTGGGTCAAAAAGCCAGAGTGTTGATACTGCAGACACTATTCAGTGCGTTTGTGTTTCTATACCCAAGCCCGATACTGATGTCACCGAAGTACCGAGCCTCAACGGGGAGGGTATCCCTCCTCGAGCCCCGAGTCACTGGGCCTCTTCTCCTTGGGAGTGAGTGTAGCAGACCCAACAGATCTTTTCGACGACAGATCTCAACCTTGACGTGTTATCCCGATAGTGCAGGAGTGCCCATGCGCGCTGTGCAACGATGGATCTCTGCGCAGGGCCATAACACACAATGAGGGCCTTGGAGTCGGGGGGTGCGGTTGGCTCTCTTGTAGTCGGGACTATGCTACTATGTATGCTCATTTCTTTTCCTCTTTCCCATCTAACTCCTGAAGGCGTTTTTTGTATTACGAAAGCTACCATTCAAGGGCACTAAGTGTAATGCTTCTATGACCAACGGATGGGAGCGCATTACGCAAAACCTGAGAACGTCGTGCGTGCCCGGCCTTGAGGAAACTTCTCCCTGCCACTCACCACTAGGCAACCGCAATCCCGGCAATGGTCGAGGCCAAGTGCGATCTTGACGTGGCGAGTAGCGTTGCTGAGAGAGAGAGCATTTGCCGCCGCATAGTCGCCGTTCATTGAGAGAGTCCCACGTGGCACAACTAGACGGATAACTGTGTTTGAAAATAGGCCCCAAGCCGCCTATAAGGGGGCGCCTTGGCGAGCGAGCATTTGGGTTACTGCCTGCAAATGATGGTAAGAGCGCCCAACCATCAGCGTCAACCTAACCCCACTTGGCAGAGGCCACTGACCTGTGCCACAGTTATTATCGACCCCCTTGACACGTCCGATAGCCATGGCTGGAAGATTCGAAGGCGACCCAATCCGCCGGAGTACGCCTTACGTGCACCTGCACGAGCGGAGGGTCCTCGGCGAGGCCTACATGAGTACCTCCACCCCCTACCAGCACGAATGAGGACTCTTCTAACCCAACCAGCGCTGCGCCCTCATCCTCGCTGACGTCTAAGGAGCGGAAAGGATTTCTGGGAGAGGTCGATGTCACGCCCGTTAGAGACAAGGTGGCTTCGGGGGAGCCATTCAACTGCCGCACCTGGCCGAATGTGGCGATCCACCAGCTGGACCGCGCTCGTGTGATGCGTCTCATTTCCGACGTTGGTACGTAACGCTACATCACCAGATATCCATGGTAGCGGCATTGTAGAGGGATTGACACTGCTGACACTGCAATGTGTAGATCATCTCGAGACCAACATCAGGCTACTATCTGGTCCGTTGGTAGCGCAAAGGTCCACGGGTGGCGCCCCGGCTACGGTCTCTAAACCGAGACTGACCATGTAGCACGACCCTCAAAGCAGATATAGTTCCTTCCAGTGGCCGAAGTAAATACTGATACTAAAGTATACGGTACATAGAACAGACTCTACCTGGAAACCACACATCTGTGAAAAACGCATTATAGATTTTCCCACAGCCGACGTTCGACGGCTAGCTCATCCTCAAAATCCTCCGCTCCTGGGAAAAGAACTCGATACGGCAGTAGCCGCAAGCCCTGGCGGCATTGAGATACGCCGCAGTTCAGCGAGGTATGCGCGTAGATCCTGTGCCAGAAGCCATAGTTGATCATCGCTCAGGTGTACGGACACCGACTGTGCCGAGACCCCACATAAGCGCCCAGTTACCATTTAAACTCGCCTCTCCTTTGATACCAGGTCCAGCGGGTGCGGCACGGTCAGGCCTGGAGAGTTCCTTATCAACGCCAACGCAGTGAACTTGATTTGGCGGCCTCGAGGGCGCTGGTGTAGCGTAGCTTTGGGAACATGCCGAATGGGAGTTGCTGTACATAACGAGATCCAGAGGGGCCGTAGATAGCGCGACCGACACGGGCGAGCGCACCATATGCGCGAAAACGGCATGACTCGAGCAAACTAGTCCAAAAGAACCAGAGAGCCCGAAATATAGGGGGTCCGGTGACTCTTGGAATGGCGGACACGGATCGAGCGAGTCGGCAAATAAGAGAATGGGGCCGAAGTGGTACGTCTTTGTACGAGGCTACCAAGCGGAGCGGCTCGGTATATCGAGCTGTCGTCTATCGGGCGATTCTAGACCGGGGTGGCGATCAAATACCAAAATGCCGCGCTTCTTATTTAACAATTCCACGCTAGCCGGTGTCTGACGGCCATAAGGGGGTTGGGTAAAGACTACGAGCTTTGATGCCAGTTAAATTGGCTGTGAACAATAAGCCGTCATCGGAACAGCAGTTGGCTCACAACTAACCTTGAGCGGATATCCTCCCATAGGTTCAACCTTCCAGAACCCCTGGGAAAAGGTAGGTTTCTGCAGCTGATTTGGGAACAAGCAACTGGCAGGCTACTGACGACTCGACCCTGCAGCCAGAACACACCCACGGAGCGAGATCATCACCAAGGGATGCAAGGAATGCGCAGAGCATCCTGCTCAAGGGTTGCGGTGAGTTGCCCAGCCGTGCCAACGACTCTTCAGGGAGCTGTAAGATTGTATATACGGCTACCGAGACGCCAAGAGCCTTCTCGTCCCGTAAGCCGGCAGGTAGCACCGTCGCGACTCCTAGCAGTGTCTGCGACCCACGCCTCACGCAACGGCTTGCCGTGTCCTTTGCGCTTGACTATAGGAGGCGAAAAGACTACCGTCAGTTTTACCCCAGAACTAACCAGAATTGACCTTCTTTTTCTGGATTATGATGAATAGATAGCTCAACCATCACTCACGCGATCTGATGAGCTGCTCCCAATCGGCCAGAAACGCCTCAATAGAAGGCTTGGCTAGGGTACCGTCTGGCGTGCCGCATCTTGACCGCACGTACCGCGCTGCACGCTCGCCATCAGAAGCCCGCTCGATAGAAAAAAAAATCAAGACCTTGTCGCGAGGATAGGGGACTCGCGCACCACGTATTGCCGTGATGACAGCCCCGGATTCGACCGCCGATATTGTTGTCACCCTGTTAGTTCAAGGATGCCGTGGGAAAACGAGAGACAAAGGCACACGATCCAACCGGTACATGATGCATCGGGACTAGTAGAGGAACTTCATTCAAGAACTCGAAGAACCTATCGCGGGGATTGGGAGATGAGGTGTACTGAGAAGAGGATATGGCTGTATGGAGGCTTCGAGCCGCAGAGTAACCGGCATGTGGGGTAGAGGAAGTAAAGGGGCGGGTGTTATAGAACGGCTGGGCCCAGCCGCCAGATGACTCCGGGGGGCTGGATGTGCTGCGGGGTGATCGGTTCGTACTGTCCTTGTACTGTGTACCAGCAAAGGTAGTTGACACAGCCCAATGCAGGTACTCCCTAATTTAGTCAGGGGTGCTGAGAAATGAACCTAGCTGCCAGCCCGAGCAGCACCCTCGCCCCTGCACCGTACATGCCTCCCGGCGAAATACTCGAAAGGGAGGGACGAGGAAAAAAAAAAAAAAGCCGGACGTGTGCAGCCGCAAACTGGACTCGAGCCCACCACCTCACCTCGTTCGCCGTGTGATGCCCATTGCGACGACCCAATCACGAACAACGGCCCCGGTTCTCTCGTCGACCCCCTCGCCGCGCGGAGCAGTCGTCCCAACCTTAAATTGGCCTGTGCCTGGAAGCAAGTCCCCACCGGAACCCACATTACCTGCCATATCGTAGTATTTCCGCTCTTGGCGGCCCGTCTTCGAATCTGACCCGCGGTCGACTGAGCTGCCGACCCGACGCAGTCACCATTGAACCCCATCGAGATGCCACTGGCCACATGAGGCGCTGGTTCCCGCTTCTCGACACACGCTCGCCCCTTCGGTAGAGCCCTCCACGGCGGCCCCGCTTCGCCCTCGATTGGCTCGCTCTCCCGCCGACCGCGATCTCGACGACCCTGAGCTTAGATCCCTGGACCAGCCTCCGCGACCCGCAACGGAGACGATTCCCCGATCCCGACGTCCCACGACCCCTCCCTCGAAAGGACCGGTCCAATGCCCTGGCAGCCGCTGCCCCGGATCGCCTTCGCCGTCGCGACATACCCCTTCGCCGCCTCGACCCCGGCCGACCTGCCCCTCGAGATCGGCGATGAGCTGTACATCATCGAGGAGACGCCCGACGGCAACTGGCTGCGCGGCTATCTCGTCGCGCCGCCGAGCCTGCTCGCGGGCCTGACCTCCGTCAAGGGCCAGACGCTCGAGGCTCGCGTCTTTAGCGGCATATTCCCGCGCAGCTGCGTCGAGGTCAGGGAACTCCTTGGCGAGCCTGGCGAAGAGGACAACGATGGCACGAGCGACGGCGATGGCTCTAAGGGAGACGTCACCCGAAGGAGCGACTCTGCGAAGAGCGGCATCTCCCCGCAGAGCGAACGCAGGAGGAAGAAAGGCACGGGTAGACATGCCTCGACCGAGACAAAGAGCAGCGCGCCGCGCATAAGCTACACCCAACGCAGACCGCTCAAGGAGCTTCCCAATGGCGTACATGGCGCCTCGCTGTCCATCCCCATCCAGCGGGACCCCAATACCCCTCCGCCACCTGCGCCCGTACCGATGTTGAAAATTGGCGACGAAACCCCTACGTCCGCCGCGGAGCCGCTGATCGACGAGATCGCCTCGTGCCTTCGCGAATGGCACTCCACCAACCTCCACGAGCTCCTCTTAACGCGCCAGTATTCGAAGATCGACAAGCTATCGCACCTCATAAACTCGCTGTACTCAGCACGCCAGCAATTCCTCCACAATGTCCTCACAGCGCACGAGTACGAGCGACTACGCGAGAAGACGGTCTGGGACTTGGTCAAGGTTAACAAGCTCTGCGGCGGCGAGGTAATTGTGCGAGACCCCGCGCAGAGGGGCCGCATTCTCACCGGCGACGATGCCGTCGTGGAGACTACCAAGTTGCAGACCATGATGAGCCTCCTTGACGAGCCTCCCCAGCCCACGGTCGAGTTGACTGCGCTGCACCATCTTTTGGTCGACGTCAAGGGTTTCGCCGGCGTTTCTGCTGACGAGACGATGCTCGATCTCTATTTGGTTGCGAAGCCTGTTGGTCAGGCTGTCGTGACCCTGTCCGAGAGCTTTTCGGTCAACGTTCCCTCCGGCGGCTTTATGGGGTCGAACACCAACGCCGCGAAGATGAAGACCCTCTTCACTGACCTCTCCGCTCAGGATATCGGAGATGTCGCGTCTGCGGAGACGGACATTTATCTGGTGGTCAAGGTGCGTACGACGCAGCCGATAGCCGCACCACCCGATACGACATCCCGCTCAGGGGCTGGAGGCCATGCTCCCTTTGCCAGAGATCACTCGAAGCCTCCGGTGTCCATGAACAAGCAGGGATCGAGGAGAAGCATCATGTTCTCTAAAGGATCGAGATCTGGCTGGTCAAGGGGTGGCACGACGAAAATGGACTCCGTAACAGAGCAGCCCGGGCGGCGGCCGTCGACGAACGGGACAAGGGATAGTATGGATGGGAGTCTCCCCCCGAGCACGGCGGGGTCTAAGGCTCAGAGCGTCGTGCAGGCTCCCACGTACTCGGCGAAACGGACGGTCGGCATTGGTGTTTTGCGGCTGAATCCCATCATGAAGCACGAAGAAGAGGTGGATCAGCTTGTCAGTATCTTGTCCCCGTCGACACGGGCTACCCACGAGAAACAGGAGGGTGGTGACGAGTTCGATGCGCTTGTCCGGGAACTTTTGGGTAGCAAGCCTGGACAGCCGGCCTATTCAGCCCGCGGGGAGAAGCTCCAGCTCATCTTGAAGGGATTCAACCACCCGGATGCGGATAATCTTATCCGATCGACTCCGACGCTACTCTCTGGCGTGCGAAAGACTAACAAGATCGGGTTCACCGGGGCTCCTCAGAAACCGCGGTCTGACATTTACTTGACGATCGACGGCGCGTCTTTGGCAAGGCAGAACTTGCTGTCCAGATACGGCGGGAGTCCGACGGCGATGCCGACAAGTATGCAGGGCAACAATCTGCAGATCGCACTTGAGGTGCGACGCGCGTCAGGGGAGCGGATTGAAAACAGTATTTTTCCTTGGTCAAACGGGGACGGCCTGACGACCTGGAAGTCGGTGGCGGTCGAGCGGGATGAGCCCTGGAAGCAGACCATCCGCTTGTCTGTACCAGCGAAGGATGTTCAGGGCGCCCACATTGCCATGTTCATCTCCGACATCCCCAATGCGCCCTTCGCGGTTGCTCACGTCCCACTCTGGGACAAGGTCGCCTTCCAGAAGGACGGCCCGCATTCGTGTCTCTTATACAAGACTGACGAGTTCACGGCGACTCCTCAGCCGGGGCCGTCCGGTAAGGGAGGGTACCTTTCCCTACCGTGGAGTGTCCGCGTGAAGGATGAGGCAGTCGAGGTCACCGGGCCCATCGCTACCCTCCGCATTGAGACCTACCTCTGCAGCACCAGATTTTCGCAGGACAAGACGGTACTTGGGCTTCTTAAGTGGAAGGAGTCGAAGGACGAGGTGCACTCCATCCTGAAGCAACTCATATTCGTCCCAGAAATCGAAATCGTCAAGCTTCTTCACGATGTTCTGGACGCCCTGTTTGCGGTGCTGGTCGAGTTTTCGGGGGATGTTGAGTACGAGGATCTTGTCTTCACGGCCCTCGTTAGAGTCTTGGGAATCGTGCATGACAGGCGATTCAACCTCGGACCCCTAGTCGACAACTATGCGGAGCACAAATTCAGCTACGCCTTCGCGACCCCCTGCCTCGTCCAGTCCTTCACCAGGCTCCTGGAGAAGCCTACCGAACCCGACACGGCGCGGAGGCTGCGGGCCACGTTCAAGGTGGTCAGGCACATCCTCAAGTTCATCACCCACGCCCGCGGTCAGCAGAAGGCGAAGGAGGCCCACCTGGGCATCACCGCGACGACCCCCGGCTTCACGCGACATATCCGGACCGTTTTCAAGGCTCTCGACGCCATGATGCAAAACCCTGCTCCCGTCTTGGTTGGCAGCCAGACGCTGGCTGTACAGCACTTCCACACCTGGCTCCCAGAGCTGGCGGGCCTTCTTAGTAGAGAGGAAATCCTTCACATCGCGATCGACTTCATGGACTCGTGTTCTGGTGTGAAGGGGAAGCTGGTGCTGTACAAGCTCATTCTCGTCATCAACTACGCTAAGCTCGACATCTTCTCGAAGCCGGAGCAGCGGTCCGCCCTCAGCGCCAGCACGGTTCGCTGGATTGCGCCGTACTGGGGCCACACGACGGAGGTGACAGACCTCTGGCGGGATCAGGTCAGGCTTTGCTGCTCGGTAGTCGCAAGCCATCTCGACTACATCAGCAACGAGATCCCTGACTACATACCGAAGATCATCGACTCGTATCTCGCCATCCAGGCGACCCCGCGCAACCCGAAGACCCGACTCTCACTACTGTTCCCCACAGCCTATCCGTTCGCCTCCAAGGCCCTGCCTGAACCCGTGTCGTTCGACGAGGCTCTGATCGAACTCTCCGCCGTGCTATCCGCCCTCTCGAACTCCCCAGCCGGTGGTATGCAGCTGGAATTGGCCAACGCCGAGCTCACTCTTGTCCTCGAGCAAACTCTCCGTGTTCATATGAGTATCCTTTCTGGAGAAGCCTTCCCTCCCGAGTGGCTGAGCATCCACATCTTCCACCACAAGTCTACCATGCGGACACTCCAGTACCTGGCGGACATCATGCTCGAATCGTTCCTGCCGGACGCGGACGATGCGGAGAACTTCAACACCGAGTTGTGGAAGCTGTTCTTCTCCACCCTGTTGAAGCTAGTGGGAAGCTCGTATCTTGCGCTGGAGACATTCCCCGAACAAAAGAGGAGGGCGGTGTGGAAGATTGCCGGTGACGTTCGTGAACACGGCGCCGAGCTATTACGTCGGACGTGGGACGCGATCGGCTGGGAGACCACGGCCGAGGAGAGGGAACAGTACCAGCTCGTCAGGATGGGGGGTTATCAGGTCCAATATGTGCCCACTCTCGTCGGCCCCATTATGGAACTCTGCCTGAGCGTCCATGAGGGTCTGCGCAGGATGGCGGTCGAGGTATTACAGACCATGATTGTCAGCGAGTGGACGCTCAGCGAAGACCTGTCGGTGATCCAGACGGAGATGATCGACTGCCTCGACCAGTTCTTCAAGACCAAGCCTATGACCGAGAGCATCATGCAGAAGCTGTTCGTCGGCGAACTTCTCGAGCGATTCGATGTGCTAGACGACGCTTCAACTGACGGCTTGGTCTCGTCTGTCAGGGAACTGATGGCGGGTGTTGACGAGTTCATCGACCTGCTAGTTGCAGTGCGTAGCGGCGACGGGACAAGCGAAGCGACCCATCTCATCAACCGCCTCAGGCTCATGGAGTTCCTCCGGGACATGCACAAGGAGGAAATCTTTGTGCGGTATGTGCACCAGCTCGCCGCGCTACAGTCGGAAGCCAGGAATCACGCCGAGGCAGGCCTCGCTCTCCGCCTGCACGCGGATCTCTACGACTGGGACCCCGTGAAGCAGACGCCCGCGCTCGCCGATCCCGACTTCCCAGCACAATCGCACTTCGACCGCAAGGAGCGCATCTACTTCGACATGATCCGACACTACGAGGAGGGCGAAGCCTGGACCAGTGCGCTGGAGACGTACCGGGAGCTGCAGGCGCAGTACGAGACCAACGTGTTCGACTTTGCCAAGCTCGCGAGGACGGAGCGAGCCATTGCCAAGATCTACGAGACGATTGTTAAGAGCGAGAAGCTTGTGCCCAAGTATTACAGAGTCGTTTACAAGGGTCTGGGCTTCCCCACGAGTCTGCAGAACAAGGAGTTCGTGTTTGAGGGGAATCCGGGGGAAAGGACCTCTGCCTTTACCGACAGGATGCAGGAGCAGTACCCGGCGGCTCAGATCGTGACGAGCCCCGACGTGGATGAGATTGAGGGGCAATACCTGGTCATATCGTCCATCACCCCCCACCGTGACCTCAATCACCAAGTCTTCCAGCGCGCAAGAGTCCAGTCCGCCATCCGCGACTACCTCCTCTCCGCTCACCCCCAAACCTTCTCTGTCTCCACCCGGCGCAGCACCTTGGGCCCCGTGACGGACCACTACGCCGAGAAGCTAGTCTACACCGTCGCAGACCCCTTCCCGACCATCCTCCGACGCAGCGAGATCGTCGGCGTCCACGAGGTGAAACTCAGTGCACGCGAGACGGCGCTAGAACGCACCACGCGTAAGACGCAAGAAATGAGCGCGTTAGAGCGGCGTGTGGCCGAAGGGGACATTGAGAGTGTGCGAGTGCTCTTCGAGATTGTCGCGGCGTCGGTGAACCCCACTGCGGAGAACAGCATCGTGCGTTACCGGCAGTTCGTGCCCGTCGCTGATGAGGATGACGAGGAGGAAGAGGTGGAGCTGGACCCGCTTGATAATGCGATCCGGATGGCGCTTGTAGATCACGCGCTGGTCTTGAGGAAGTGTCTCGCCACCTTTGCGAAGAGCTCCATTGACGCGTTGGCGCGGAATCACGACGAGCTGTATAGATGTAAGTTTCCTTGCTTCTTTCTTACAATGACACGATCCACTGACGTGACCCAAGGCTATGAAAGCACATTCGCGCCAGAGATAGAGCTCTTCACGGTCCCCCAACCGCAGCAGGAGGTGCCTTCCACCGCACGCGCCTGGCAATCCACCCCCGTCTCGGAGCCCACACCAGTGACCAGCGTCGCGGCGATGGCCTCGCAAGAAACCACCGAGGCATCCGTCGTCCAGCCCGTTCGCGCCGGCCGCGGGGCTCGCCTTAGCTTCCTGGGCGGGAAGAAGAAGGATCAGCCCCGGCAGAGCGTGGAGCAGAGCCGCCCGAGGGGACACTCCCAGACGCAGGCGCCCCAGCCGCGAACCCAGCGCAGTGCAACGCAGTCGAGCGCCAACACGGACTCGGCGCAGAGCAGGAGCCGCTCGGGGAGCAACAACACGGCAACCCGCCGCGGAGCCGCAGCCGCCCGGCAGTCTGAGGAGGGGACACGCAACGGCGACACGGGGAGCGAGTGGGTCACCGACTCGAGCGCGCGGGAGAGCCTTGAAATCGGCGATAAGGATGGGGACAAGGGTGTTGGTATCCACAAGCGGGGGAGCGTGAGGAAGAGGCTCAGCATGCTCAAGTTTGGGAAGAGGGGGGGCAGCGTGAGGGAGCGGGCCGTCATGGGGTCCCTGGATGAGGAGTAGGGCTTCTTCCGGGGCGACTTTGCGGACCGGGGCCTGGGGGTTGACGGTGGGGGGGAGGAGTGGGACGGGGATGATGAGGGGAGTGACGTGCCGTTTCAGTGGCCTCCATGAGGGTTTCTTTTCATGGGTTCAAGGGTTGGTTGGGGAGGCGACGGGGCATTTCGGGAACCGAGCCCACTTGGCTCTTTCTTCCCTTTCTTTCTCCTTTCACCATGTTCACTCTCTTCGTTCTTTATCCATTTCTCTATGTCTTATTATACCTCTGTTCATCTGTCTAGGTCGGGAAGGTGGATGCAAAGGGCATCGGGGATACTTGGCGGAGGATCTGTTGGCTCCTTTTTCTTTTTCGATATGTATTCTACTTCTTAGCTTCTCTTCTTCTGTTCAACTTTCCAGATACGTATTTAGTCGGATATCTGATTCTTCTACATTCAGAAGGGAGTGCACGCCAAGGAACTGTTTCTTACGGATTGCGGGGGAGGCTTGAGGCCGTCTTGTGCTTCCGTGTCTCTTAGACTCGGCATCCCTTGCACCAGCGCCTGCTATCATGCCTTTTCTCCTTTCCCGCTTACGTCCAATTTCCCTCCCATGCTTCACGTCAGGTGCGCTGCCTTGACCACCCAGCCGCCGACGCATCTTTCGCCTAACAATGTATCTCAATATCACTTCTAGCTGGACCTGATATTCCGCCGGTCTAATCACAAGCTGCATCTCTTGTTACAAAAGCTTTGCAGCTTTCCCATCTTCAGGAGGCAGCCCGAGCGTCTCGCGGTAAGATCAGGGTCGCGGAGCTTCGTTCAAAATGCTCATGACGAGCCGACGCACCACTGGTGAGAAATGGTGCTTTTACAACGTAAGTAAACTGTGTCCGGTGGGAGCTCTAAAGGTGACAATTGGCCGTTTCCCAAGGCGGTTGTATTCTTGCTAGTACTTTCAATCTAGCACCATTGTGTGAGCATTTTGTCGTAGCCGTCAAATACTGCCCCGAGGGTTGAACTCGATAGCCTATTGCAATCCTTGAAAGATGCATTATAACTCAAGTTGGCCTACATTGCTGTCGCCGGCGTATCTCTTGGAGAGACCACATGTGCGTCCTCGCTCGTGGCCCATCGTCACGAAAGCCTTGCCTATCTAGCTACTAAAAAGAATCTCTAGAAGTTTCATGATTCCAAGTGATCATTATCTCGGCTCATCCCGGCGTGTTGCAGGCGATCGTTGGTCCTAGGATTATATCGCTGACACGCTAATCAACTAGACAATGCCTTAGCCCATTCGTCAGCGAGCTCAACCGAAATTGAATTCTATAGTCCAAGTATTAGCGCCGACTTCACATGACGGATACGGTACGGTACTACTGCATGGATGGGCTCGAGTCATGTTAGATTAGGATCAGTGCGACTATGAAGCGACGGGAGGATCATCGTTTTCATGACGGGGGAAAGGACATCGCAGATCTGTAGATGTTGTGACTGCTACCCCAGTAGTTTACTTATTTTGAAAGTGAGAACAGCTGTCATCACCTTTGGGTTAGCTTTGATGTCGGCTTCGTGTAACAGAAAATAGAGCCCTAGAGAGCTGATAGAAGAGGTTCAGGGCGATGTGAGCCAATCAACGGACCTCTGGCTAGATCTTAGTGTTCATTGAGCTTCCGTCCGGGGCAATCCAAGCAAAACTTCCCCTATACCTTGGCCTATATCAGAACTACGGACAAGGGAGGGCTCGAAAGCATTTCTGACGACTGGGTGGAAACCCCATCGCCGATCTATAGGGGGACCTATTTCCGTGGCACAAGACAGAACGATGCGTTTATAGCGTCGACGCCCACAGGCACATGCACCCCCGGGAAGCACTGATGAAACCTGACGCTGGAGCGGCGAAGGAAATATTCGTCAGAGCGAGGAAGAAGAGGACCGCAATTCTTAACACGAATACCACAAGACGCCTTGAATATTCCAGGACAGACGCGTCCGATTCATGTTGGCCACAAGTGCTGGACAGAGCCCAGAACTATCTTGACACCATCCCGCACGAACTCACTATGCATATGGACTATAACACCGTTTACTCGTGTGCTTTTGATGGGTCTCCGCGTACATTTCTAGACTACGAAGTGACCGGCTGATTAGATGACTACCTTCCTATCAATACCGAGACGATAAGTTGGAGGGGAACGGCATGATTCGACACGCGAAAGGAATGGCGACGCAGTAGACGAATTCCCGGCCCGCGCAAAACGCACCAAGCGGACACAAGCGCCTAAGTTTGCGGATTGAATCATTCTTGTGCATAGTAGATAGGGCTGATGATTCTACTAGCCGCAGATGGCGAGGGAGCTGCTGTGAAGTAGGTCCTGTGTTATTTCAAATGTTCGTTCGGCGACAGCTCCAGAGGTGTTTATGATGAATATCTATCTATTCTGTCGGTTCGCCAGGTAACCTACTGATCATCGTATCTCAGCCATTTACACCTTACATACTACTAGATTGTAAGGCGTATTCCCTACTCAATGTTGTTATGTTTTACTTTCTTTTCTAGGGACAGCAAATCCATCTCCTGCTCGCGGTTCCCACAAGGGCGAGTAGTTCGACTACTGGGCTGCAAAGAGAATCACAATGCAAATCGACTTCCCAACGTGACTACGATGGCAATTGTATTACCTACGCTCGCCATCATTGGGTAGTATCTCGACGGCTCCAGGGAAAGCCTATAGGTACAGAAGACTTCTGTATGTTGCCGGCGATTACCGTCGCCGAGAGACGTCGGATAAAGACTCGAATGTTACTGTGGGTATTAGCAACCAGTTTCTATGGCAATTACGTGAATGCTAACGGGAAGGAGGATCAATGCGGTTTTCGCGTAACAGCTAGGTCTATTTTCTGTAGGAGGATCACGCTGATCGACTCGAGAGGCACGTATCCCGTGCGTTAAAACAAAAATCAGGACGGATCCTGGCACGCGTGGTCAGTGAGTGACAAGTGAGCCTTCGATTCATACCACGGTGTTGTTTAATTGGGGCTTATCCAGACGCAATCAGCAGGCTCTGCATAAGCCTCGATGGTAGGTAGCATCAGCCCTGTTTTTGTAATAGATAATGGCCGCCGGTCCCGGTGCTATATATATACTTGGCGTGGGCAGACCGTTACAGTCAAGAGCTTGGTGATGGATCATTCCTATTCTAGATTGAAACCTACTCGCGATATTTCGATACCGCAGAAGCTGTAGGTATTAGAGCAAGGCCCTGGTCGCTGTCGCGAGAACCCGCTGGGTACCTGTGACGTTGCGATTGTGATCTTGACCGGAAGGAAGGGTTGGGGAATCAAGGCAAAAAAAGGAGGGAAAAGTGCAAAAAGATGTCGTGGGGGTGGATCGAACACCCGACCTTTCGAAATCACTGCTGAAGTCTGGCTTCAGTCGAACGCTCTCCCAGCTGAGCTACCCCGACCGTCTTACTAATTCATCTCCAAAATTGCTTCTCTATAGGTATTCTAGAGCGAAGATAGAGAAAGGCATGAAAGACACGGTCTGACACTATCCCTAGGATCCTAGTCGACCACTGGAAGAAAAGCTTTGGGAACGGTCGTGACCTCGGACTTCAGCAAAGTGGGCTTTGTACCCCGGCTCTTGATAGCCCAGCACCCTCTGCTTTCAGGGATCTTGAATATCTCCGAAAAGAGACGAATATACACGGCGACACGGGCCGCTAACGCTATGGACAACGACGACGGGATGATAATCATACTTGGCCGTATCCGAGGCTGGAAGAGCTGTCGCGAGTCAAGTCACCAGGTTACAAAGTATGAACAATAAGATGTGGGGTGACGGCCTAGTTTGATACGCAAATGATAGTAAAGATGAGGTTGTGGAGGGAACAATATGGCATCCCCGGGACGTGGATATGCATCACACAGAACAAGCAGATGGAAACAACTCGACGAGGTTCCGGCCACCACACCCAGTGATAAATACTGCTTTATGTAAAAAGACAGAAGTGTTGTTTTCTTTACGGCAAACGATGACAGACTATAGAACGTATCTGAAATCCTTGTTCTCAAACTCAGTCAAGTCTCTCATACCGGCCTCGTCACTGGCCTGCTTGTAAGCCGGGCCATATTTCGCATCCCTATGTCGGTTCGTGAGGAACATGTAGACTAGGAATATCAAGTAAGTATGAGTCTTTTCGAAAATTTACAGAAAGGACCACGGAGACTAGCCAGCGCGACTTACCAAGGAGCAGGAGGTGGCAGCCCAGCTTGATGGCATATCCTACCAACAGGCCAATAGTGGCGCCTCTATAATCAGGAGCTTCGGACGGCTTTACCACGAACGGTCCCGCAAAGTTGCCCCAGCAGTAAGCCGAGCTGAAAGAAAGCCTTGGTTAATCGAAGGCACGGTGTTACCGAATGAGAAGTACTCACAAGACCATGGCGCTAGCGAGTGAGCGATGGGTGTAGCCGGCCATATTGGAGGAAATGGTGGTAAGGGACACGGTGAATCCAACGGACTGAGAGTTAACCAGCCAGAAGCTGACTAGCCTCCCCCACGTGTTGGAGCGTGGGAGGTATGCCATGAGAGCCGCTGTGAGAGTGCACAGGATGCTGGCCGCGGTCGCCGTTAAGAGGCGCGCTACAACGCAGCATGTCAGCATTGCGCGGCAAAAAGCAATGTCGCAGGCTTACAGTTGGGTACGTTTAGGATGATTGTTCCTCCAATAATCAGTGCAACAATCTGCACGGCATCTCCGACCGACTTGAGTTGAGTAGTCTTTGTCGTACTGAAGCCCATGTCACGAATGATGACGGTTGAGAAGGAGTTGACAACGCCGTTCGGAATAGCCCTGATTGTACATGTGAAGGTTAGTAATAGCCTACTAAAGATGCGTCTCGATGTATAAACTCACGCTGCGAAGACACTGGTGAAGAGCAAGATCGTCTTTGGGTCGGTAAATCCCACCCAGACCTGCTTCTTGTCGAAGGCTTTGTTCTTTATACCCGTTTCATTCCCGGAAACTCGCTTAACGGCAATAAGCCTTTCCCTGTGGTTGGGGAATCTCGCGTTAGATGGCGAATCGGCGAGGAAGAACCAGATGACGATCGCCCACACGCATGTAGCGCCGCCAAGCTACAATTGATATCAGACCCGAGGACTATAACTGGGGAAGGTGCTTGGGAACTGTTCATATCAACTTACGATGTAGAAGATGAGCTGCCACCGCTCCGGTGTGAGATCCTCGGGAAGCTTAGAGACACCCATTGAAATGTAAGATCCAATCTGTAGAGCATCAGTCGCTTGGAAGCGATGCAGGGAGTATGTATTGAAAAGGGGCTGGAACAAGGATACTTACAATGCCGCCAAATCCGAGAGACGAGCTTCCATGTAGATGTTAGACTACGGATTCGCAAGGAGCAAGGCCACCCGTTACTTACTACCAGATACACTGCCGAAGGGGGATCTCTCGCCTCGTGTACCAAAATCCAGTCATCAGCGTCAAGCCACTATGGAGCGTTAGGACGTTCCCAAAAGGTGACTGGTGCCGACATACGGTGTTACGGCCGCTTCGAAAAGGCCCATGATGACTCCAGGAGAGTTAGCGATATGGTCCACGGAACAGGGCATGCAAGCTACATACATCGGACCGCCACTACCATTCTGTTAGTTTAGTATCCTGATAGCACCGGCGATGGCGGACTCACAAGCGCTGGAATAGCTTCGGCTTTGGGTCATGATGATGACCATGAGCCCCCATAGCATGATGCTGATGGCCAGGACCTTCTGGGCGGGAAACCTGCCGATAAGCCACCCACAAGGATACTGCCCGAAGAAGTATCCCGCGTAGACCACTTTCATTCAGGTTAGTATCTGCCACCTGGGAAACCTCTCGTCCGAGGTGAACATCTGGAACATACTAGCGGAGAGGTAATTGAAGTCCTTTCCCTGCAGTCTCAGCGCCTCTTGATAACCGAAAAGATTGGCGTAGTTTAGTGAGGTTTTGTCCATGAACTGCAAGGCCTGGGTGACGAGGAACATGGGAAGGATGATCAAGTCAATCTTCCAGCGGACTCTTCGGTACTACATCTGAGTCAGTTTCTAATGCTAGTCAGAAGTGGAAAGAAGCGGTAGAGGCGTACTTCACGGTCTGACACCTCCAGGTCCAGGCCCTCGAGGTATTCTCTGTATCCGACCGCATTTTCCTGTCCCGAAGCATCATGCTCTTGAACCTTGTCCATCGTCTCAGTTGTAGGTTTGCCGATGTCCGTCATTATGGCGGCTTTGGGACTTGGTCAACACCAGGAAGTCCACACTTGGGAATCGATATGACTCTGGGGGCAGGAACCGAAAGGCAGGCCTTGTGCAAAGAAAACCGGGGAATGTGTTAGTGACCCCCGGAATCCGGGGTCACGAAGGGCTTTTTAGCTTTCAACAATCCTGGGGTCCCCGCATTATCGCCTCCGCATTCGCTTGCGGGCCGTCCCAACTAGTGTTAGTGGTCCCAGTCGGGCGGTCTCCACGGGGGTTGCCCGCGGGCCGCGGGGACCGGCCATCGGCCGGACTGCCTCCCTTATATACATGCCATGAGAACAGGACGGCATTTTGCCGGGGTGTAAATATTGGAAACAAATAATTAGAATAAATATAGTTCCCTCGGCACAAGACCGGGCCTTACCAAAAAAAAAAAAAAAAGGTTCTTCATAAATGCGCGTCGCACCTACTAGCCTCTTCACCTGCAAGGATTCTTTGGGAAGAGCTAAGGAACAGTGATATCATCATGGGACAACAATTATCAATCACTCAAAGGGGCAATGATGACACCCAAGCGAAAGTGGTGGAGGAAGCCGATGGATACCTGGCGCAACCGAGCGGCCTGTGCTGTCTAAAGGGCACCATCCACGAAGGAGAACCACGGGGGTCTTGGGAAACTATTGCTGGTGTGGAGACGTATGACCGGCTGGGAAGGCAAACGGCCACGTCTTGCTCTATTTCCCCGACGTCTGGGGACTGTTTCCCAATGGCCTCCTGGTCATGGATGCCTTTGCTGATGCTGGTTTCCTGACATTGGGACTTGACTACTTCCGAGGGGTAGGTATCGAATTTGAGTTGACTTGTTGACTTGTTGAACACGCGCCCTAATCTAATTTGGACAGGACCCTGTGTGGAAACATCGCAAGAACCGCCACGACAAGTCTGCCACGGATTTTGACTACGAGGCATGGAAACGGAAGCACACTGCGTTTGCCGACAAAGCAGTCCCGGAGTGGGTCAAGGTGGTGACAGAGCGCTACCGCGCGGGCAACGCGCAGTTCCTGTGTGTCGGATACTGCTTTGGCGCGCCGTATGTCTGCGACGAGCTGGCGAAGGATACTGTTACCGCTGGAGCCTTTGCACACCCCGCCTTCTTGAAGGAACACCATTTTAGAAAATTGCGGAGTAAGAAGCGCATTGTCCCTTCCCCTGGTTTGGTGAATCCTACTTACGCCTATGAACTTTACGTAGAGCCTCTCTTCCTATCGTGCTCAGAGGTTGACCATACATTCGATGGCCCGTCGCGGCGGCAGGCATTAGATATCTTGCAGGCCGAGCAAGCAACATATCACTACCAGCTCTTTTCGGGCGTCGAGCACGGGTTTGCGTTGCGAGGAAATCCAGACGACCCTTATGAGCGTGAGTCTACCAATGGGCCGAGGAATGCTGCTCTATTGGGTGGCGCTAACGTGCTGATGTATAGGCTGGGTAAAGGAGCAGAGTCATGCTGGAATTGTGAACTGGTTCAATTATTGGATATCACAGAAGAATGTTTAGGGAACTTGTGTGATCTAGTACCGAGGGACAACATGGTAGAACAAGAATTAGACTTCGTTGATGACTAGAAGTAAAAGAAGCATTTGAGCTAGAAGGCGTTGCCATTCCGGAAATGTTTGTGTCATAATAACAGTTCCTGAACTTGTAGGTATATACTTCCAGTACGTCCTATGCAAGTCGCCGATATCCTGGATAATTACGGAATGTGGTAGCATGATAATGTTGAGAGCCCTATTCAACAAGTCGTCTGCATGCGTACGTTAGTTCACCTTACTGTGAGAAAGAAACTGCCGTGTAGCCTCACGTGGATTTCGTCGGTCGTATTCCTTTTTTTTTTTTTTTTTTTTTTTTTTTTTTTTTTTGGGCGGAGATGTTCCATGGCCCTGCTCCCCGGCGAGTCTCCGCGGGGAATGGCCGTGGAACGCTTAACACGTTATAGCACTCTCGGACGGATTGCGATGGTATTCCACTTCTGTTCCGTAACTCGGATTACTATTTCATAAGATGCAAGCCTCTCATCCCGGTCAGTAGATGGGTTACTCACTACTTTTCTTCGCACCCCTCCGTATTTTTGCTCGTTAAGCTCCGCCCATCTCCGCCAATACGACTGAAGCCATCACTCCTTAGCGCCATGGCACCTTTTACCGCATTCGAATTCTCAGGTGATGTCGCGATAGTGACAGGGGCCGGATCCCGGATCGACGGTGAGTCTCGTACTTCTTGCAAGATACCCTCCGGTCACTCATGCATTCCTAAAGGGGAGATTGGAAACGGACGCGCCGCTGCCATTTTGCTAGCGCGCCAGGGAGCAAAAGTGGCACTAGTGGACTACAACCCGGATTGGGCCCAGGAGACGAAGCGCATGATTGACGAGGAGGGCGGCATCTCTCACGTCATTCAGGCGGATGTAACCGACGAGGAGTCGTGCAGGAATGCGGTCGCTAAGACGGTTGAGCTATACGGTGCGGTTCACATCTTGGTCAACATCGGTAAGTCTCAAGACTCATCATCTCCACTTGCGACTCCTTGCTAACCTCTTATCCCACGGGAAGTCGGCGTTGGTGGCACGTTGGGCGACGTCACGACGCTTGATCTCAACGCTTGGGACCGGGACTTCCGCATCAACGTAACGAGTATGGTACTTATGAGTCGCTATGCTATTCCCGAGATGAGGAAACAAGGACGTGGCTCAATAATCAACATGTCGTCAGTCAGCGGCCGTAAGTTACACACGGATCCCAATTCAGTGCCTTCGGAAGCCCTCCACTGACGCATCATAGTGCTCGGCGGCAATCCCAGCACGATATACCCGACTACCAAGGGCGCCATCATCCAGATGACCCGGGCTATGGCCGCCCACCACGGCCAGGAGAACATCCGGGTCAATTGCGTCGCGCCAGGCATGGTGTATACGCCCATGGCTCGCGGCCGAGGCATGACGGACGAGATGAGGCAGGCAAGGATCAACCAAAACCTTATGAAAAAGGAGGGGACTGGATGGGATGTGGGTTACGGTATGTTACTCGGCCGGCTTCCCTGTCGATTTTTACGTGTGCCGCTTACAGATCACCGCTAGCCATCTTGTTCCTAGCCAGTAAGGAAGCGGGGTGGATCACCGGACTGATCATGCCCGTTGACGGAGGGGTAAGCCCATCCCCGATGAACCCCCCTTCCCGCAGGCATGAAGGCCGTTACTTATCACGGAATAGACGACTGCAGGAAAGACTGATCGGCCAGCACTCAAGGCCGATTCCTTGGCAGAGAGGAACACTGGGATTTCAAATTAAGCAAACCTGTAGTAGCATAAGAGGCATGGGATCCATATAGAGGGAGGTGACGTTGCTGTGAGACCAAGGGAATGGCTGGGAAGAACGGAGGCTTAGTCGGTGAAGATTGTCTTGGTCGGATACGAATTGAACCGCTAGTAGAGAATATCCCCCATGTCGATCTGATCCATCTGCATCTCAGGATAACAGTCCAGCATTGACATCGAGTCCATCCCGATACCACCAAGATGTGCGTCCACCCCAAAACTGACCGGCTGATCGAGATATGGGAATGTTGGTATGTAGTTTATCGACCCCAGGGATGAGACGTCGGGTTGGCCCTGGGGGTTCGACACGCCCCTGTCCGGCCCTGTGTCGCTGTTCAAGCCTTTTACAACAATGTTCAGACTCCGTTCAAGGAGCGGACACCGTCTCATTCCGCTATTCAGCGCCCGGAGGAACGTTCGCAAGGTCGCATCAGCCGTGCCCCTGTGGCATCTGGCGTCCTCGAGGATGGCAGATGCCCCTGTGTAGATGCAATACCCCATCATGTATGTGATGTTCTCCAGTCCAAAGGCGGACTCGAGAAGTAACACGAACTTTTCGATACTCTGGGACGCGCTGATGCATATCTTGTAGTAGGCGGGCACAGACCAGAATGGGCGGTGAGCCAAGATGACAGAGGTGTAGTAGAGGAGGTTAAACGGGTATGTTAGCGGTCGGATGATGTCGGGCTTCCAGGATAGGTCACTTGCTTTTGAGATATGATATGGGGAGGCGGGCAGACGTCAGGTAAGTTGTCCGGCTCATATCTGAGGTGTGCCGGCGACCGCGCCCTCCAGAGGTCAAGTCGCGTCTCAATGTCCTTGAGGGCCGCCTCGGCCATTGTTCTGTTACGGCGGGAGTAAAGCTGGACTATAATGTCGTTTATAATGATGGATAGCCTGCACGAGTTGGCGAAGCAAGAGACCGAGAAGGTCTTCATGGGTGGATATTGGGAGGCCGTGCGGCTGGTTACGTTAGAAGAGTCGCCAAAGTAGGGGGACCAGGTGTCTACGTCAGTGGAGTCGTCGACTTTGATTGGGTTAGCATGGAGATTCTGCTACTCAAAAAGTCAGAGGTAGTCTTACGGAGGTCTAGGGTACTCGAATCCAGAACCTCTGTCACGGCTGGTAGCCGTCCGGCGTAGAGGCTCGTTGCCCTGTTGTAGCGTATTAGAAGCTTCTCGATGCCCTTCTTGTTATAGCTGCTCATACTTATCCCAGAAGTAGCAGCCCCAAAACAGCCTCCTCCGGATCTCCAAGCCAAGGGGGCTCATGCCCTTTACATCGGGACCGCTGTGCTGTAGGCCGAGGTCACTGGCCATGCGGAACGCGATGCCGCTGTATACCCATGCCTGGGAGATGGATCCATGGGCGAGATCCCGGGCGCTCAGCTGAAGGACAGCTTGGACGGTCGGGATGGAGCTCGGCTGCTGGATAGCCGTGCCCAAAAGGCGGCGGGCACGGGCTAGGAGGAACTCGGCTGCATTGCCATCTTGATACTTGGCTGCGTGGGCGCATATCACCGTGAGGAGAAACTCAGAGTAGTACCGTCCTCCGGTAGCCATATTCCCTATTGGGCACATAGGGTTAGCTGACTCGAACGCCGGGGGGGCATGAGAATAGTATGTGGATAGGATAAGACGGTACTGATGAACGCAGGCTTATAGACCCACATGAACATGGGCGAGACCCAATTTCAGTGGATATGTAGCAGTCTTGCCATGAGCTGCCGCGGGATCCCGGTCTGGAGCGAGGCATTCCCGAGAGCGAACTCCTCCCAGGTCGCCGTTTCCCTGGCGTGTGCAGCAAGCGACGCCCGTGCCTCCGCGCTCGCCGAGGCGCGTATCGACGCTGCGGACGCCTGTGATTCCGGCGAGTCGATTCGAAGAGGTTCGTGGACGGCGGACGTTGGCCCGTAGTAGTTTATCTTGCCGTGTTCGTCGACGCTGAGCTCCGTCGCCACCGGCTCCTTCGCGGCTGTGCGGGGTGTGTGGTGGCCGCTGTTCGGGTCGGGACGAAGAAGGTCATGTTCTAGAGAGCCTGGTAGGCCTGTCGCTGGTGTTGTGGTGCTCATGGCGCTGTTGATGGGAACTGGCACTGAGGGTACGTCTGGGGACATGGCAGGGAGACGCTGCGGAGACGCATCGGCGCGGGCAGGAGAGGTTCCGGGTGGCGGATCGCACCGGGGATCCCCCCGCCCGTCTCCGGAGCGCAGCTCTGCGATTGTGCGCTCCGCTTCTTCAAGTCGCTTCATCAAGGCCACGACCTGCGATACCGGCGGCGCCTTGTCGTATCGGCACTCGGCATTGTACACCTCGCAAGTCTTGCAGGTCGGTTGGCCCCCTTCGCAACGTATCTTGACAATGTTCATCAGCGCTTGTCACTGTGTCTCCAAGGAAAGCCCCGGCCTTGCGCCTGTTTCATACCTTCTTCGCACGACACAGTTAGCGCAGGTCAGGCCCCTGAACTTCCGCACCCCATGTCCCGAGGGACGCAGGGCAGGTCCGCTAATCGGCTCGCGACATCTGTTCGACTGTGCACCACGGTGAGGCGCCATGGCATCCAAGCCGTTACAGAGATCTCAGCACCTTTGCAAGAGAATTCGCCGGGGGAATAGAAAGGCATCGCATTCGCGGCCCTGTGAGCAAGACGTCGACACACGAGCGTTTTCCCACTAGTTGTGGGGCGCATATTCCCACTATTGGGGGAGAAGGAGCTGGCCCCGCCACTAAGACGATCATCCCCGCATTGTTCTGGGGCCGGCAGTCCATCCCCGGGTTCGTGCGGAGCCATCGTCCTGGAAACGGAGTTTGAGCCATTTGTCCGTACATGCGCTTGACATTCAGTTGGTCTATAAGAAACCCCTCAGAACGGCTATCTGTTCCTTATATTGCTCACACTGGTGAGTGCTCGCGTCTCCGAGAGATGATACGGGGACATTGAGCGAGCGGAGGGTATGTAGCATCTACCCTTTGCAAAACGTGGGGCTCGAGAATAGTGCGCCCTGGCGTTATGTACCAGATATCCGGAAACGTGAGCCAAAAAAAGAAACTTCGGAGCTACAGCCGAGCGAGGTGTCATCACTTTTGAGCGGGGTTCGGCAATCCTCCGCGGCGAAAAGCCTCGGCAGTTGTCCGATCGTGAGAGTGTAAGTGCGCTGGACGCGGCTGATGTCAGCTGGAGCCGGACGAGGTACTGAGCTCGTCTATCCACCCTTTGTGCATCTTTGAGCGAATGGGTCTAGGGAATGAATATCCCTGCAGTTGTAGTCTTATGGGGCCAGTTTGATCTACAGAGAGAAAAGTTTGATTAAGAGGATCCACGTTGCCGATGTTTGGGGGCGGAGGTGGGAGGATCTAATCCCTGGATTCCATCTGGAAATAGAAAGGTGTAATGGACTGTTCCATCCTCCGAGGGTCTTGGTTCGTTTTCCATGTCCTTAGCACAAATCCTGGGTCTGGGGTATTTTCCTCAACATTGGACACCCTGTTACCATCGTTACCTAGGGCTTTAACTCTTTCGCCTCGCGTATTGATTAATCAAGGACTCTCTCATGTGAAGCTGCCGTCGCGCTGGCATACGGGAAGCCACTACATCCCCCACGGTCAAACGTGCGTCAAGGACTTCGCAGTAAGATTTTTTGCCACCCTGGGACAGAATCGTGCTTTGGTTTAAACCAGTTCCATTAGCATTGCCCGCCGCTTAGGAGTGCCTCTAGTGGATCCAACCATGTACTACCCGGTTCGTTCATGATCTCGGATCCAGTAAAGTCGCTCCCATCCCGCCCAAGCCACCGGGTCTGCGAGTCTCTGCCGTTTCTAAGCTACTCGGCGCGATGGCATTTGCCTCGTCGGAAAGAGCCTCGGTCCATTTTTCGAGACACGACTTTCTTTTCCTGAACTTCCACGATAGCATGTCCAAGGGGTTGTTGGCCCATTCGGAACAGTGCGCTGCGGCCATTCATATCCTTGCTTCTTCGAATCGTGACGCGAGACGGTCTAAAAGGTCTACATCAAATCGTCCGAGATGCTGCCGCCAGGACTCAGTCAGCGTGTGGTGTAACGCAGTAACTGCCTCGTGATCTTGAACAGGGTCTACGTCCAATAGCTGCGACTCCGAAAGTTGCAGCGGCGCAAACTTTTGATGGCTAGGTACCAAGTCTGTGCTACCACGTTAACTTGGAGCATCTCGGCGAGACAAGGTGTCTACTAATAGCGGCGGGGTTTCTGCCGAGTCTCAGAGCGCCGTAGGTTGTCTAAATCAGCCAAGAGGTTGTCGAGGTTGGCAGTGCAGATGGCCGTAGACGGCCGAACATCGACAGACTGGTCGCTCTGTTTGGAGTTGGGCAATCATTTCATCCATGCGCTGGGTAAAAGCAAGTTGCGCCGAGACCTTATCCGTTTCGTATTCGGCCCCGTTATGCAACTCTTGGAGTTGCCGTGCCATGTGTTGACCATCCTGACCGCCTTGGCGAGGAATGGTCGGGACCGTTGTAGTTCAATCGCTGTGAGACCATCGGGGATGACGACAAACGGGAGTTGAGGAGTCGGTCGGGTGCGACCCCAGGTGGGAGTAGAGAATGGATGGAACCCCGGTAACGGAGTGGGGGCACTGAAAGCTCCGGCAGGTTCGGCCTTGACCGGCGCGATATAGACATTGGACTCTGGCTTTGCCTGACTTTGCCACATCGTTGCGCGAGGCCTCACTTGTTGTTGCACTTGTCCCTTCGGTTGGGAAGGGGGTCAGACGGCTCTGTGGGGGTGCTGTGATGCTCTTGAGACTACCTCTTTTTCCGCGTGCCAGCTGCGGCATTTCAAGGTTTGGCGGGATGCTGGGTAAGTACGCGTCAGTTCAACGCATACTTGAGCTGTGTACTACACTAGTCCCTTTCTAGGCACTTTGGCGCAGCCTTCTCTTCCTAGGCTTGCGCACCTGCGGAGGGCGGGATATATTGAGACTTTGGCACCTATACACTACTGTAGTAGCATGTGCTTGCAAAACTCACGATACTACCTCTCCCAGTCTACGAAGCCGGCAACTCCACCCAGTTCGACGAAGAGATGCTCGCTCTACGCGACGCTGGGGAGCTCCCCAGCTAAGCTGCCTAGGGGCTGGACTACGGTCTCTGGGCGTTCAAGACGCACTCCCCTTCCGAGTTCTCCGACCTCACGAAGCAGTATAATATCAAGGACGTTCTTGAGAAGTTTGGCATGCCTGTCTTTGTGGGCGACGGCGAGTTTGAGGACATGTTCGCGGGCCAGGCGCAACAGGTAGAGGATGCGCTGGGCGACAAGGGTACTTACCCATTTGCTTATGGGGGTTGCTGAGTACCACTGCCAGAGGGGGGCGCAGCAGGAGTTGGCACGCACTATGTTCGCGTGGTTGAACAAGACTTTGTGAAGCGAGTGGTAATCACAGCAAATGAGGGGCGGCGTGTATGGTGGCCAGCTATACACCGAGGAACTGAACGCAAACTTTCTTGCGGAGCGTACTATTTTCCTTTCACTTGTTTTTTTTGCTTATATGCTAAGACGTGAACCGTCCACCCCTTCAGGAAAGGGCCTCTATACTGGATAGATTGCAGTCACCTTTTTTTAAAATATAAACAGATTCACCAATTATCGTGTACCTGTCGCCATGTTTCAAATCCTCGGATCTCAAGACGTATGAGCTCCTCACGAGCCGCTAGCTATTTTCCGAATGAGCACCCAGGCTGACGAAATATCTGTGACCTTCGGACGTCTTGCATGTGTATCCTCCTATGATCCCATGTGGCTCACATTAGCGTTATAGGACAAGACCACCAAGCGTTTGGACACTCACGATTTCCGTCTCTCGAGGCCGCGAATTTGTAACCTAGGCTCCTTCACCTCCTCCAATCAATCTCGACTACGGCATGTCAATGTTATGTCAGTCTTCGGAGTCTTGGCCACTTGCATTGACAACTCCTCTGCCTCTTCACACTTGGCATTGAGTACGCTCCACATTCACTAAAACTTTCAAATCTCATATTCGTATATCAAATCATACTATCTATTCGATTCTTCATGGTCATTGGGATTTCTTCTAACTATATTGAGGAGTACGGTCTGGCAATAAAGTAGATGAGACCACAAGAATATTTTTAAAGATTGCGCATCCCACGGGATGGTTTAATTTGACATTGATCGCCTAGTTTATATGAAACAGAGAAATACATACATCAAACAGACTTCTCGCGTCGATACCCAGCCTTTGAGAGCGAGCAAGACCATAACCCAAGACAAGAGGACCCCGGTGAGTCCCATCATGACAGTATACAGAGCCATAGCGTCAACACCCAGGTGTATTATCCCGTCAACAGTATCGCTAGACTAAACCGTGTGTGTCAGCAATTGATATTTACCGGAAATGGACGCCATGGGCGGATCATACGTTTTCCATAAAGAGCATCCCGCCAGAAATGAGGCAGAACGACATAAGAAGCTCCGTCGGTGGACGCGACGGCGATGTCGAGGTCGGGGGCTTCAGATATATCAACATGTAAGTAAGCAAACGGGTGACTGAAGCCGCACCCAAAAAAGATTGTCCCATTGCTTGTGAATAATTGTTGAGAGCATTGACGCTTGCTCGTGGGACGCCATGGATCCTCCCACGAGAGAAATTATCAGGGCCGGCAGCGGACTCACTGCTATGCCGTTTGACTTGTGTTCAGATCGCTCATCGGCCGTGTTGTTTGACCAGACGGGCATGGTCTGCACAGCCTGCTTTCCCCTTTTTCTCGCCAAGGCCTCTGACTCTGACGTACTCGACCAGCCAAATGTTTCAGGAGAACATGGGTAGAACCGTAGAAAAACATCAGCGAGCTCCCTACAAACTCGGACGACAGCCGAAATTGCCTCTTCGAGGCCCCAGGTCGAATATCCCATGCCTTGACAGCGTCATGCAAACGTATTAGCGTCTCAAAAGTCTCGGCTTGAAGTCGTCAATGGGGTGTCGATTTTGCTTGCCCAGCCCATTTCTGCAAAGCACCGGCACCAACGGCCGAGATTGAAGATTCCGAGCCAGAAGATAACGCCGCCTTTAATCCGGTGGGCGATTCCGTCTAAAGACGGCAGCTTCTTTCTGCGAGCCAGCGGTTGAACTTGTCTATCCACGCAAGGGTCGTCTTAAGTGCATGTGGACTTACGAGGAGGCCCCAGAAGGTGGCAATGCCGGTACAGAAAGCAGCAAATGCTACCAGCGATATCGTCCTGTAAATCACATTATAGGTGAGGAGTACGAGTCTTCGAGTTCGCGTCAAGATCGGCTTTGGGAATTTTTTGGAGTCGCGGTGTTCGGATCGTTGTGCAGAGCCCGGACTGAGTCTGACTCCCCGCAAAAGGTGCCATCTTCACTGATGGATCCCGACTCATATTGGTCTTCCTGATATAGCCGTGAGTCTGATAACGTGCCGCAGCTCTCCATGCCGGCCTGAATTGCTTCTACGTCAAAGGATACCTGTCGGGACAGAGCTGGTAGACCATCGTGATCTTGCAGGCTGCTGGAGCTTTCTTGCATTGAGGCCAACGTGTATCCACCGGCTTTTCTCTCGTATCGTCCAGAGATCCTGTTAAGGAGCTTGGCAATGGGATCAACCAGGAGATGGCTAATCTGCGCAGCAGCGATGCCAGTAACAACCCATCCCACAGCAGAGTGCGTACTTCTGGGATACAAGTCTGGCGTACTTTTCGTGCAGTATGAGATATCGAAGGTCACACAAATGATGTTTGTCGCCGTAAACCCGAGGCGAACGAAGTGTGTGTAGTGAGACCTAGCGAGACCTAGCATTGTCGCTGCCGGTCATCTGTTAGTGGGATATCTGCAAGGTTAGATGGGAACCGGGAGATTTATCGACGGGCAGAACTATGAACTAAGAAAGAATCATCAAACTTATATGAGCCTGTATTGTAAACTGTTGGGTGTCCAAGGTAAAGTATGTTGCCGGATACGTCGCCTCTGGGGTTTCCTGGGCCGCATGCGACCCGCCGCTGTGAGCTGCCGTTTCGTTGTCGGTATGGCCAGTTGTGCCCAGCACCATGCTCAGCGTGGATAGCACGTAGATTGACTCTCCTGGGTTCCATGGCGAGTCTCTTTGCTTGACTTGGTGGGTACAGCAAGAACGTTGGCCGGTTCATGAGCAATGAGATACGATACGCTCCCGATAGGATATCAATCAGAGTTGAAAACAAACCACAAAAAGCAATAGGAAGGCTAAGATCCGATATCCAGTTTCTATGATATTTCGAAGAACTTTCGGAAGGTTGATCACGGCCTTGCGCTGTTATATACGGTATGATACATGAAGGGATCTACATACATGCATATCCTACATGTAGGCATACGAGGATCTGGGCGGGGTATCCTGTCATCTTTCCGCCCAAGACTCGGCGGAAATATCGGAGAGCTGACGGATTGCGCGGCGCGGCCCGCTGCAGGGTCTCGCCGTAGCCGCGAGTGCTATGTGGCGAAGTTCCACAGGCCAAAGGTGCCACTGCAGCGTCGGCCACAAGGCCAGGAAATAGCTGAGAGAAATGTAGTGAGATTCCCTTGGAAGATGTAAGGAAAAGGGGGGTGGGTCATGAACGACGAAGCGAAGGGGGTTCTGGCTAACAGGTATGGTTCGATGTAAGATGGAAAGGTTACTATGCGGCCTTTGGATCAACATGCTTAATCTCGAGATCCTAAGGGCCTCTGCACCAAGCCAGCCTTCAAAGTAAAGCGTGTTCACAACAAAACTTGGTGGCTCCGGAACCAGCGATGTCGTTGAGGTTCCCTTGGTCGTGTCTGTCCTGAACGTGTATGTGGAGATTATCGCGTTGTATTGTCTCAGACAGAAAGCTGACCTAGACTTGAGGTGAATTTGTCTGAGGCTCGCACGAAATCGCCGATACTGTACCTCGTTGACCGTGAGCCGGTCCAAATCCTAGACCATCGCAACAAGACTAACGGCCATGGTCAGAGGCCCCCCCCCAGCAGAACTCGTTATCCCTGGCGTTGGGGACGGGAAGGAGAAAACACTGGATACTTGCACATTCACCGATTGACGATGTCTTCAGTCGAACTGCCGTGTCAGGAGATTTTCTAACGTCCTATTCTAAGTATTAGACCTTGATAGAAAGTCTGGAAATAATCCCACTAACAGGTGCTTCCCAGGAAGGTTGTGTAATGCTGGACATCGTCGAATGTTGTCAGTACATAGCACAGATCACTGTGCAATTGACGCCCATGCCTAAGCTCGTGTCATTTTTTTCTGTAGTGTCAGAAAACACTTAGTCGCCGCAACTATCCCAGTAGCAACACGGTTGATATATAAACAACCAGGAAGATGTTATAAGACCCGCCGTAAGAGCGGGGCTAGTCTTTTCTGAATGCCGAGCGAGAGAATGCACCAAACTGAGTGTCCCAGCGGGAGCAGCTGGTCTTGAAGGAAAGGCGAGATACGGAACAAAGGCTTGCAACAGCTCCATCCATACCCACTCACCCCGCGAGATAGACCTCAAAAGCGGTGATGCGATTGGTGCCGTGGTGTTAGTATACGGGGAGCGGGAGCGGGGAATGAGAACGTGGGGGATGATCAGCCCGGCGCAGGCGGATGCCGATCCAGGGTGCCGAACCTCGGGCATTTCTGAGTAGCCGTGGCGTTTAATATCGAGCAATAAGCAGCGGGAAATATCAGCCCCACGACTCTGGGAGGCCAGGCTCCTTCCCCACCAGTAGGCGTCCAGCCTCTACGGGGAACTTCATATATCTACGGCATGCCACTGCTCTCGCCCCGCCGAATTCCAGCTCCAAGGTGCAAGGTGTATAAGAACTGAAACCGTCCTGTGCCGAGGCCCACTACCGGATGAGGGGACTAATATCGCCCTCGTCGCTTGGCCTCGGCTGGCTATGTATGTGTCGACGCCGCCAAGCAGCCGACCTCCCAAGCAGAGCGCGATCGCTGCTACTGGATATAAAGCCGGGAGTGGGCCCGTGGCTCTAGTATCCTAGTTGGAGGAGGCCACAGGACTCGTTATCCTCAGAGACTTACAAAGCCGTATCCACCTCCTGTAGCAAGGCCTTTTGAACGGATTTACACCCCCCACAAGATGCGGTCTTCCATCCTCGGATCCATCGCCGCGGCGGCGTGTGCCTTTGGGGCCTCGCTTCAACCCGTCACGGACTTTGGCAGCAACCCCACTAACATCAACATGTACATATACGTGCCCGACAGCGTGGCCGCAAGCCCACCCATCATTGTGGCTGTTAGTGATCGCCCTGTTACACACGCCACGCAAACGTCCCCGTCCTGCTAACCCCTGCACTCCATCAGTTGCACCCCTGCGGTGGAACGGCCCAGGGCTTCTTCTCGAGCACTCAGCTCCCGTCTTACGCGGATAGGGAGGGCTTCATCCTCATCTACGCGGGCACCCCCAACATGAGCAACTGCTGGGACGTGCATAACCCTGACAGCCTCACACACGGCCAGGGAGGTGACGCCCTTGCCATTGTCAACATGGTCAACTACGCCCTCGAGCAGCACGGCGGAGACCCGGGCAGAGTCTACGTCATGGGCTCCTCGTCCGGCGCCATGATGACCAACGTACTGGCCGGGTCATACCCCGACGTCTTTGAGGCCGGCGCGGCCTTCTCGGGGACGGCGCATGCGTGCTTTGCTGGTGCCGATGGGGCGACGCCCATGTCTCGGAACCAGACGTGCGCTCAGGGGCTGGAGCATACACCCGAGGAGTGGGCCGGCTTCGTCCGCAATTCGTACCCGGGGTACGATGGGCCCCGGCCCCGCATGATGATCTGGCATGGGAATGCCGACTGGCTTGTGCGGCCGCAGTGTGCGACTGAGGCGCTGAAGCAGTGGGCTGAGGTGCTTGGCGTCGGGTTGACCGAGAGCAACAAGGGCGTGCCGTCGGGGCAGTATACGCAGGAGGTGTACGGGGATGGGACGCAGCTGCAGGGGTTCTTTGGGGATGGGGTTGGGCATACGGCGCCGGTCAACGAGGAATACATCCTCAGGTTCTTTGGCATCATTGATTAGGAGAGGCCAGCTGCACTGGGCTCGGAGGAGCTAGGACTGGGGGTTGGTATAATCGACTAGTCTGGCTAACGGTTCCGGGGGGACCTTGAGCACCTCCATGCTGGAATGTACAAGTGGTATATCAGTGTGGCGATCGTTCCACGTTCTCCACAGGCTCGAGTTTCCTGTGCTGTTCGCATCTAATCCACTCGTGTTCGTGCTAACGTGACGGCACGAGCGGCCGCTCCAGAGACGAGCTGGCCAGGTACCTCTGCAACTATCGCCGGGGCGGGGACTGGGTTTGAAGTACTCGCTTCACGTCTCTGACATTGACGGCGTCCCTACATATACTCATAAACCTATATACGTGTACAATCGCCCACGCCTACAGGAACTGGGAGAAGAACTCCCACGTATTCTTGGGCGCAAACGGCTTACACGCCCCAGGGTCGACCTTTGTCGCCTCGTGAACGCCATCAAACACGACCCAAGTGACCGGGTAGCCGTCCTTGCAGCCGTCGTATTCGACCTTGGTCGAAGCCCCCCCCTCGCCGGGCTCGGGCTCCGTCTTCAACGGCCTGCATCCGTTCTTCTCGACAAAGTCGTCGCGGAGGCTGATCCCGCCCTTGATCGGCAGCGTGGCGTCTTCGGTCCCGTGCTGGATGTAGAGCGCGACGGGCTTGTTCCCGTCCTCGCAGCCGCTGAGGCGCCCGCCGGACAGGACCGCCACGGCGCGGATGTGCTCCGGCCGCGCGCACGCCAGCGCATACGACATTGACGCGCCGAAGCTGAACCCGGTCGCGAAGCGCAGGTCCTCGTCCACGCAGAGGTCCTCCTCGATCGTCGCCATCATGTCGTCGACGAAGTCCACATCCTCGCCGTCGTCGTTGGCCCAGGCGTTGTCGATGCCGTCGGGCGACACGAAGATTGCATTGTCCTTTGCGAGGGGCGGGAGGCCGTAGAAGGGGAGTGCTCCCTCGTCGCCGTTTGCGACTTGGGAGGCGGTGCCGCCGAGGGCGTGGAAGGTGAAGATTAGCATGTGGGGCTTGTCCTTGTCGTAGTTCTTGGGCAGCTGGACGATGTACTCGCGCCGCTCGCCGTTGATTTCGGTGGTGTAGGTGCCCGAGGTCATGGTGGGGTCTTTGCCGCAGCCGGGGGAGTGGGCAGCGGTGACGCCGCGGAGGGCGGTTGTGGCTAGGAGGGCCGCTGCGAGGAGGCTGTTGCGGCCGAACATGTTGAGCACTTTCGCCACTGGGCGTGGATCTATGGGTATCTCTGGGGAGGCGCGAGGAGAGAGGGCCTCGCGATGGGCCGGGGAGGCCCATGTGGGCTTTTATTCACGCTGGCCATGGGGAAAAGCGCCTGGAGCTAAGACGAATGCGGCACCTTCCTCCCTAGGAAACGAGGCGTTTCCTCCCACCACGTACCTGGGGCCCAGGCAGCACAGCCAATACATTCCTGCAGCTTGTTGCGGAGGCCGGGGGGAGGCCCACCGCAAGTACGACCCCGGGACCTCCACGGCGCTGGGGTGCGTTCGGCAGAGCCGCCGAGTTGGCAGACGAAGATGGGGTCGAAGCAAACTTACTTTGCTAGCTTAGACCTTGAAGAACCCGACGGAGGAGACTGCTAGTCGGGGATTCACTCAAAAGACTCCGAGAGCTTGCTGGCAGGGCCCTCCCAGGCGGCGAAGCTAAGCCGAGGTCCCGTATTGTTCAGATGCGGTGAGCATGCATGCGGGGTGTTGGATCTGCTACCCAATGAGGTGGGTGACAAAAGCGGACCGCAGCGCGGGGATGGAGCCGGATCCAGTGTCTTGGCGGTGGGCACTTGTCGTCATGCGGGGTGCTACTGGGTCCCGTGTAAGTTGGGGTGTGATGGGACGGCACGGACGTTGCCGTACTACTGGCTTGGCTTCACGTGCGTTGCGTTGGCCCCGGAGCTCATCCTGCTTCGTCTGCCCAGCGTCCGGACCCGAGCCTCCGGATGGCCGCGAGAGGCCCTTGTAGGCTTACAACACCGGGACCGGGGCAGGCCGAGCAAAGTGACGGCGGGATGCAGCCGGATAGTTGGCGGGCCTGTCGCCGTTGCGCCTGCTGGCACCCCCTACGGACCCGCACACCGACGCTCGAGCAAACCTCACAGGCCTCTGGGCCGCATCGTTTCCGGGCCTGACGGGGCCGTCTCCCGCAGTCTCCCCTCAACGCGAAGACGCCGGGGCCGGCCGAGGGCGGGGTCTCGGCTGTTTGCTGCGGCGCGGGCCCCGCGTGCCGCCCACCGGCTGCTAGACCTCCGGACTCCGGAGAGGGCCTTCCGGCGCACCACCTCCCCTCCCCTCCGGCGTCGTTGCGTCCACATGTTCTCCCAGGCCCAGTGGTCCCTGCGTCTCTCCCGGCTCTTGCCACCCACCCCATCCCTCCCCCATCCCCCCGCTTGCACCTCCACTCGCCTCTTCACAAGCAAGCCCATCTCTTCTCATCCTCGAGGCATCGCCGTCCGGCGCGTCCTTCTGGAGCAGTCCCCGGTCCGTTGCTTTGCCCTCCTCTTCTCTCCTTCCTTCCGCAAAGGAGGTCGGCGCGTGCCCGCTTTTCCCGTCCCGGGCATCCTCACCTTCTGCCTCCAAGGGAGGGGGGAGGGAAGAGAGGGAGCTGCCCTGCGAGGCATGTATGTATCCACGGCAACTCAAGAGTCCCCGGACCGCATTCCTCCTTCCACGGGGCCAGTCTGCTGGACGGGGTGCCTGGATTCCCTCACGAGAACACTTCATTCGCTCGTCAATTGCGTCAGAAGGGAGGAGTCAGAGAAGAAAGGGAGCTGCCCTGCAAGGCATGTATGTATCTCCATCGTCTTTCCGTCTGTCAGAGACAGTGCCCCCTTGCCTTTCCCCGGGAACCCTCTACCGTCAAAGAGCCGCCCAACTCCTCATCAACAGATAAAGTCAAAGATCAGAGTTGCCTCCAGCAATGGGTTTCCGGGACCCCGTCTCCGAGATCTTGAGTAGGAGTCCCAAGAGCTCAAACCGCCCTACCCGCTACGACCGCAACGGCTTGATCACGAACAGCCCCAGGGCCACCAACTCTAGCGTGCGCCTACCTACAGCCCTTCCCCAGCCAGCCCGAGAGCGCGGCGTCGGTGACGCTAGGGTCGGGGGTGGTGTTCCGGAGGCCGCTCCCGGATGGGTTGAGCGAGGGGCTTGCGGATGTCATGCTGCCGGGCTTGGCGACGAGGAGGGATGTTTGGGAGTGGATCAAAGAGCTGGGGGTCCCCTCGGATATGGATTCTGACGAGTCTTATGTGACTTTGCCTTCCGTCTCTTTGGGGGGCTCCAAGCGGCTTCCATGACCATTGAATGGCACAGTTGCTAATCGGCATTGACTCCGCGAGGAACCCTCCATCGTTGCGCAACACGACATGCTCACTGGCGTCAATGCTGCAGAAGGCAGCCGCATGGCCTTTCCGAACAACGGATCGAGCACTCCGGTCCTAGACCCGGTGGGAAGGCGTGGCTTCCAAGAGACCATCTCCCCGGTACACGGAGAGGGCCTCCCCGCCAGCGTCGACGCCACTCGGATTGAGTGTAGGGCGAGTCTGGCGGGCGGAAGCCAGGTAGACACTATCGTCCGGCGGCATACGTGACGTCGCAAGCGATGTTCCTCGCAACTCGGGTGACGGACCCCCGGAATCTGACGACGCAGCCCGCGGCCGGGGTTCGACTCAGCATACCCAGACACGCAGGGGACTCACGACTCCGTCCCAGAGATTCCACCCTGCCGGTACGTATGTCTGGAATTGGATCCCACCGCCGCGCGAGCACTAGCTGTCCCCTTCCCGTAAGCGTGGGGGGGGGGGGCGGGGCGC
>JAMFQS010000043.1:0-26604 GCA_025503055.1 Sordariomycetes sp. B11D1 | reverse complement strand
GTCACCAAACCCCCCCGGGCCCCTCGGGCTTGCAACGCTCTGGGTAACCCCCCCCCCCCCCCCCCCCCCCCTTCGCTGTCCCACTTCTTTTCTCTGCTGTTTGTGTTTTATACCCCCTTTGTTGGAACGCTTTGAACTAACAAGGAGACAAAAAAGACTTAGGAGACAGGGGAGAGTTTCTCGCGCGGAGGACGAGGGCGACTGCCCTTCTTTCAAGGGGTGGGTATACGCCGCCGTCATATATACCCTACAATGGAGGCCTTCAGCACGTCTTTGACGACTTTGGCATCTATCAGGACAGCAATTGCAGAGAGGACGGCGAAGGGGGCAGTGGATCGGAAAACGCTGGCAGTCGCAAAGATGGAAATGTGACTGAGAACTCGCGGGGGAGTATCCGGGACGAGGGTATCGCTGGTGACTCGCTCGTCGTCCAGGTTGGCCTCGCGCGGACTTCTAGTCGTGATAAGGAGAATGGAGCGAGAGACATGTGTGTCTCTGTTCTCAGGCCGAGATGGCAGTTCAGACAAGCAACTTCACGAAGATGACGGTTCTATAGATAGATGTAGAAGACAGGAGGCAATGGCGCGTCGGCGCTGTCGCTATGGCGTCCAGGTCCAACCGGGTTTCTCTTTGCCTGGGGAGCAGCACGATGCTCTCCGCAAGGGACTCTTAGCAGTCGCGGATGCGGCTTGCGCTTTTCCTTCGAGCTTTCCTTCCTCCTTGTCTAGTGGTGGTTTTGGATGGACTGTGCCCTTCCGAGAACAAGCCCGCTCTGGAAGTGTTGGCCAGTCTGGTGGCCAAAGGGGAGGCAACAACTTGTTCGCGCACAACGGTCAATTGACAGGGGGAGAGGACAAAGCAACGGAACAGCCTGGTCTAATCGGCAATAACGCAGAGAGGTTGAGGGTATATTACGGCGCGGGGATCGTTGATATCGACAGGCTCGATCCTCTCCCTCCACTGCCCAGTCTTTTCCCAGAACTGGACACCGACCCATCCTTCCCATTTTGAGAATCCTGCTCGAAATCCTCAGATCTCTATGCCGGAAAGTGCCCAATCTCGGCCCCAGAGGTCAGCTCACTTTGACGGCATCCGGTCGTTTGCTCTTGGGGCTGATCTTCTCGACGACCCGTTCGTGGGAACTCCGGAGCCCCAGGCGGAGCAGCACTCACAGCCGGGAGATGGATATCAAGCAGCAGACCACATCTCTGCTCTCCCAAGAAAAGGGGAGATCTACGACCTCGCTAGCCCTTGCACCAGGGCGCCCGAGTCCCCGATTGACCGGCCGCGGAGTCCGCGAGGTTTCCGACACACACCGGCCTCGGCTCCTGACCGTAGTGAGCGGGTCCAGAAGCCTTTCGTACTCGGACTGGAAACCATCCGCCACCCCTTCTCCGACACGCCCATAGTCCCAAGCGAGCCTCGGAGCCCAAGCACCGCCCTCTGGTCCCATCCATTGACCGCCATGGGCAGGGCAGACACGAGTCAAGGGGGAGGCTTCCGGATGCCCGGTCCGGGCGCTGACTGTGACGAGCAGACTCGCCTCACTCCCTCGGCGCCAGTCTCCAGCATGGGAGCCGGCGCTCAAGATGGCCCACCGGGGGCTCGAAACGGTCGACCTGCCTCTGGTCCCGGCGCGGCCAGCCGCCGCCAAGTTCCCATCAAGAAGCCGCAGCTGGTCGATTTCGAAGACGCCCCCAAGACGAACGAGGGGCCGGCCGATTCTCTTCCTGCCACTGGGTCTTTCGAGGGATGCCATTCCGCGGGCGACAAGGGCGATGTGGAGCCCAGGTTCCCTGAGCAGGTGTATAATGTCCTGCTTGTCGGCGCGGCGGGGGTTGGTCAGACCTCCATGATTCAGTATGCAGTCCTCGCCGTCCACAAGGACGGAAAGATGCTAACCTCTAGGTAGGAGCCATGTCAACGGCCACTGGACGGACGCCGAGAGAACAGAGAACGTGAGAGCCACCTCCAACCGCCAGCCCGCCATCTCAACCCCCCTCCCCTCCCCCCCGGGGGGTGAACTGAATGCTAACCGGAACAAAGTCCTTTTGGGCCAGGTTCCTCCGCAAAGCAGTCGAGAAGAACCTCGTCTACAAGATGGACTCCACCATCGACTCATACAACGTGAAGCTGGTGCTCTGGGACGCCTCGCTGCAGTGCGCCGGCAAAATGCTCCGCAAGAACGACGCAGGCTGGGATGCCGTGGTGCTCTGCTATGACCTCGTGGAGCCGTGGTCGCTCCAGGAGGTGATGAACTGGGTACGAGTCCGCCTCTTTCTCCTTCTTTCTTTTTTTTTTTTCGCTTCCGGCTTCCATGCGGTATCCTGCTCTCTGCAGATACCTCGTGAGACGATCTTCTGACTGGATACAGTGGCTGTCTCGCCGCAAGGAGGTTCGCCCCGCCACCGCCCTCCCAGTCGTGATCGAGCTCGCGGGCCTCCGGCGCGAGCTCCTCCACCCGGTACGACACGGCCTTTCGCGGGAGAACGGCGAGTACAACGCGGGGCTGATTGGCGGTGGGGCGCGGTATACCGAGGTATCGGCAAAGACGCGCGAGAACTTTCGCGACTTCTGGTACGGGGTCGTCCGGAGGGTGAGGGACGGGAGGGTGCGGGTCCATGAGGGGGAGGTGAGGCGGTGGAGGGCGAGGATGGTGAGGGCGGGGAGGAAGCGGAGGGAGACGAGGGAGGGGGGTCATGGCGATGTGGCCGGGGAGGGGGCTGATCTGATTTCGGAGCTGTGAGTGAGAGGCGCTCTGGTGGGAGGGGTGATGCCAAGGGTTGGGTTGTGCTTTTCATGTGTTGAGAGGTCGCCTTTGCGTTTTGTTTTTCCTCGTCCATCGGCTGGGCCGATTTACAAAAATGCGAAAAGGCAGAAGCTGAGATATGGAGGGGTAGACTGTCAGTAGATGGGCAAGCTCGTAGTACCTTGAAGGGAGCTGGAGATGAGGAGATGGAAGACGAAGGGAAGAGCTGAGTTGACGCGTGTGTCTGGACCTAAGCTCCGGATCCCTGGTCTTTCCACTCACACTACTCGACTTTCACGCCCCGAATCGTCCCGTAGATCTCAGGTCCCCGCCCATTTGAGGTCGCCTGTCCTTCACGGCACTTCGGTGGCGGATGATGGCGCGGTGCGGAGCCCCAGCGGTGGGTGAGTTTCAGTGCTGCTCCAGGACAAAGGCCAGGTGATGCTCGGGGTACGGGGGCTGGCCTTTCTGTGAGCACTACCAACAATGGTATTGCAGCCAAAGCGATCTCGGCGGTGTCGAAGCGGCATTCGCGACGCATATGCCATATCCAGCCCCTAATCGTACAGGAGAACTCCAAAAGTTCAACGCCTTGCCCATGCCATCATCGCGCTCGTAGCCAGAATGCTCGGCTTCCGCCCAACACCCAACAAGAGAAAAACAACCGAGAGTTGCCATCAGTCGCCCTCGCCAGATATAACCTTGAACAACCCCACCACAACGCCCACCACGACCCCAAACACAACGGCGACCTGCCTCCTCTTGCTCCACAGCCCTTCCTCCCTAAGCAGCCACACCAGACTTCCCAACGGCAAGAAGAAGCCCGTCACGATACCCTCGAGGAACGTGTCCAATAGAGCACCTATCCCGCCCGCCCCCATGTCCTCGCCAAAGGCGTCCTCCGACGCCCCCGCCGGCCCGTTGCTGTCCATCCACGCGTCCTCCATGTCCCGGAGCGCATCCGGGCTGGGCATCGTGTCGGGCGTGTGTCGCGACGCGTGGATTGATCGGAACTGCAGGCGCAGCTGGTTTACTTCGGCCGCGGAGAAGCCCGCCGCCAGCAGCCTGTCAAAGCCGCGCTCGCGCGGGCGGGGTGTCCCCCCTGTCTGGGCCCGTGGCCGCGCCGGCCGCGCGGGGAGCGCCGCGATGCGCGACTCCGCCTCGAGGTCGACGGAGGAGAGGGCATCGCCGATGGAGCAGCTGAGGAATATGCGGTCGTCGAGGGGGAGCTTCCCCTTGCCGTTTGGGTCGAGGGCGGCGAGGAGGGGGTCCGCGTCCGGGAGGATGCGGCCTTGGTGGATTAGGCGGAGGCGGCGGGCCGAGAGGGAGGGGACCTGGGCGCGGAGGGTGGACTTAAGTGAGGCGACGGTTGTGGTTTGCGGGCGGAGGACGTCGAGGGGGAGGTCTGGGGTTGAGGTCGAGAAGCGGATTACTAGGCGGAGCGGGGGCGAGTCGGGTTCGCGGGTGGCCATCATGGCGGTGGGCCCCTTTGACCCGGGGAGGAAGTCGGGGTCGCGCTGTCGAAAGGCTTCGTGGTGCTGTTGATGTTGGGGGTGGGAGGTTGTGGGTTTGGATGCGGTCGGCAAGTCGGAGGTTCGGCGATTGGCGGACGACATCACGGCCGACGGAGGCACGGACGCCCCGGGGGGTCTAGTTAGCGCTAGGCGAGGTTGCCAAGCAGCAGCCCACCACCACCACCACCACCACCACCACGACGATTGGAGCACGACCCACGGACATAACCATGATGACCAAAGATTATAGGAGAGAAATGCGGAGGTGACTTTAGCAGGCTCATTCGTCAGGACTTGAGACTCTCTTCCCAGTAAAAGATGAGAGGCCTTTACCCAGCAAAGCTTGGAGGGACGCCTTTCACGGAACTCCGAGAGCGCACCCTGCCCACCGATGATACACCGGCCGAAAAGAGAGGCATGATCCGAACACTGGAATCGTCATGTTGGCTCCATAGATGTATCTATCTCGCAGACGTGTACATGGAAAACAAGAAGAAAAAAGGTATCCCACCCCCAAAACTCCGTACGAGGCACACCAGCGCATAAAGCCCCGCCATGCTATAGCCCCCGACACCCCTTCCCTCTTTTACCCCATCTGGCCCCCTCTCTTGCCGGCCCCAAGCCAGCACTTTCGCGAGTTTACAGGTACAGACTCTGTGCCGCCACAATGTCGCGCCGGATCTTGGCCAAACTCTCCTCAAACTTGGCCGTCAGGTCGTCGCTGCCCATCACCTTGCCCGCCTGCGCCATCTGCCGCATCAGCTCCTCGAGGCGCCGGAAGTGCCGGATGAGGGAGCCCTCGTAGACGTCGGCCATTTTGCTGCGCACGTGTCAGGGACAGCTCTTGAAGTTCGGTGGGTGGAGGAGAGCGGCGGAGGGGGATGGAGGGAAAGGGGAACTCACCAAATTTCAGCAAACGGCCGGCCGTTCGCCCACGCAAGCACGGGCTCCATCAGCTGCCACTTCAGCTTCTCGACGTATTCGTCCTCGTCAACGTCAAGCTTGCTCTCCTGGCTCACGCGCGCAATGATGCGCGCCTTGGCCACAATCTCCCTGTACGGCTTCTCTAGCGCCTCGGGCAGGCTTTGCGCGTTGACCTTCTCATCGAACACGAAGCAGCTCAGTGCCGCCGCGCACATTTCGGGCGTCATCTCGTTGAAGAAGCGCTCGAAGAGGAGCTCTGAGAGGAGCAGCTCGTGGCCCTCGGTCGACGAGATCTCGCACGCCACCCGCGCCTTGAGCTGCACCACGTCCGACTCGTTGATGAAGCCTAGACGCCGAAGGACGCGCTTGCGAGACGTCAGCTCGTCCATCTGTACGATGCTGTGCGCCTTGGCGATCTCCTTCTTCTTCTCGCGGATCTTGTCGCCGAGGCGAACCTTGCGGCGGTACTGGTCCCAGAGGCGCGGGAGCTCGGGGGAGCCGTGGAGGGGGTTCGCGAGTAGGCGAGATTCGAGGACCTCGATCTTGCGGAGGAGCTGCTTGAACGAGTCATCCGCGATGCCCATGTTCTCGAGGGGGTCGAGGTTGGGAACGCCATCGGGGAACCGCCGCTTCACCTCGTTGAGCGACTTGCGAAGGTGTGTGCGCTCCGTCGGGGAGTCGGCGTCCTTGGGCATGAAGAGCCGGATCTGGCTGATCGAGTGGACGCACGTGAGGAGGCAGGGGACCCGCTCGAAGCGCGAGGGCTTGCCCTTGACCTCGGGCGAGAAGCCCTTCGGCAGGCCCTGGGATCCGTTGGGGAAGACGTAGTCGTTGGTGGGGCTGTCCTCCGACACGTTTAGAAGCACGTCGATGAGTATCGACTCCTGGGGCGGGTAGTCCTTGTCGCCGACGTTGGTGCGGCGGCGCGTTGTGGGCCGGAGCACGATACCCCAGCCAAAGTCCCGCGTCTCGAGCACGTCGTCGTCCTCGCCGGAGAACTGGGGGTCGTAGATCCGGACGAGGCGACCGGGCTGGAGGAAGTCGCTGCAGTGGTCGGGGTGCTGGATCACCCAGCGCATGTCCCTCGTGTACGAGTTGATCTGTTTCCGAAGGTTGTAGTAGTCCTTCATCGTCGACTCGTCGGGGATCATCAGGCCGTCGCGCTCCTGCTGCAGCGAGACGAGCGCCTTCTCCAGGTTCGGGACGCTAGCCGCGTTCTGGAACTGGAAGAAGCAGCGCTCCAACATATACTCGGGCGACACGGCCTCGATTCGGAGGAGGTTGAGCACCATGTTGTAGCCGAGGTAGAACGCCGAGTTGAGGCGCTCCTGCTCGCCAATGACAATCTCCTTTGCCGTGTCCGGCTCCATGGACTCGTCAATCATCATGATAACGATACCACGGTCATCCAGACCACGACGACCCGCACGACCCGACATCTGAACGTACTCTCCAGCCGTCAAAGGACGGTTCTTGACACCGTCCCACTTCTTCACCTTGGAAAAGACTACCGTCTTAGCAGGCATGTTCAGACCGATGGAGAAGGTCTCAGTCGCAAAGAGGACCTTGATCAGGGACTCCTGGAAGAGAATCTCGATCGTCTCCTTGAGAATCGGAAGAAGACCAGAGTGATGCACACCGATACCCTTTTCGAGGAGAGGGAGAATGTTGGCGATCTGGGGGAGGTCCCGATCGGTCTCGGACAAACTCATGACGGCGTTGCTGAACACGCGGCGCACCATTTGCTTCTCCGAGTCGCTGTTGAAGCTAAACTTGGCGACCTGGAGCGCCATGGCCTCGACCTCGCGCTTGCTGAAGCTGAAGACGATGACAGGCTCGAACTTCTTCTTGATGATCATCCTGATAATCTTGCGCAGGTCGGCCTTGTCCTCGCCGTCCTTGCCCCCCTTCTTGCCCTTGCCCTTGCCCTTCTCCTTGGCCGAGTTGGGCGCGTTGTTGTCGTTCTTCCTCTCCTCCACGAGGGCCATGGCCTTGCTAAAGTTCTGCTCCTTGAAGACGCGCTTCTCGTCGACGACGAGGTAGATGCCGTCGTGGCCGGCGGGGTAGAAGAAGTTCTGCAGCGGCGTGGGACGGAAGTCGGTGTAGACGACGTGGCAGGCCTGGTGGTGGATCTTTGCGATCCACTCGGCAAACTGAAAGGCGTTGGGGATAGTGGCGGAGAGGAAGACGTAGCGGACCTTGTCGGGGAGCAGGATGATGGTCTCCTCCCAAACGACACCTCGCGTCTTCTCGCGGATGTAGTGGACCTCGTCGAAAACGACCCACGCGACCTCGCGCATGATCTCGGAGCCGCGGTACAACATGGAGCGCAGAATCTCCGTCGTCATGACGAGGCACGAGGCGGTGGGGTTGATGGTGATGTCACCCGTCATGAGGCCGACGTCGCCGAATATCGCGTCGAAGTCGCGGTACTTTTGGTTACTGAGGGCCTTGATGGGACTGGTGTAGATGACCCTCTGGTTCTTCTTGAGGCACTGCGCGATGGCGTACTCGGCCACGACTGTCTTTCCGGCCGACGTGTGCGCGGACACGAGGACGCTCTCCTCGCGCTCGATTGACGCCACCGACAAGCTCTGGAAGGGGTCAAGCTTGAAGTTCCACGTCCGCGCGGGCTCGGCGGGCGGTTTGTGCTCGGAGAGGGGCGTGTATTCATAGTCGAGGTCGGGGGGGAGGGCGACCTGGTGCTGGATGTTGTGCGAGAGGACGAGCGAGCCCTCCTCCTCCTTCTCGGCCTGGAGGACCTGGGCGGCGGGCGCAAGCTCGCGGGACGCGGCGGTCTGGAAGGTGTCGGTCAGAACGGGCGCCTCCTCGCCCTCCTTCTTGCGGCGCTTCTCGTCGTGCTCGTCCGAGGCCGGCGCAGGCCCACTGTCCTCGGCGCTCTCCTCGTCGTCGGCCTCCTCCTCGGCTCCGTTCTTCATGGCGCCGTCAGCCATGCGCTTCTTCAGGTTGTCGGGCGCGGCGGCGGGCGACTCGTCGTCGGAGCCGGCGTCCGACTGGGGCTTGGCCTCGAAGACATCAAAAAGGTCGTCGTCCATTTCGGGGTGTCGCCTCCCAATGGCGCTTCGGGGTGCTCTTGTTCCGGGGAGGGGGCTGAGTTGGGATTGAGGCGACCGACGTAGATGTGGAAGCCTGAGAGGGTGGATGGAGCGAGGGAGCGGGAGGCGGACTTCAAGGAGCTTGGAAAAAGTTGACCAGTCGAGGTGGGATGCGGCAGAAAAAGAAAAGTTGCGGGTCCTGCATGTATGGGGAAAGCGGTGGCTTTCTGTGGCGGGTTCAGCCGGAAAAGGCCCGGACAACAGGCATGCGCATATACATCCACCAGGTAAACCCCATATTTTTATGCCTAGTGTAAGTACGGACTGGTACTGCTTCTCACTCGACATCATCCAGGGTAATTCCAGGGCCAACACCAACGCTCCAGCCCTATGATCATCTGTTGTATCATCACTGGCCATCCCGATCCAGACACCTATATATCAACCATTATCCCCGAAGTCCCGTTGATTCAAAAAAAAAGAAAAAAAAAAAAGAAAAGAAAAGAAAAGAAAACTATGGGCAAAGGGAACAGTAGAAACGATCAAAGCATATCAGCATTCATCCCAGATTAACACCGAGGTCACGAAGTCTCAGGAACCCCGACGCTCCTCCTTCCCTCAGGCTTAGCGCGTTGGGCGCGGGGATCCTGGGGATCTAGTAGTTTTGGACTCGTCGATGGGCTCAGAGTAGCAGAAAGCCGTGCCCCCGCTCTGGCAAGACCTCACTCGCCTTGCCATCAGCGGTGCCTCGGGCGAACATTGACCGCAGTACTAGTAGCCATTGCCGCCGGGGAAACCACAGACGTATCCTCCAGGATCGATGCATCAGTGATGTTAAAGCAGCCACCCGTCTTGGTCGGCGCGGCCGCGCAGGCGGTGGACTTGTAGGTGAGGGTCGTCTTGAGGTTGTCGGGGCAGTCCGCCAGACTGGAGATGCAGGCCACGGCCGTGATCTCCCCGATTACTGGCTCGGCGCGGGCGATGATATCTACGGAATTGGAGGTGGCTGTGGTTAAGCACGGCGTGGTTGTCGTGTTGAGAGTGGTTGGCTTCGTGCGTGCCATGGTCTCGTCTTGCGGCGAGTCGTCGGGGTTGACACCCCCGGTGCTAATGCTGGCCGAATGCGGTACCGCTGTGGTCCCAGCGAAGGTGGACGTCCTGGTTGCAGTTGCAGTCTGTTCCTCCTCATCCTCGTCGTCGCCATCAGCAGACGGCGTCTCAGTCGGCTGCGGGGTTCCCGCAACGCCCGATTCCGCCGTCTCGGCAGCACACTCATCCGCGACGGCCAACGGCGTCTCCCTGACCGGGATTGGAAGCCCGGACTCCAAGAGACAAGCCGACGGCAGCGGCAGCGTGAATAACGTCGTCGTAGCCTTGGGCTTCAACCCTGCAAACCCTTCATCGAAGTTAACCCCCACCTTGGCGAACACCCCGATGTTCAAGTTGAGCTCATGGTTCGCCTCGAGCGCGCAGTCGCCGCTTTGGGGTGTAACGTCGGCGGCGTACTCGACAAGGTTGACGAAAGCGCCGACCATGGCGCCGGCGCCTATGTCGGGGAGGTCAACGAAGGGAATGTCGATGCCGCCGACGCCCGGGATGCTAATGTCGGTGTTTTCTTCTGGGAGGGTGGAGATGCCGAACTCTGCTTTGAGTTGGAGGGCGGCTTTGAATTGTACGCCCGTGGCTTCGTTGTTTATCGTGACGGGGAGGGTCTTGGCCATGACTTCGGGACTGGCAGACGGCGTGTTAGTGGGCCCCGGGGTGTAATGGGGGCTGTTTGATGCTCGGCTGGACTCACAATTCTTGGTTTATGTCGCCATCCTCGGAAATATCAATCTCAAAGAAGGTCCCGTCGGCAATCTTGACGTAGAACCCCCCACGGATATCCACCCTTCCTGACACCTCGAACACGAGCAGCAGGTCGATGAAGAGGCCCGCGCGCAACCCCGGGAGTTCGATGCTTGTGAGGCCCGGCAGGAATGGCAGCAGGGGCACCACGAACTGGTTGCTGTCGGAGACAATGACGTCCACCTCGACGTAGATCTCTACGCCAGTGAGGTCGACGCGGAACTTTGGGTTCAGGATGTCGTCGAAGTCTGAGGGGAAGGTTGCTTCTGCGGAGCCTTTGGAGCAGCAGTTTGCGCAGACGACGTCGATAGATGGGCCTGAATAGAAGGGGATCATGGAGCTTGTGGGTCGTGTTAGTGGCGGGTCCATCAAGATACGCCAGCTTCACTGCTAATTGTGCGGATTCCAAAGGCATACCTGTTGAATAACACCTGGTCCACGAGTGTCTGGTCGAAGCTGATGATCTCGGTGGTAGTCCGAGCCGCCAGCCCGTCCCGCCGGACCATGGGCGCGCCAGGTTCCCTCGGGAAAAGGATGTCCTGGGGTACCGCCGTCCGCTTGACATTGCGGGCTACCTCGAGTCTAGGCCCAGAGATGTCGGCGCTGATCAAGTGAGGGCTAGCCAGGGCTGAAGCCGCGAGGCACGAGCCGATGAGTCCTCGGAGCCAGTGCATGGTAAAGAGCGGAAGAGGTAGGAGTGAATGTGTGATAGAAATGGGTCAACAGCCTGCCGGGAGAAACGATCGCGACTGGAAACACCAAGCTCACAGTAAGCAAAATGAATGGCAAAAAAAAGGTGGTTGTATATGAAGTCTCATCTCATAACCGGCGACGACAACAACCATACAACCAACACCGAAGGCAGGGGTAAAAGAGCGTAGGAGCAAAGCCACCCCGAGAATAGGCGGCATCATGCAGCTGGCTGCGGTACACTACTTGTAACCCATCGTGAGATCCTTCGATGCAAGGACGTTACCTAACCTCGGGTCCCAGGCTGCCGGGGTAGGGCTCGTGTCCGAGCCATGGCTGTTCGGCGGATACCTCCTTGCTCGGGAGGGCCGTGGCCCGGGCGAATATAGAAATATCTGAGGGTCCTGGCTCGGTCCTGGGTCTGACACATGGGAGGGTATCGTCGCTTCGGAGCGTGGCCGAATGCGGTCATTGTCGTGGCCGGAGCCCTCGCCGTTGTAGAGCCCTACGTGGGTGCAGACCGGGCATGGGGAAATGAGAGGGTACTGATTGCCGCAAGGGCAGATCTTGGCCTTGTAGGGCCGGTTGTTTGCGAAGAAAACGTTGACCGACGCTCGAGCACTGACCTCGCATTGTCGGCCTGGCCCCGCTCTCATGGGTCATCCGCAGCAAGGGGCTCAGTGGCCCATCCCTACGATAAAGTTGCCCAACGGGCCGCAGCAGGCCAAGTGACGGCTCGGGGCGAGGAGAGACCCGCGGGGCCTGTCGCTCTAAGACCCGGGCTATGGCAGGCGAGGCTGGAGCGGGCAAGGTGCAGGTGCTGGGGGCCGCCTTGAGGGCGCCTCCCGTTTCAGGGGTTGAATTGGACCAATGTTGTTCTTCGGATTACGGTGTTGGGTGGCATCGTGGATAGGGGCGGCCGTGCATGTCATCGGGGGAGAAGGAAGACGTCTCCTGCGTTACTTGGAACACGAGGGATCTGTGGAATCGATAAGCCTTACAATGCGACTGTTGTCCCCGGAATGCCTGACTGCAGTAGAGGACGGGAGGTGAGGAGAGCTCGGCTAGAACCAGCTCGCCTGTAAGTCCAGTTTCACATTGCGCAAGGGAGCGCGCACTTGAGACGAGATGAATGTTATTATCGGCATACAAACCAATTCAAACCCCGTATTCTCACCGATACCTTCCCTTATGGTCAAGACTCAAACTCAAACGTCCAAGCTCCAAATATACCAGAACAGAGAAACAAGAAACAACGAAAGCGGTCCGAATACATCGTAAACATGGTATCGTGCAAGCTCCTATGCGCCCCGAACACCACGGACAATGCAGCGATCTCTTCCAGACACGCCGAGGGTGGATAAAAGGAAAGCAGAAAAGGAAATATGCAGGAAAAGGAAACAAGACAGCCCTCCTCGTGCTCGTTCTAAGGATGGCGCATGCTGCAAAACAAGTGAAACCAAGCAGAGGCCGGGGTTATTCAGGTTACCCGGCGCGACACATGCCCCCGGGCCAAACCACAGCCCAGCCCCGGCTTCTTTCCAACGCAGAATGCCTCGCAGGTGGGAGGAGACAAGGACCGGGGCCTCCCGCGCCCTCCCCTTTCACGTCCTCGACTTCGCCCCACGCCCCGTCGGCGCGCTAATATCCCGCCTCCCCACCCCTTCGAGCATCTGCCGCCTGGGCGTCGCGGCACCCTGAGCCGCGCTCCTCGCCCTGCCCCTCCGCTCGCGGATCTGCGCCAGCGCCTCCTCGCGCGTCATCGTCGGCGTCATGGCCGGGTTGTTAACGTCAAACGACACCTCGTCCGCCCGCGACGGGGGCCGCTGCCCCTTGTTCGAGATTCTCTTGACGGGCTTCTCGCGGATGGGCACCGTTGTCGTCGTCGTGACGGTGTAGAACGAGTTCGACGTGTGCGGGCGGGCCGCCGGGTGCGAGAAGGCGGGGGAGACGCGCCGCGTCTTGGGGGCCTCTTCCTCGGGCGCCGAGTGGCGGAGGCGCTCGGGCTCGGGCTCAGGCTCGCGGCCCTCAGTGGGCGCCGCCATGGTGGGTATCACTGGCTGGTCGTGAGCGTCAGACTCGCGCGGCGCGCCGTGCGGCGCGTTGAGGAGGGACATGAGGGAGGTCCGCTCCTGGGCCAGGAGCGCGAAGGATGGGGGTTCGACAGAGGGAGTCCTGGCATACATTGCTGGGTCGGGCCTCGGCTCCGGGGGCGACGCGGCCGCCGGCGTGGGCTCCTCTGCGGGACGCGCCTCCTCGGGTACACCGCCCAGAGCCGCGGCCTCTTCTTGAGAGACGGTGCGGAAGATGCCCTCCTGGGGGCAGAATATCGTGCTCCGCCTCTTCTCTTTGGACTTGCGGCTCGACGCGCGGCCCTCCTCGGGCGTCTCTTCGCGGCGGGGCGCGGGCGCCTTCTCCCCTCGCTGGGGGACAGCCCTATCGCTAAGAATGGCTAAGTCTCCCGCGTCGAGGATCTCGACCATCTGGGGCCGCGCGCGGCGCGGCGAGAGGATGCTCCTCCGCTTACTCGTCTTGGCGCAGGGGCAGCACCGCAGCTCGCACTCCGCCACCAAGAAGTCGACGTGCTCCTGCGCGCGGTCCGCCCTCTGCCTCTCCCACTCCACCCTCCTTGTAAGCTCCTCAATCTCCTCCTCACTCGCGAGGGACGACACGACGTCCACGGGGAGTAGAGGAGCCCTCTCCTTCTTCGGCGACGCAAACTCGTCGTCGTCGTTCTCCGGCGGCGGCAGCGGAATGCAGCCCTCCGCCGCAATGCGCGCAACCTCCTCGTTCTTGGCGAGCGTCTTGAAGGCGTCGCGCTCCTGCTCCACCAGCTTTATCCGCTCGAGCGCCTCGCCGAGCTGGCTCTCGACGCCGACGATCTGGTACCGGGCCGCGAAGGCCTCCTGCTCGCGGGCGCGGGCGCGCTCCTTCTCACGGGCGAGGCTGGCCTCGGTTGTGCGGAGGGCCTCCTTGGTTGTTTTTAACTCTTCGGCGTACTTGACGCCGCTGGAGTTGGCCTTGAAATACTCCTTGCGCTGGCGCCGGATCTCCTTTTCCCAGACGGACTGGGTGTGCTGGTGCATCTCCTTCAGTCGAATGTATTTCTCCTGCCGACGAGCGTTTGAGTTAGCATTTCTTAACCCCCCTTATCCCTTCATCCCCTGATGCCGAGCGGATTGAATTGGGAGCCTACCATGATCTCCTCCATGCGCTGTCCAACCCTCCTCTCCCTCTCCTTCCCCTCCTCAACATGTTTTCTTAGCGCCCTCGCCTCGTCTCGGTATCGCCGCATCTCGCTCTCGGCCTCCTCGCGGCCGATCATGGCGCGCGTGAGCGCCGCATCGGCGGCTTTCCGCTCCAGCTGCTTCCCGTGGCTAGCGAGAGAGTTAAACTGGGTGATCTTCTCGTGCACCGAGCTGTCGCGTGAGTCGCCGCCTCGCAGGGGCGACAAGAGCGCGGACTGCGGGCGCCCTTGGTTGACGCGGTCGGGGGAGCAGGGGTCTAGAGGTCCGCCGCCGCCTGCGTTGGGCGAGTTTTCCATTGTTGTCGGGGGTGGTGTTTATCCGTGGGTGATGATGGGTGTCCACGAGTGTTCGGTGTGTTCGGGAGATGCTATTGCATCTTACGGTGTTTCGTTTGGCGGTGTTACGGTTGTGCGCGGTGGCGAGTATGGGGACAATTAATCTGGAGTGAGGTTTTCTAAAGTGAGGTCGGTCAGTGAACCTGACATTACCTATGTTTATCGGTCCCCACAAGCTCGCGCTGGCAAATGCCATGTTGGCTGGGAGACGGGATCCTGCATGGGGGAACAATGTACTTGGGCGATGTACCTTCCAAATCAGGCCAGTTTGGAACCTTAGCGGCGGGTCGGTAATTGCGGGCAGGCCACAACTGTCGGCGACTGGCATCATCTTGCCTATCCTGGAACCATTACAATGCTGATGGACACTCCAGACACTCACATGATAATGTCTTCGAAGAACCATGCTAAAAACAGTTGGCTAACGGTAAAGCTACATGCATTTAGGGCTCGGAATACTCCAAAACTTCGAAAAAATGCCTGGAAATACCGCCTCGAGCTGTGGCTCCCTAAAATCCTAGTGCTACTCAATCGCTTACACCAGCCGAGTACTTCCGTGTGTATAGTTATGTATAGTTCCTGCAAAGGTGAAGTGCCATGAGCCCGAGGCTACCTGCAATACGACTCCCAGCAATCGGGAGTATTTCGCATTGGCAGGCCTGCAGAACGTGGTGGACATCCTCTTGCCGAATGAGACCATCTTCCCCGGCCCCTCCGGTCCAACCTGAACAAAAGACCAATCCCGATTGGTCGAGGATCTTTTTTTTTTTTTTTTTTTTTTTTTTTTTTTTTTTTACATCTCATGTCTTTGGATGATATATGATGCTCCCTTCCGAACTGCGCTTTTACAGCTAGAAGACGCCGACAAATAGCTCGAATTGGATATAGAATCCCTTCCCGGGTGGGAGATACATGATTTCGCAGGTCTCTGCTACTAAAGATTCTATATCCGTAATCGGAGCAGACTCTTTCGGATGTCGTCGCTTCAACACGGCAAACGGTGGACCCGTGGGGCATCTTGACTATGGACGAAGAACTTGCCGGCTCCGGATGCGCCCAGATGCTTTACGTAAGGTTGCCGCTGATTGGACCGCACGGTCAACCAGCCTGAACGCGGCCGCGCCCTTTCCCTGACGCTGCCCACTAAAGCCGCTATGAGGGGTCCATGTGGCGGGGATCTTGTGGCAACCGACAGTGCCCGCAGGTGCCACAACCCCGCTCCTGTGACTCAAGGCGGTTTTTCGACACCACCGCGCCGATTCAGGCCGCGACCCTTCCAACCTTGTTTATTTCTCTCCGTCATCTTTTTTTTGGAGATATCCTCAGTTGCTCTCTCGTGGAGTTGAACCTCCAATTCGTCCTGCCTCCTCGCCCCCGTTGCTCCTCCCAATAGCCACTCTCTAAATCCACCCCGCACCAACCGGCGCATCCTCGAACTGGGCCGACGTCCCGCCGCCAAGATGACGTTGTAAGTTGCTCGCGGATCTTGCTCGGTCCAAGCGAGCGATTCGACACGCGCAAAGCTAACCTCGACTCCCCTCCATAGCTTGAAAGACCCGTCAAAGAAGTACAAGCCCTTCAAGGTGTGTTAGTCACTTATACTTTTCAGCTTCCATATGCTAACAAAATTGGATAGGGCCCGGATCTGCCGAACCGCCAATGGCCCAGCAAGACCATCGACAAAGCCCCCCGCTGGCTGTCGTATGTTTGACGAGCAACTTTTGACGCATAGATTTTGCTGACATACTCGAAGCTCTTGCCTCCGCGATGGCAACCAGAGTCTGCCCGACCCGATGGTGCGTTCCCCGATCCCGAACCGGGCTACTTTGCCCCTGCGCGAGCGAGCACTCCTGCTCCGGAACTGACATGGGCTGGTCGACAAACAGAACGGCGAGGAGAAGTGGCGCTACTTCAAGATGCTCTGCGACCTCGGCTACAAGGAAATCGAGGTCTCCTTCCCCTCCGCCTCCGATACCGACTTCAACTTCACCCGCCGCCTCATCGAGACCCCCGGCGCCGTCCCCGACGACGTCTTCCTGCAGGTTCTCTCCCCCTGCCGCCCCGACCTCATCCGCAAGACCGTCGAGTCCGTCCGCGGCGCCAAGAATGCCATCATCCACATCTACCTCGCCACGAGCGCGTGTTTCCGTCAGGTCGTCTTCGGCTACACGGAGGAGCAGACCCTGAACCTCGCGGTGGAGTGCACCAAGCTCGTCAGGTCCCTGACAAAGGACAACCCCGAGGCGGCGGGCACGAACTGGCAGTTTGAGTTCTCGCCCGAGTGCTTCTCGGACACGGACCCCGAGTATGCTGTGAGGGTGTGCCGCGCGGTGAAGGCTGCGTGGGGGCCTGATGGGAAGAAGGGGGACAAGATCATCTTCAACCTGCCTGCTACGGTTGAGCTGGCGACACCCAACATCTACGCGGATCTGATAGAATCCTTCTGTAACAACATCGGGGACAGGGATGATGTGTGCGTGTCTCTGGTGAGTCACCCCATTACCTCTTGCCTCTGCATCATGGTCATTCTAACAATCATTTGCAGCATCCCCACAACGATCGTGGAACCAGTTAGTATATCCGATTCGGGCGCCCTTATGCGACCACTAACATGATGCAGGCACTGCTGCGGCAGAGCTGGGCCAGATGGCTGGAGCTGACCGTGTAGAGGGCTGTCTGTTTGGGTTCGTATCCTCCCTCGCATTCTTGGCTCACAAGACAATACTAACATTCCTCCCCCCCCCCTCCCCAGCAACGGCGAGAGGACGGGCAACGTCGACCTCGTAACCCTTGCCCTCAACCTCTACACGCAGGGCGTCAGCCCCGAGGTCGACTTCTCCGACCTGAACGCCGTCATCGACATGGTCGAGTCCTGCAACAAGATCCCCGTCCACCCGCGCACCCCCTACGGCGGTAGTCTCGTGTGCGCCGCCTTCTCGGGCAGCCACCAGGACGCCATCAAGAAGGGCTTCCAGGATCGCCAGGCCAGGGGCCTCGCGAGCGACGAGTCGTGGGACGGCATGCCCTACCTGCCCCTGGATCCCCAGGACATTGGCCGCAACTACGAGGCCATCATCCGCGTCAACTCGCAGTCCGGAAAGGGCGGGAGCGCCTTTATCCTGCAGGCGAAGCTGCAGCTTGATCTGCCTCGGGGGCTGCAGGTCGCCTTCTCCAAGGTCGTCAAGCGCCGGTCCGAGGAGCTGGGGCGGGAGCTGCTGGCTAACGAGATTACCGACCTCTTCGAGACGACGTATTTTGTGCACGAGAACCCTCACTTTGGTCTTGTGGACTACAGCATCACCCCCGACCGCTCGCAGAGCCCCATGCCCTCCAGCCTGGGCAAGACGCAGGACACGGGCGACCTGATCCGCATCTTCGAGGGCGTCATCCGCGTGGACGGCAAGGAGTCCAAGCTCCGCGGCCGCGGCAACGGGCCCATTTCCAGCATGGTTGCTGCCCTAAAGGAGGTCGGTATCGATTTTGATGTCAACGACTACAAGGAGCACGCCATTGGCGAGGGCCGCGACGTCAAGGCTGCGTCGTACATCGAGTGCAAGCCCACGGACGGCAAGGAGACGGTGTGGGGCGTCGGTATCCACGAGGACGTGGTGCAGAGCTCGCTGATTGCCCTGCTGAGCGCGGCGAGTAGCGTAAGTCTTTCCACATGAATGGCAAGTGGGAAGATGTTGATGACTAACGAGAATCTGAGTTGTAGTACAAGACGAGGGATACCACCGGCGCCGGCTCCACCCCCAAGCCCGTCGCGCCCGCCGCTCCCCCAAGCGCGCAAAACATTGTCTCTGTGTTGGAGGAGAAGGCAAATGGCATGTAATAAAAAAAAAGGACGAGAGGCGGGTACGCCGCTTTCTGTGTTTTTCTAAAACGTACAAAATCTTCTTGGATCTCCGGCTTTGTTCATGAGATCGGCGGGCGAGTGTTGTGATTCCTTTAGATCTTCGGAGTTTGTGAAAGAAGAATTGGCGATGGTTTGCATAGGGGATGAGATGGCGGTTGCAAGAGGCTGATAAAAGTTAAAAAGGGGGATAGTAGACAGGTATATGTAGCCGGAGAGGATGCAAATGATGGTTCTATATAGGTACCTTGGCAATCTCTTGTATAGCGAAGCCAACACTTAATTGTATAGCTGCGGGCTGTCCCATGTCCCTCGTACCAATGTCTTTACAATCTCGTCGGTACTGTGCGTGTTTCACTGGAAGACCTGCGTCACTCAGCCTGTTGTTTTCCTCGGTCTCGGTGATTCCGTCTGAGGCTAGTTCCCTGATCAGTGAGCTTTCTAGAGATGGAAAAAAAAAGACTTCGGTGCGATGTTCGGGGGAGGTTTGGAAGGACGAGAGAGTGCTGAGCGACGAAGGTGGGGTATAGGTGACACAGGTCGCAATAAGCGACGGCACCGGAGCAAGACTTCTTCCTGGCTTGGTGACTCAAGCTCGGATACTATCAGTAGTCATGAACGCGGTTGATCTGTGACGATGGGCTAACTTGTCCTTGCCAGGGACCGCATCTAATTGGCATTTTCCGGGGTCATAAAATGGTAGTATTGGTTCATATGGCTGTTCGCTATGTTTAAAGAACTGCGGTAGATGTTCGCATGGGGCGGCAAATTACGGTCCTCGGGACAGGCCCGGATCTGATCGGCCGGGGTTCGGAGTCGTGGACCGGAAAATTTGCGGGACACCGACTGGGGTACCCGGCCGTTTCCGGCTCGGCTTACCGGGGTGCTTGGTCAAGCAAGCACACGGGATAGTACCGGTAGATGCCATCAGATGAGGTAGTAAGCACCCTCCCACACAAGAGAAGTCATAATATTAGCATATCTGTGCATCCTAGCTGCTGAACTCTTGATGAAAGCCCTGTATTACATGTTTCTCCGAGGACTTGACGTTCGAGACCACCGCAATCTCCACCTATGGCCGCCGCTTCTACTCGCCATGCCCTCCCTGCTCCCATCAAGCGTGACGTACCAAGTATGAGAATAAATCAAGGCGGGTTACTTTAACCACGAATCATCCATAAACAACATAAGGACGAGGTCTTCACTTCCTTGTGGGCCAAATACGAGCCTAGGGGGCTCCGCTTCATCTCCGCTGGAGATGACGCGCATCAAGGAATCGCGCAGGTATGATTTCCTTTCCCATGTTCTTGCCGCCCCGCCCACCCCCCCGTTTTATCTGATCGCAGAACGCTCTTGCAGAACCTCCTTACAATGACGATGAACATGGTCGCGCGTCTCCCTGGACATCACCCGCACAGACGTCGGGCGACGACCATATCTCCAACAGTGAGAGCCAACTTTTCTTTACAGGGTGAGAAGGATGGTACCCATAGCCCGTGGGGGAGAAACTTGCGATGCCCTCTCGTCAAGGGTACACAGCGCCCTTCACATCCTCCGCTTCACGTCTACTTCAACCAGCGACCATCACCGTACAGACACATCCTTGTGCACACTCGGCTGGGGCAAGCGACTTTACGGTAGGGATGTAGGAATCCTACGACCGGCTTGACTCGTCATCTTGAAGAGACCCACAGGTACGGTCGTAAGTCGGAGCGGGTGCGGATGTGGTTAATGTTGCAAGCATGCCCCTCCCTCTCTCCCCCGTCCGTGATCAAAGCCGTCGCTAAAGCGGACAGACAAGAAGAAGCATACCTTTACCATCGGCACTAACGGTTTTTTTTTTTTCAGTAGCCACTCACACCCCGGTCAAAGATTTACAGTAAGTACCAGCTGATAAACTGGCTTACCCCGGCGCCGACAAGTGACTTCATGAAGCCGTCGTCGATGTTAAGGCGGTAGCTGCTCAATCTCGTCGGGCGACAAGCTCAGCCAGACGGTACCGGCCCATTGATAATCGGAACATGTTTATTATTTCGGAGGACGCGGTCGTCCGCCATATTAGTCGCTAAGGCTAAATACTTAAGAACTAGATAAATACCGCCTAATCTCTAAAAGAGATAAAAGGTAAGAATTAGTAGTCTTATAATAGGATACCTACGGTTCGCCTACTACCTAACTACTAACCTCCTTACCTTACCTTAATAACCTACTATATCCTAGCTCTAATATCCTAATTCTTTTTCCTTTTTATATAAGCGGTAACCTATTATCAGGACATAATATTAGAGACGTTTACGTATTAGGGTATATAGGCATAGATATAGGTTAACTACTAGCATATACGTAACCTAGTATAACTATAAATAGATATAAAAGAATACCCCTAAGGGCTAGGAATTTAGGAAGGTAAGAATTAGTAGTCTTATAATATAATACCTACCTAGGCCTACTAGTTATATTTAGACTACCTACTAACTAGCTTCTATCTCCTTACTAACCTCTTTACCTTACCTTAATAATACTACTATATCCTAGCTCTAATACCCTAATTCTTCTTCTTTTTTATAAGTAATAACCTATTAAAGCAATAGTAGAATAATAAAGAGGTAATAGCTACCCCGCTACGCTAATATATTATAGACCTAATAAAAATAGGTAATGCTATTATTAGAAAATAAACTTTTAAGTATTCTAACTATTTATAAGATTAGTAGCGATAACGCTTTTATAGCTATATAGTAACGTTTATAGTTATAGCTATAAGTATTAATAGACCTTTAATAAAGCGAAAATATAAAAAAGATATAAGTCTTTTTATAAAAAGCTTTAATAAAAGAGTAAGAGCTAGACTAGGAAATTATAAAGCTAGTTATAAGGCAAAAGATCGAAGTAGAAAGGTAGCGACTTAAGGCTTTAAAGAAAAAAGAGCCTAACCTTTTATCTAAAATAACCTTATAGCGTACTAGCTTATCGTTACTTTTTTCGAAATAAGCTAAGAATAAAAGTAATACTTTTTAAATATTATATTAGAGATTTAAAAAAGAAAACTATATAAAGTTAAATAACTATTTAATAATAATAAAAACGCGTTTTATTTTTCTTTTTATAAGTTCTTAGATAATAAAGTAAAAATACTTTATACGTTAACTATATTTATAGATATAGCCTAGTAGTATTAGGTCTTATATATCTAATATACGCTATATAGAAATTTTAAAAGGCTTACTTAGGCTACTATAGAAGAATAGCTTTAAAATAATATAGCTATATTAAAAGCCTAAACCTATTAAGTATACTAAAAGCTAATAGGCTTTATTTAAAAAAAGATAATCTTTTAATAAATTCTTTAATATTTATAAAAGTATTAAGGTAAAGCTTATTATGCCTATATTAGAAGATAATATAGTCTTAATAATTCTTATAAAGCTAACCTTTAACCTTTTAGCTAAGATTATAAACTAAAAGATCTTTATAACCTAAGTAGGCTTATATAATAAGGTAATAGTAGTAGAAGCTATAATACTACTTTATAGTAACCTTAGATACTAACCTAAAACTAAAATACCTAACTACTAATCTTACTAATACTATAAAGATACTTAATATTTAGGCTATAATTATTTAACTAGAGTTAAGTTATTACCTTATAAGGATCTAATAGATCTATAGTATACTACCTAAGAAGAACTAAGCTAAGCTATTAAGCGACTTAAAAGATCCTATTATTATTATTTATCTATAAATTATTATATTAATAAATACCTTATTTATTAGAGCTAGGATATAGTAGTATCGTTAAGGTAAGGTAAAGAGGTTAGTAAAGAGATAGAAGCTAGTTAGTAGGTAATCCGAACGCGACTAGTAGGCCTAGGTAGGTATTATATTATAAGACTACTAATTCTTACCTTCCTAAATTCCTAACCCCTAGGGGTATTCCTTTATATCTATTCGTAATTATAGTAGGTTACGTACGTACTAGTAGTTAACCTATATCTATACCTATATAACTTAATACGTAAACGTCTCTAATATTATATCCTAATATTATTCTTTTTTTTAAATATTTTTTCTAAAGAATAATCTAGGCTTAATATCGTAATAGCTATAGTTCTATAGCTAGTCTATAATAAACTAGACTAGTATTTTTTATTTATTCCCTCTTATAGCCTAGGGCTAGGCTTCTTCTAGCCCTCGCGCTACTATACTACTTCCTTCCTATTTCCTTACGCCTAGACTAGGCGCTAGATCGTTAAAGTAGGTATATACCTAGCGCTAATAAGTAAGTATATACCTAGCGCTAATAAGTAGCTAGGTTATATTTTAGCCGCTACTATACTAGACTATAATTAATTACTTAGAAAAGGTACTAGTAGTAATAATATTATAAAAAGGAAAAAAAAAGGCCTAGTTATCTAAGGCTAGCTATTAGCGTAGAAGAAATAAAAGGCTTAATAATAGCTTCCTTATTTTATATATATAGTTCTAATAGTTTCCTTATTCTATATCTAATATAGACCGCTATTACCTATTAGGGATACGCTTATAGTAATAGCTTTTATAATTCTAAGTTATTATATTTTTCTATTATATACTTATTTATCTTATTTAGTATATTATAAGTACCTAGTTATAGGTTTATAAGGTACCTTTTTTTAAAAGCATATATCTTTATAGTATTAGGTTATTTAATATAATACTAAATTAATTAATATATTATTTTATTATAATATTAATTAATAAAGATATATTAAAGTAGTATTATAGCGACTATTAGGTAATAAGATAATTAAGGTTATTACCTATAAGTATAAATATTTTTACTTATTATAAAGTTTTTTTTTTATTTTTTAAGACTATTACTAATTTTATAAGTCTTTTTTATAATATAGCTATATACTTATTAGTATACTAATATTATTTTTATAGATTATAACTATTTGTTATTCTTTATACTTTAATACTTTAGTAATTATGACAGCCTGGGCCGCCACGGCCACTTAAGGTTATAGCAGAAATAGGGCGCATGCATTAGGATAATAAAGACAGCGCCCTAGCATTAGACTAATTAGAATATAGGCGATATAGGCGAACGTCGCCTAGGCGCGATTATAGAAGTAGGCGATATAGGCGACGAGCGCCTAGTATCGACTAAGGAATAAGCGATCGTAAGCGATAGTCGACTACTATCGCTTAAAGAAAAGTAATGAAAAAAACTATAGACTACTTAAACTATAGTTATTATTATATATCTAGCTATTTCTTTTTTATTTTTTAATAGTTAATCTAAATATAGTTTTTATAATATTATTTATAAGTATTATAAATTCTTAGATATATACTTATATAATAACTTAACTAGATTACTATTTATCTTTAACCTACTTATTATCTAATAAGTATTTAAAAGACTAAGATTTTTATAAGTTAACTATTCTTATTTAGTAAATACTTTATTACTAAATAATACTAATAATAGCTTTTAAAGCTATTACCTTAAAAAGAAAAGGCTAAAAGTAAAAGAAGCTTAATCTACCTAAGACTAGGTCTTATATAGAAGTAGATACTAATAATAAAAAAAACGATAATAATAAAAAAAAATAAATTAAAAAGCTTAAAAAAAAGATTAAAAGCGCTAAAAGGTATATTAAGTAATAATAAGATATTATTAATTAGTAAGTAAAAGAAATAAACTAGCTTAAAAAAGAAATTTAATAACTTTTTTATTAACTTACTAATATTAAAAGATAAAAGCCTATAATAAACCTTATAGTTTTTAAGATAAATATTATTATAGCTATTAAAATTAAGATTCTACCTTTAGATAAATATAATAAAAGCTAAGTAAAACTCTATACCTACTTTATATAAATAAAAGACTACTTTAAGAACTTTTTAGAAGTAAATATAAGATCTAAAAAGGTTTAAGTTATAGCTAGGTTTTTTACTAGAGCAGCTTATAATTAATTCGAACTAACTCTTTAAGACTTCTTAGAAAATAAATATAAGAGCTAAAGTAGCTTTACTAAAACGATTTTCGCTATATATAATAATTATAAAAACGCTATTAAAAAAGTATTTAGAAAGCTAGATAAAAAAAAGGTAGTATAAAATAAGCTATACTACCTATAATAATAGCGATTAGCTTTAGAGTATATTATTAGGTTTAGGTAACTATTTTTAATATTTAGATACTTTAATAAAATACTTATTAATATATTCTATTAAAGCCTAAAAAAAAAGGTTAAAAATAAAGTTATTAAAATTAAACTTATACTTCTTAACCTTATAAAAAATGTTAAAATATTAGTCTTAATTAATAATATATTTTATAAATAATATATAAAAAAGAAAAGAAATTATAAATTAAATTTTTAAAAAAAGTATTAACTAAATATAAGTAAAAAGTATTAAAATAGAAATACTTTATAAAGATATTACTTAAGGCTTATAAAAATTAATATAATATAGAAATAAGGTTAGGGACCTAAGAAAGGCGCTTATTTTAACTATAGTAAAAAAAGGCACTTTGCTAAAAACTACTAATAACCTAAGCGACCTAAAAAGTAAAAGAGACTTTTAAAAAATAAAAAAAGACTACTTTAGGGATAGCTACCTAAACTATAAGAGTTTACGGCTATAAAGCTAACCTATATAAATATTAGCTAAACGATATATTATAATAATAATTATTAAGACTATAAAAGAAATAAAGAAGATAATAGCTAGTACTTAAAGAAACTAATAACTAAGATTATCGTAATAACTATAGCTTATAACTTAAATAAAGACCTACTATAAGACTATAATAACGATAAAGAAGTATAGTACTTTAGGGATTTAGAAGAAAATACGTCTAGTAAAGAATTCTAATAACGAATACTAGGATATAATAACCTACGCTAGTATAAAAATATGCTTAAATAGGCTAAAGAAGTAGTAAGAATTAACCTAAAGATCGATAAAGTAGAAATATACTATAACTAATACTACTAGAAATACTTTAAGCTAGACTATAATTAGGATCTAAGATTAGAAGAAGACGTATAAAAGCTTATATACGCTATTTATAGCAAAAATAACCTTAAGTATTAAAAGATTAAGAAAAAGAAAAAAAAGAAGTAGAATTTTAAAAAGAATATTACTAATATATAATAAGAGAACTTTAAGAATAAAAGATATAAAAGAACTAAAAATTAAAATACGAAAAGTATAAAAGTAAGTATAGAACTATATAGCTTTTAAAATATAAAAAGCTAACTATTACTTTTAATAATATTATAGTATATAAAGAAGAAAAGTCTTAAATCTTAGAAAATAAAAATAATAAAGTATACTTTTAATATAAAAAACTTATTAATAAAATAAAATAAGTATAATATAAATAAGATATATAGAATATTACTTTTAATAATATTTAAAATAATATTAAGCTTATTAAAGAAAAATAGGTAATAAAAAAAGAAAAGAAATTACTTTAAGAAATAATAAATAAAAGAAAAGATATCTTTAAATTACTTTAATAAATTAAAAAAAGACTTAAAAGCCTTAAAAAAGCTATTTTAATAATAATAAAGGTAAATAGTAGCTTTTTATATAAGTTATATAATAAATAATAGTAAAACTAAGACTTAATAAAAGAGATCTATTAATAAGCTAAGATTATTAAAGATACCTAAAGCGAAGTAAAGAAGCTTATAGCATAAGCTAATAAGGTAATCTAAAATAGCTTAAAAAGGTAGAAAGAGGTAAGAGCTATAATAAGTATATTATAAAGAAAAAAGAAAAGTAAAAAGACTTTTATAGTAATAATAACTAGAAATAATAGATATTTAACGATAAAGATTTAGCTAAATAGATAAACGGTTATAGCTATAGTCGATAGTAAAGCTATAGGTATATATATTTTACTAAGAACGGTTAATAAGTTAAGACTACTTTACTAAGAAAAAAAGTATCTATATAGCCTTATAACTATTAATAGGAAGCTAATTAACTATAAAAGAGGTCGTATTTATTTTAAGACTATATAACTTAAAATAACGATTAGTAGAAAGATAGAAAACGTCTAGTTTAATATTACGAATACTAGTAGGCACTAAGTTATACTTAGACTTCTATAGTTATAAAAAAGTAACCTAAAGATTAACTAGGCTACTAATTAGCTTTAGTAAAATAATACTTAATTATATTAACTATCGAAAAGCTATAAAATAAGAAAAGACTTAGCTTTTACCTAGACTTTTATAAAGGCAGTAAGTAAGTTTATAAATCTATAGATACCGATATATTATAAGGATCTAATTAAGAACGACGCGTTACCTAAAAGAGAACTTAGAAAAAGAAAAAGATAATATATACCTTATATTTTAGCGATAATAGAGGTAGAA
>JAMFQS010000042.1:226209-346572 GCA_025503055.1 Sordariomycetes sp. B11D1 | reverse complement strand
AACTGGTCGCCCGGAAAAGCGGCACGCTTGAAGATGATCCGCGCGCAGGGTGTGGCCGGGAATGCCCATTTCTCCTGATCCCCCGGGTGGCAAGGGACGCCTAGAGGGCCCCCCCTCCCCCCCCCCCCCCCCCCCACACCCGCCGGCACGGTTGGTGGCGTCCTCTGCTGAGCCTCGACTTTAGGCTTTATATCGCTTTCTATGCTTACCATTGGCGCATAAGGGATACACGTGGCGTCGGTGCCTCTTGCTCGGACATGGTGCTCGGGATTCCATACCCAAGGGGCCGTGGGCTACAGGAGGAAGCTTCAATAGCAGGGCACGTCGAGTGTTCCGAGGTGGAAGATGTTTCCGTGCTACAGGTATAAGGCGGGGGAAGGAAAGCAGGCCGCGGGTACTGATGCCAGGGTACGAAACTTTGGCCTGTTCGTCGAGGTCCCGGCCGCGTCCGTCTCTGGTTTCAGATAGGTGAGGAGCGGATTAATACGGCTACTATCCCGCGGTGGGCCCTCAGACGGAAGTCTGGAAAGACAGAAAAGGCAAAAAAATACTTCCCCACCAAGGGTCGAACTTGGAATCTTCCGATTAACAGTCGGACGCCTTAACCATTTGGCCATGGAGAACCGCTCTTGAGGCTATGGTTTTGATTTCCCGTCGTGTCACCTTGAAGGCTAGGACTATTGCTCAAACTCGTCTAGGTTAACACGAAGCATCCCTCATCGACTTATGCGATCCTGTCGCTTGGTTCCGGGAACAGCCCAGTCGGCAGTTTTTTTGTCGAAACGACACCCCAGATGAGTTCCAACCCTAGGTCTAAAGCTTTCTATTTCAAAAGGTGACGTCTCACCAGCCCTGGAAGTGCGTCCAGACTAGCGAAGAAGCACTCAGAAGCTAACAATTTTGCTCTAAGCAAACCGCGACAAGCTCGGCAGGCCTCCAGGGCGCCGGTTAACAACCAAAAGCACCCCACGCTCGGAGAACTCACGCAGCGTCCAGCCTCTGAGCCTCGCACATTCTGGCATACACTCCCCCCTTCCCAACCAACTCCCCATGCGTCCCCGCCTCCACAATCCTTCCTCCGTGGAAGACGTAGATACAACTAGCCTCCCTCACCGTCGAAAGCCGGTGCGCAACCGCAATCGTAACCCTGCCCCCACCCGCCGCCTCCCTCAGCGCCCCTTGCACAAGCCTCTCCGACTCAACATCCAGCGCGCTCGTCGCCTCGTCGAGAAGAAGGACGTTCGGTTTCCGCGCGAGCGCCCGTGCGATAGCTATGCGCTGCCTTTGGCCACCTGAGAGCTGGCTTCCGCCTTCTCCACAGGCCGTGTCCAGCCCTTCGGGCAGCGAGGACACGAGGTCCCAGACGTTGGCGGCGCGGCATGCTTTTTCTAGAGCGTCGTTTGATGCAGCCTCTGTCGGGTTGAGGTCTGGGATGCCCTGTGAGATGTTGTCGCGGATCGTGCCGGGAAAGAGCGTCGGTTCTTGCTGTACTAGGGCAACGTGCTTGCGGTAGATGAGCGGATTGAGCGACGGGAGGGAGAACGAGTCGATGGTTATGGTGCCGCTTGTGGGGTCGTAGAAGCGTTCTAGGAGAGAGATCATTGTGCTCTTTCCGCAGCCGGAGGCGCCTACAAAGGCCACAAGATCGCCTCGTTGGATCTGAGTTGGTGTCAGCAAACAGAGCTCGGTCCTATGTCCTCCCATTCAGAGAGCCAGGGCAAGTCTTTCATTGAGCACCTACCGACAGAGAAACGCCCTTCAGCACCCGGTTGTCCGGCGCCAAAGGGTACGAGAACTCCACGTCTTGCAAATCATAAGAGCGGCACCCGTGTTCGGGTCCCATCCCGCGGTTTTCCTCAGTCTCACGGATGGTCCCGTCGAGTCCTTCCAGCCAAAAGTAGTAGTTGGCAGCCTGGTTTGCCTTTGAGAAGCCTAGAGGCTGTTAGTACCTTGATTCCGGTGCGCTTGGGGGTTCTCAGACTCACTGCTGGCGAAACTAAAGGCCAGCGCGGTGGCTTGGCCGGAGAAGTAGACGCCCATGAACGACACGATAAATTGGTAAAAGGTGATTTCACCGTCGTTGATGAGCTTTGATCCCCACCTGTTCCGCAATCATCAGCCCGACCGAGTCACTCCACATAACACCGCAAGACCAGAGGAGAAGACTCACCAGAACCCAAGCGCCAGCACAAAGTACTCGACCGATTGCGTGAGGGAGAACCAGCTCATCATGTGAAACATGGGCCCGCTCGCCCTCGAAATAGCGATATCGAGCTCGTCGACATACTTCTTCAGCACCGTGCTCTCAATGGCAAGCGACGAGACGGTCCGGATCGCAGTCACCGCCTCCGAAGCCACCGACGCGCTCGCCGAAAGCCTCTTCCCCATTTCCTCATCCATCCTTCCCTCGAGACCAACGCGTGCGTAGCCCGCTACCATCATTGGCGGCAGGCCGGCGAAGACGCCTACCAGTCCGAGTTTCCAGGACACGGCGATGGCGAGGACGCTCGACGCTATGATGTTGATGGCGGACATGAGGACGATGGAGACGGTGAACCCCATGAGCTCGAGGATGGCCTGCGGGTAGGAGTCGAGGCGGCTGGTGAGGGCGCCGATGGTGTTTTCGGGGCGGTCGAAGAATTGGAGGTCTTGTCGGAGGAAGGAGTTCAGTATGTCCCGGCGCATCTTTTTACTAAGGGTCTTTATGTGATACAGTCAAGGTTAGTATGATGTGATAATGGAAACGGGGTTTTATCTGACGGTCCAAAGGTGGTGATGACTTACCTGTGCGATGGTGTTGGTTGACCAGCCCATGATAAAGTAGATGACGAGGATGCCGAGAGACATGATGAAGAACATCAGCGAGATGAAGTCGCCGCGGGCGACCATGTCTGGAGAGGTAAAGACGCTCATGACGTTCCCTAGCAAGAGGGCTTGCCCGGGGTTGACGGCAGCTGTGAGCGACATCTGGTGAGCAAGTGTAACGACAAAACCATGTTCCCAGGATCTAGGGCTAGGGAGCATTCTTAGACGGGGCTACTCACCTCCTCCGATGCAAGTGGCTATCGCAACGGCAAACCAAAGCCAGATATCTGGCGTCCCTATTAGGAGTTTCCAGATGTTGCGGATGATTCCCGCCTTCTCGTACAAGTCGTGGTCTTCACGGTCCTTCAGTGCGGCGGCCTTTTGCGCCTCGGCCGTCCGGGCTCTGGCTAAAGATTGGATATTGTCGACATCACCGTCCCTTTTTTCTGAAGCCTCGTCGGACGTGCTAGTGTCTTCAACGTCGTTGCTCTCAATACCAGCCGGCACGAGATCCTGAGCCTTTACGAGAGCGGCATAAGCGCCATCTCTGCCCACCAGCTCCTCATGACGCCCCTGTTCCACGATCCTGCCCTTGTCCATGACCACAATGTTATCCGCATTTCGGATAGTCGCAAGCTTGTGTGCAATGACAATGGTCGTCCTGTCCTCCGAGACACTGTCAAGGGCTTTCTGGACAATCCCTTCTGCGTGAGGATCCAAGGCGCTCGTGCTCTCGTCGAGCAGCAGGATCTTGGGCTCCGAAATTACGCTTCGCGCGATGGCTATTCGCTGCTTTTGTCCGCCAGATAGAAGGCCACCCCTCTCCCCAACGCGCGTATGGTAACCCTGCGGCAGCTCCTGGATAAAGTCATGCGCGAATGCAAGCTTCGCTGCCTCCTGGACGCGCTGCATCTGGCTATCCTGCGATTCTGCCTCCCACTCAGTGCCGACAAGGCCGTTTGCAATGTTCTCGAACACGCTGCCGTTGAAAATAACCGGCTCCTAGTCCTATTAGAGGCGTGTCTTCGGAGTATAGTACACTGGGCGTCTTACCTGCTGGACTAAACGGACGTTTGTGCGTAGCCACTTGAGGTTGAGCTGGCCGATGTCCTTACCATCTAGGGAGATGCTGCCTTCACAAGGGTTATACCACCGCTCGAGCAGGCCGACGATAGTACTTTTACCCGAGCCGGATGGCCCCTTTTTCAGAGTTAATATAGGTTTCACAATTGAGACGGTCGGGAACTACTCACCACCAACGCTGTGACCCTGCGCGCAGGGATGTTCAACCTAAAGTTCTCCAGTACGGTAACATCTGGACGCGTGGGGTAGCTGAAGCTGATGCTGTGAAAGTCGATGTTGCCGACGGTATCGTCAGGTTTGTCCCCTGATTCGTCAAAAGGGTTGATCCCAGACTCCCTGTCGATGAGAGCGAACAGTTCCGAAGCGGCGGTTGCCGCACGGCTGAAGGCGACCATGTGCGGCGCTATCTGCATGACCGTGCTCGCTGCCATGATGACGGAAAAGAGAACACTGCCATCTTGGTTAACCAAGGTCTCCATTACAAAATGCAAGTCTGGAAAATGCAGATACTTACACAAAGACAGTTCCGAGGTCGGAGATCTCGCCGCGGTCAAGCATGGCGATGCCCTGCCAAAACGCCAGGCCCATGCCAGCGTATATGACAAAGTACTGCCCTCCAAACACAATGCCGTAGAGTTTGTTCTTCCTCATTCCCTGGATGTAGGCGTCCTGGAGGTAGGACTCGTACTTGGCCATCACCCTTGGCCGAAGACTAAAAGCCTGGAGTGTCCGAATCCCCCCGAGGACGCTTTCAGCATAACCTCCAGCCTGTGCATATACCTGCAGGATCTTGGTCTCGATCATGGCATCAACGCCGCCGGCCGTTCCTAGAACAATGAGCAGAGTCGGCACCATGAAGATGAGGATCAGTGTGAGTTTCCATTGCGTGATAAAGGCAATCACAAATGCTGCTACAAAAGTGGAGACAGCTTGGATGGCGATTCCGAGTTTCTCTGCGATACCAGACTGGATGAGCTTGCCATTCGTGGAGGCTTGTTGTGATATGGATCCCGAGGCGCCTTGGTCATAGTAGGCGATTTCCTGGCTGAGGGCAGCACGCAGGTAGCTCTGTCGGACGTTTCGGGTTAGGTGGTATGCTACGTAGGTGAAGAGGGAGGCGTAGATGTAGGTGGCCACGAGGCGGGCGATGCCTATGTATACAAAGTAGAGACTTTGGTTGCGTCAGCTTGTGTACCTTTCCATAGCCTAAGGATGGGATAGGGAGATGGAGATCTTACGCCGAGCTCTGGACGGCGGACATGAAGTTTTGGGGCATCGAGTCCGCGTCTGAGAAGCTAAAGTTGCTGAGCAGAGTCAAGAAGTGTCCCATGACAAGGTTGACCATGGCAAGAGCGACACCAGACGCGATGGCAGCTACGACGGCAATAGTTTCGAGAACATAGAGCTTGGTATCTCCAAAGGTAAAGACTCTCTGCAAGAGGGACAGCCCAGTTAGCCACTAGTCTTACTCAGGGGAATGCAGCTATCGACTTAGCATCCAGCCTTACCAAGAAGCCATTCGTTCCCTTTTTCTTCTCGGTGGACTCTTCATTTCTCTTCTCGGCTTTGATCAGGGCCTCAGCATCGTTGGATAGTCGGACAGGCTTCTCAACCTCTCGAGGGGCTGGAGGAGCTTCCATCTCGTTCGCTGCGTGTTAGTGTACAAGAGAAGAAGGACAAAAGGAGTGGACGATTGATTCCGATCTTGCCAATCTGATAGAATAAGATAAATAAAAAAGGGAAGAAAATAGAAAACGATTGTGATTTGACAAAGAAGATGGCTAGAAAACGGGAATGGATATTTATGGAGGCGAGAAGCGAGAGGAAACCATCTAGGCCACAATATAATACACCCCTGAGTATTTACAGTGACAGAACCCTGTTCTGCCGTTGATCTTCAGCGCCTCGGGGCCTTGGAGGCTACAAGGTCCGTTTCGACGGCCAGTACATCTTGATGCTAGACCTCCAAAACACATCAGGGGAAGTCGAGCGGAAGGTCGAGCGGAGCCTCCGAGCCTCCGAAGCTCCGAGGTCAGCGCCAAGCCCCGCGCGGCCGCGCCGCCCCTGAGAGTGGGGCTCGGAGGACGGAATTCCAGAGCCCATGACGCCGCCATTTCCTCGGATCTCACGTCCGTCGAGGCTTCGATATCCTCTGCCTACACCAGCGCAGATGATCGGTTTGCACGCCTCTTTCGCTCGTGAGGTTCTCGGAGGACGGAGGGGATCAACTGACGCCGATCAGAAGACAGCGTTTTCGTAGTGGGCGGCGGTGCCTTCGGCGGGCCCACCGGCTCACCTCCTCTCGATGGAAAGTGAACGGGGCGTCTCGTTCTCGCGGGTGGGGGATGATGAGGAGCAGAACGCCGTCACGTCAGAGAAGTTGGCGGTAAGCCCCAGTGCACCTTCCTGGTGTGAAGTCGAATCACGTGGCTGACCTCTCCATAAAATAGTGCCATCGATGTCGCCAGCGCAAGGTGAGCACAATCCATCAGAAACCTACATGGTCATCGGTGTCTGATTACCCATTCAGGTGAAATGTGACAAGGCGTGTCCTTGCTCTCACTGCATCAAATCTGGGTCACAATGTTCTTACGCAACCGGCCCTAAGCCTCGAGAGAGGCGGCAGAGGGTCATGGTCTCAAAGACGTAGTGAGTAACACGTTCCATCGAGGTCAAAGACTGTACTGACACCCATCAAGCGATTCCAAGTTGGATGAAATATCGAGAAAGATCGACGAGCTCAATCAGACGATGAGTCAGTTGAGCCATGGGCCGACCAAGAACAGAACTTCCAAGCCCCCCGACTTCTCAGACCCCATCAACATCAGCCAGGAGGAGCACTGCTCGCCTTCGTTCGGGCCAACGCCTTCATCTTCCTCACTTGGCTCCACCCCAAACCCAGTGGCCCTGTCATATAACTCCACCGGCGAGGTCCGAGAAGCGCACCATGCGTCCAAGGCGGAATACGAAGGCGAGTCCTCGCTCTTCGCCCATGCCGTCTTCGCGAGCCGATTCCTGCAGAATGCCATCGACAACACTACCAGTGTCGAGGTGGCGCAGGAGATGGAAGCTGTCCTCGACGGCCTCCGCGCCGCTGTTCACTCCGGGAAACAGCAGTCTGACACCCTCGAGAGACTGTATCCCCACGCGAAGGCGCTCCCACCCGGGTCTACGACCCGAAGCCTCGCGTTGCCGCCCATTGACAAGGTGTTTGTATGTCTGCGTATGGCGAGGGAGTGCCCGCAGGTGGCCACGCTATGGCTGGGAGACTACATCAAGCCCGCCCAGTTCAATGACTACCTGATCAAGGTCGCGTCTCCCGGTCCGGCTACCGAGGCCGACTTGATCATTGTTCACTGCGGTCTCTACTGGCTGTTCTGTGAGTGCTCCAAGGCTGTGGACGATGAAGAGGCGAAGCGGGACTACGACGCGGAGGCTTTGGTGTGCATGGCGAACCTCGAGACTGTCCTCGCCAATCTCCGCTTCCATCAGCAGACGAACCTGGACTCTGCATATGCCATGGGGATGGCGGTAAGCTGTCATTCGTTCCCTGCGAGAACTAATCCCAGTTCTAAGATCCCGCCCCAGCTAACCACATACCAGTCGCTGTACTGCCTACAGAAGAGCAAGCCATCCGCGGCGTGGAACTTTATCAATTCTGCGTCACAACTGATCCAAGCCCTCGGCTTACAGCACAACACACCAGCAGGCACAGAGGGACCAGAGGAGAAGATCCAGAGGAGGGACCTGTTCTGGACCATATACATGACCGAGAAGATGCTATCCCTACGCCTAGGTCGCTCATCTACCTTTCGGGACCAGGACATCACGCTGTCCCGGCCCAGCGCTGAGCGACAAGGGGGTACTTTCCTGGCGAAGCTAGCTCCTGGTTGGATTAGCGTGGGGAGTATACAAGGGCGCATATACGACGATATCTACAGTCCGGGGGCCCTCATGCAACCGCCGCATGTCCGGACGTCTCGGGCCCAGGCTCTTGCAGCTGAGCTGAAAACGGTCATGCAGCGTGCGCAAGAGATCCATGTGAGTTTGCCCGCCTCCTACCCGGACTACGAAGTCTTCTCGCCCCAGTTACCCTCGAGGCTGCATTAGCAGCTAACTGGTCACAGGGCTATTACGAGGCGAGCGAAGGCCAGGTCCTTGGACTGGACTTCCACGATATAGCGAGGCGATCCGACCGGGTCATCGGCCTGTCGATGCTTACGCTCATCTACCGGAGTATCGCGCCAGAGAAGCCATCCACGTCCGCCTTCTGCCAGGATTGCATCGACGCCGCGAGGGATACCCTCCAGGAACACGACCGGTGCGTCGCGGTGATAACCAAGGCGCGAGGGAAGACGGTATTCCTCGAAGCATACATCAACTGGTCCGTCACGTGAATTTCCCCCTTCCCCATCCTGCATCCCGTATTCTCTCATGTCCTCAGCAAGAGCGAATCTGACGCGCAGACGCAGGTCCATCACCCACTCCCCCTTCATACCCTTCATCATCCTCTTCTGCCACACTATCGAGACGTCCTCAGCCTCGGACCTAGATAACATGAGGCGTTTCGTTGAGACGTTGGAGGCTACGTCGGGCTCGCACGCGCAGAGGACATGCGGGAGGCAGCGTCTCATCTTCAAGGCGCTGCATGACGTCGCGGAGAAATATGTTGAGGTTAGGGCCCGTGCCGACGGAAGGGAGATGACGGGTGGCGCCGGCTCTGGTCTCGAGATGGACCTTGGAGGCGTGGGAGGTCCGGATACGGGGGATATTCCTGGGTACATGCCGCGCGGGAACATAGACGGGATGGGACTCGTGGATGGGCTGGGAATGGGGTTGCAGACGGCGTCTGGGGGCGGAGACGTGGAGATGGATCTTGAGGGGTCGCAGCTCTGGGAATGGTTCAGCAAGAACCAGTCTTTTATGAGGATGCTGGATGATATGTAAGATAGGCGGTCGTAGTCTGGTCCGTTCTCGGGGTGTTGTGGTGCTATAGACTGGACTGATGTCTGACGGGAGGTTACTTTGAAGTTGAGCTTTGGGATCTGTAATCATCTTGCACTGCATCAGGCTTTCGTCAGGTCTCGTTTCCCGTCATATTGTACCCCATTTCTAAACTTGTATGACCAAAACTTGATTAAAGCAAGAGGGAATCAACTGCAGTTCTATCGCTGTCTATCAACGACTGGAGCCCAACACAACACCTACTCGATCCCCCCTTCCCCGTATCCTTGCGGTGCAGAGGCGCACGCTACTGCGCAAACCGTATACTCCTCCTAAACCGCTCCCTCTCCCCCTCGCTCTCGCTCTCGCTCTCCTCCTCTCGACCCGTCCCACCGATCCCCAGCGCCGCCTCTCGCCTCCTACGCTCAGCGGGCGTCTCCTCGTCGTCCGCCGCCGTGGGCGCCGCGCCCACAGCCCTCCTCTCCTCTCCCTCCCTCTCTGCCCCCTTCTGCTCCGCCTCCCTGCTCTCCTCCACCTTCGACGTATCCTTCGACTCCTCCCTCCCCCTCTCCTCCGAGGGCCCCGTCATGCGAATCTCGGGACCGACAGGCTGCCTCTCCATAGTGGCCAATCTCTTGACGTCCGCCGGCGCATCCGACTTGTCAACAACCTCCTTCCTCGTCTTGGCGTCCAACTTCCACACCTCCCTGCAAAAGTCCTCCTTGTTAAGCCTCCTCCCTTCCCCTCCGATCGTGAAGCGTATGCGCTTGTCGTCCTCCGCCTCCTTCTCCGCCTTTCTCGCGGCGGACTTGGCGGCGGTGTTGGTCCCGGAGGCCTCGCCGGCCTCGTCGGCGGCGGGCTTGGCGGGCTTGGTTCCCTTTGTGAGGCCGAGGTACTTCAGGGGCTGGGATAGGGGCGCGTCGGACTTTTCGCTGGGTAGCTCGTACGTCTTCACGACCTCGCCGTCTTCGTCCTCGACGATGATCTGCAGTCTATTAGCTTCCACTCACACACATGAACTCAAATCTAAGGGACCGTCAAAACTCACCGTGTTGCCGAACTGGTACGCAAGCGCAGGCTCATGCTTCCTCTCCGTCTGGGGCTTCGTCCTCCGCTTCGCAACCTCCTTGTCGTAGAGGTCCCCCATCCTGCGCTTCAGGTAGTCCATCGACCACGCGAACTTGATCGGCTGGCCCTCCTCAGCCCTCTTGGCCGTGAGGTTCTGCGCCACCTCGGGGAGGTCACCACCCTGGACCCCCGCTTCGCCGGGCTTGTCCTCGGGTTTCACGCCAGGCGCCGTCGCGACGCCCAGGACGTCGCCGTCCTTGTCCTCGAATACGACGCGGGGCCCCTCCTCGTAGACCGCCACCTCGGGCGCGTCGCCCACCGCCTCAGGCTGCTTATCGGCGCTGCCCTCGCTGCTCTTCCCCGGAGATTCAGACGTCGAGGCCGTTGCAGAACCGCCAGGCACGTCGGCGCCCGCAGACGACGGCCTCTTGTCCGGGAAGATGGCCGAGTCCTCCACGGGCCCACCGACGCTCTCGTCCCTCCTCCTCCGGCGGCGCGACACCCGCGACGAGGCCCTACTCCCCGCGCGGCCCGACGCCTCCTCCTCGCGCTGCCTCCGGAGGAAGTTATTCGGCAGGCCAACGGGCGGGAGCGTCCCGGGCGGGAACCCGGGCATATCCATCTCGGTATCCGTGTCCGTCGTCTTCATCTGGGACTTTGACGCCGTGGACAGCCTCGGCAGCCTGTTCATCCACTTTCCGCCCTCCTCGCCAGTGGTGTACGACATTGTTACCTTTAGGGTGTTGATGCGCTTGCCCAGAGCAAAGACTGCAATGGAGGAGCCGTGGACGATGATGGAGGATATGACGATGAAGCAGACGATGGGCCAGATGACACGGAGGAGGTCGTAGTTGGGCACGTCGGGCGGAGGGAGCTTAGACGACGGCACGCTGTGGCCCGTCTCGAGCTCGCCACGCGCCAGGAGGGCGATGAAGATGGCGCCCACGCCCATGGGGCCGAAGTGGCCGGCGAATAGCGCCTCGCGCCACGTCTTGATGTCGGGGATCAAGGGCTTCAGGGCCAACATGACGGGGATGCGCCGGAAGAAGATGATGAAGAGGGAGATGACGACGAGGCGCCAGGCCTGCAGGCCGATGTCCGCGTTGTTGAAGTCCGACCAGGGCACGATGGTGCCGAAGAAGACAAAGTACGTCAGGTTGAGGAGCAGGTCGATGGCGTCTGAGACGTGCGACTTTTCCGTCTTCTCGCTGAACCAGCCGTCGTTGGAGAAGCCTACGCCCGCGGCGAAGCCGACGAGGAGGTCATCGACGCCGAGGATGCTGCCGGCGCCGGCGCAGAAGAGACTGAGGACGAAGTAGAAGGCGAGGAGGCTCTCGCGGTCGATCCAGTCGCGGCGCTCGGCCTCGCGAATGGCGTGGCGGGCGATGTAGCCGATGAGGAAGCCGAATATCGCACCAAAGATGCACTCGTAGAGGATGGTCAAGAGAAACCAGTGCTTGGTGGTGTGCGCTGCGTCGAGGTGGTCCGAGATGAGGTAGAGGGCGAGGTAGACGAATGGGAAGGCCATGCCGTCGTTGCAGCCCGACTCGGCAGAGAGCAGGTCTCGGAGGTGGCGCGGCACGCGCTTTGCGAACTTGCCCTTGCCGACGACGGAGGAGGCGAGGACGGGGTCGGTGGGCGTGACGCAGGCTGCCACGACGAGAGAGTCGAGCCAGGACAGCGGGGGCACCATCCACCAGATGAAGAGGCTCGTGACGAGCCAGCCAAAGGTCATGACGGGCAGGAGGAGGTAGACGACGGACTTCCAGTGGCGCTCCATGTAGAACTTTGGCAGCTCGACGCCGACGGCGAAGCACTGGACGACGAGGACGAGGCGCGAGAACTCGATGGTGACGATGTCGGCGTTGCCCCACTCGATGGGGTTGATGAGGTTGGCTGCGACGGGGCCGAAGATGATGCCGCAGAGGGTGGCGACGGTGGCCTCGCCGATGTAGAGGCGCTCCTTGATGATGGAGGAGCACAGCATGAAGAGCGAGGTGAAGCCGCCGAGGATGATGTAGACCAGGTGCGGCCGCGTTATGGAGAGGTGTTCCCAGGGCATGGTGGGCGGTTTCCGTTATCGCTGCGAGGGACGGGTGTAGCCTGGGGCCATGGGCTGGGGTTATCTAGGGCGCCGTTGCGAGGGTCGGCGCATGGAGCGTCCCGTCGCACGGGCTTCCGAGACAGGATCTTTCCCCTGGTAGCTGGTGAAGCCGCGCTTCGAGCAGCTGTAGCTATCCGGCCCCGAGAGGGATGACGCTGCCAGGAGAAGTGACGGCTGCGCCGGGAGCTCGCCGCGGGGCCGGTAGTCGACCCTGGCGTGGGTTCGCGATGCGAGTGGACGGCTTGACGCAGGCCAAGGACTATCGGCGGCCCGAGGGATATCGCGACTCGAGAGCTCGATGGAGAGGATCGTTTCCGCGACAGGGGAGTCGGCTGCTTGGAAGGCTACCCGACAACACTAAGAGGGAAGAGATGCGCTGTCCGATGTGGGAAGCGCCGTCAGCTAGATGGAACCATTGGGGGCGGCGCATCGTCGACGTCAAGCCACCGAGGCAGGACAAACCCGGTGGCGACGCGACAAAGGGCGGGCGAACTCACCACCACCACACAGCTTCCCACCTTTCTCTCAAGCGAAGTAAATAATCAAGAAGAGGAGGATAGATTAAAGACGGTGCTGATGAATGGACCTATCAGAAAGGACGGGATTATCCCCAGGCACCAAAAAAAAAAAAAAAAAAAAAAGCCGCAACCTTGTTTACGACTCGTCCTTGAAGGGCGAGGGAAAAAAACCCGCGGGGAGCACAAGATACAGGATGGAGGCGAGGTATCCCCTAAAGTAGGCGACGCACGATCTGTACTAAAAGTTTTCGTGTTTTCAGCTCCAAGTGGGTGAGGTCCCCCCGTAGATCGGAATGGCGAAAATAGCTTAAATCCGTTAGGGGGAAGCTCTCGTCCGGGGGTTGGTAGGTGGTAAGTCTTGAAGGGAGGGCGGGCGTATACCTTGGGGATACACCTTCCCGCCGCGCGGCCTCACTCAAAAAAAGCCATCGCGGGAACGTCCCCGAAGTAGCGTGTAGGTAAACGCTTCATGGGACCCCGGCGGGGGGCGGGTGAACGACGCACACGCCCGAAATAAACGCGCACAAGTGTGTAAGCCGCTCGGAATTTAAGGTTCGGCCAGCGCCTCGGCCATCGCGCTTCTCGACCGACATCTCATCTTTATTATTTTCATTATTTTATCCTTGTCGACGGCTGTACGGGACCTCAGACGCGTCTGTTCGTGAGCTCTCCCCGGGCCTCACGCTCGACCTCCGGCGCCGCGGCCGAGAGTCGGTGTCGGCGGTGCCAAGACGCCGTGCCAAGCATTCTGCTTCCGATTTTTCCGGCCGGTAAAAGGGGGGGTGGTTTTCCTGGCCCGGGGGGAGGTTCGCCGCGAATTTTCAAGGTTCGAACGATTTGGGGGGTGGGGGGGGGGGCGCGCCCCACAGCGACGTCACAGTACAGCCTTAAGCCCGGGCATCGATCTTAAGTCCCGAATGCAACGCGGGAAGTAGTGTCTGGTATCTCGTAGATTCAGACTCGTTTATTCAGAACTTCGGCTTCTGGGCCGGGTATCAAGGCAGGTGTGCTCCCCCATATTCGTACATGTCCTCCGCAAGGGTATAAGCCAATTCCTTCTCCGATCCCCGTGCAACGTCCACAACCAGACAGATGAAATGTCGAAAACGACTCAAGTGAGCGTGCCAGAGGCCGGCATTCGTAATCAAGTGCCCTTCCCTCGTTGCAATCCCCACAGCAGCCCCCCGTCCACGTAAACACAACGGAAGCCCTCTAATCGCAATACCCACCGTCCGAGGTCTCATCACCGCGCAACCGCCAACGCCGCCCCAAAAGCCACCGCCAGCCCCATCCACCCCGCCGCAGTCCTACCACTCCCCGCCTGAACCCCCTCCGCCACGATATCGAATGGACTCCCCCCAACCCCATTCGGCCTCTCTCTCTCCACCTCATTTCCCTCCGGCTCAGGCGTGGGTGTCGACGGCGGCGTCACACTAGGATCCGCAGGCCCAGCCGCACTCGTCTCCTCCGCCTCCGTCGGCTCGTCGTCGTCGTCTTCGATGCCCTCGCTGCATACCCTCTCCACCAGCTCCCCCTTGAGTGAAGCGTCGACCACCGAACCGCCCCCCGAGACGCCCTCGCAGACGTCCACGATGTGGGACTGGAGCTTCTCGAGCGCGCGCGCGCAGCCGGATGTGCATATGCGGTTGGCGAACTCTTCCGACGTGCAGCCCGGGACGCGGGGGCTCTTGGCGATCTCGGCGCAGGCGCGGGGGATGGAGGTGCTGGTTGAGGTTTTCATCGTCGCCGTTGGCTGAGGGGTTGCGGAGGCGGTGTGTGATAGGAGGGCGGCGAGCGCCAGTGTTGGCGAGAGGAGCTTCATTGTGAAAGGTGTGAGGGGTGTGGTGTAAATGGTGTGTCGCTGGGTCGGACTGTAATGACGTCCGGGAGAGAAGAGATTGAGAAGCAAGGTCGGCGTAGAAATTCTGGGGTATAAGCTGACAGTAGGAGCCGAGCTGACGTCCTCCCTTGAAGCACCTGTCTCAGCGTTCCCCTCCCGGTTTACTTTTGCCGTTTCGAAAAGAGCAGCTGGAATAATGGAGTAGAACTGTAAGTCGACCACACAACCGGCTTACTCGTCCCGAACGCTAGTCGCAAACCTAAACGCCGTGGCGGTGCGATGGTTGCTGGATTCCGAAACGCGTAGTGTATCAGGGGTCTCTCCACGCAGGATCCGCCTGTGTAAGTGGGCGTATTGTCGGGCGGCTGGACGGCGTTTATGCGGCCGATGACGTTGATCGGAGCGCCGAGGCGGTTGAAATGTCGAGATTCGAAGAGTTGGCCCGCGCAAGGAGTCGTTTGTAGGAGGAGAAGTTGGGCAATGCACGCCTTGTGATGTTGGCGTAAGTCAGCCTTTGCAGGATCGGAAGGGTCTTGGACCGGGGCGAATGTAGGCGCAGTGAATGGCGTAGTTGGTTATGCGTTAGTATTATGTTCGGCCCGTCGGTCGAATGTCGGTACCGGAGCCTGGACGGATGTCGGGTCTGAGAGATCGATGGAAGTGGCGAAGCGAAGAAGCCCGATTAAACAAGAGAGTACCTGTAAAGAAAAGGAGCCCGAACAATGGAGTCCCCGCGACGTGGAAAGGACCCCGAAACAAAATAGCGCAAGATTCCACAAAAAACCAGCCCAAGAGAAGACAGGGAACACGGAGAACCGCGTTGCGGCAGTGACACCGAATATAAGCAAAAGCCAAACGAACAACCTCGAAGGCTGGCCCCCGTCCAACGTTATCCACGCTAGCCGTGCGACGGCGGGTTTCAGACGCCCGCCTTGGATAGAATTTGGTTGGCGCGACGGCGATCTATACAACGAAACGGGGTCTCCCGAGGAACCCTCGTACTAAAGCACCAGTTGCCGTGTGTCCTGGGTACAAAGCAGCTAGTGTAGGCAAAGATACAGGGCCCGACGGACTGGATCTGCGAGGACGGCACTAAGGGGCCAGTGTGCCGAGGTATGGGATTCGTGCCTTGTTTGCACCCTGGCGAAAGCTTGTGTCGATCGCTGGCGGGGACGTCTTGCGAAGAGAGCAATAATCGGCAAAAGGAGAAATGAAGATGGGCGACTGCTTGCAGCGCTGGTGAACGTCTCTCTCCGAGCCCGCGAGGATGAGGACGTGCGGAACAGAGAACAAGAGACAATGGGCCTTGTGGGACGAAACAAAGGAGAACGGCGACCCAGTCCGTTTTGATCGACCCCTCGGGTCCAGAGAGAGAAGGCGCATCCCCCGCATCCTGCCAGGCGGGAACCCGAGAAGCAACGGCCCACGCTTGAAACAAGTTGGTCCGGCGACCCCTGCAGCGGCTCTAGCTTGCTTGGGCAGGGGCGCGCGGCGGGAGAGCCCTGTGCAGCGCGCCAACACGGCGTTCCTTCAGTGGGCTGTTACGGCCCCGCACACATGTCGTGTGATTGGCCCGCCTGCAGCTTGGGCCCCCGGGCGCGGAAATGATTGGTCCCTGGACCTCGCGGGGTCACGAAAGGGGAAGGAAGTGGCAGTCGTGAAACGGAACGTTCTGCTCGTTCCTTTTGTTTCGTGAGGCGCCTCTTTCTTGGCTCTTGCTGGACCCTTCTTTCTGAGCCCATTACGTCTCGATGTCTTGGGTGACGACACTGTCAGACATCAGTCGTCTTGCTCTCGACGTTTGCTTCATGGACTCCGGGAGCGCACTGTTGTAATGCAGCCCCGTGGATTGGTACCGGGGGATTGTTCCAGAGGATGAACATGCAATTTCGTCCGATCCGTCCCCTGTCGCCATGACGTCGGACCCAACACCCGCCGACGCCAACGTCTTTTAATCCCCGGGCCCCACCTATCACCGAGAAAATACGACATACCGACATCGTCGTGTGCGAGATACGAGGCCGTATACGTGCGAGCGTACCTCGTACAAGAATTATCAACCCCGACATTGACCCCGTCGATTCCCGCACTCCGAAGAGCCAACAAAAGGGGGTCCAAGCAAGCAATAGCAGGGAGAGCCCGGTCAGCGAGTCAAAACATCCACGGACATATATGTACATGTACCTCGCAAGGATGCCTCGCAAATCGATCCCGGGGCCGGATCCTCGTCTCCCGCTTGCAACGTCGTCGCGTGTGTTTCTCTTCCCATCCGTGCGCTGATCGCTATTTGGTGCGCCTCGGGGGAACCCTGCGCGGGGCGCTTTGTGAGGGTGCGGGGGCTTGAAACGGAGCAACTTTGCTGTTCGGGATGGTGCCGTCGATCGTTGCGCTGTGGGCCCGACCCGATGTTTCAGCGCGGATACGATGTTTGTCATTCCGGCGTCGATCCGCGTTTGGCTCTCTGATAAGAGGCGGACAGCCGGGTCGAAATTTTGGAGCTTTGAGGTACCCCTTGGCCCAATACACTGCGCGTCATAAAGCGCAGGCTTGGTCTTGACATGACCCAGCAGTACCTAGTCCGTTCTAGTCTATATTCTGAAAGCGCAACAGCCTGCCCGCACACGCACCCCGAAGATGCTGTTCCCGCGGCAGCGAATAAACACTCCGAACGGATTTGAACAGCCCGCCCTTCGCGTCATGGGCTCCGCTGGACGCACAGGGGCTCAGAAGCGGCAGACGAAGCATTCTGACTGACCTCGCGAGCTTCCAAAACGAGAGGCGTGGACATCGTGAGCTCAAAAGAGGCTGGGCACTTGTCTTCCTTGGCGTCAGTTTCCTGCCTCGATGTGCAGGATGCCACCCATGGTGCCGCCGATCGTCGGCCTTTTCCGAGTTCTTGCCGTCCGTCATTCCAGGTGAAGCGGGCTTGTTGGGAAAGTCGGCGGCTTTGGTCAGTTGGTCTTGAGAGCCCGCGCGGCTAAGCAGGCAAGACGGCGTCTTTGAGCAATTTCCTGCAGGAATGGTTGGGTTGTGTTTGGCTGCACAAGATGACCTGAAACGCTGTTGCGTGCTTTTAGAAAGTGAAGTGAATGTGAGTGCCTGCCAATCCGAAAGGAGAGCAACCAAGAGCAGTGAGAGAAGGGAAGCAGTGGAGCAAACCATGTGCTCAGTTACTCGGGGAAGTGCGCCTTTGGAGTCAGTATGGCAGACCGATATGGTTCGCCCCAGCCCCAGCGGCGCACTTGCCTCACCCGGTTTTTTTTTGTTTTTTAAAACGGCTGTCAACTGAAAGAACAAACCTTCTCCTCAATTGTGTGATTCTCCAATTCATCTCCGATCTTTCCCAGGCCAGGTAAACTCACTCACCTTCTCCCTTTGCCACTCCACATATCCACCAGCATAATCACCAACACACCCCAAGCAAGTAAACCTCACATATTTCCAAACAACCACCGTCTAACCCTTACACAAGCACTCTCCTCACCTTTCACTTACCACCACCCTCCCCTACCGCAGACCCACATCACATACACACTCACACCCAACACCAAAATGAACAACCCCTACGCCCAGAACGCAACCTCTCTCGGCACTCTGGCCACCGTCGGCACACCCGCCGAGCGCGCCTTCCGTGGCTTCCTCTGCGGCATCGTGCTGGGTGTCGCATTCGCTCTCATGTGCGGCTGCTTTGTGCCCTGCGTCTCGCGCGGCTAGTGGTTCGTGCTGTGGCGCGCTGGGGCTCGGAGGAGGGCCGTTCGAGAGTGATGTGAAGCTGAAGTCGCTGGTAATGGGCTTTTTTCGTCGTTGGCGAGTGGTGTTCAGCCAACGGAATGAACGTGGATCTAGAAGCGGCGCTGGATACGAGAGACGAAAGACTTCAGAGGGTAGAGTAGACGTCTAGAGGATACCAGGGTCAACGAATGGTAGGTATGCAGTGTTAGTGTCGCGCGAGCCCAAGTGATCGGAGTGTACAAGTGTGCCACCCACGATAAGAGGGTCGATGTCTCGACCTTACCTTACGCACCCGCAAGCTTCCCGTGCCCTTCCCACACCTAAGCTTTACCCTCCAGCAACAATGCCCACGGTCCCTCGAGGCACCACTAAAACCAGACTATAGCAAAGCTGGTCCAGCCCATTCTCCTCGGGTACTGGACACCCCGGCTGTGCCGTCAACAGTAACAGGGTAACTCATGGGCCTGTCTAGCAGGACTTGGGCCTGTATATTCGAAGGCCGTCTGGACCAAGGACTCGTCTGACGAGGCCATAATAGTCTTTTGGACCAAGAAAACACGAATGGTCATGAAAGTAGGAGCTAAAACATAAAGCTATAAACGAACACATCGATTCTAGCAGAATAGACAAGGCTCAATTTAAAACGTAAGGAAATCGAAGATTTCGGTGCTTCATAGTGACAGGCTTAACAATAATATGGTGATGAGACAGGGACGGCCATGACCATGAGGGCGCCGCCGACACCTCTAAGAGGGAAAGAGCTACTGGGTCACCTTATGGAAAATGAGTCTAATAGCGAGGGAAGGAGTAATGGACCATCCTTCAGGAACTCACCGAGCTAGTGATGTCATCACTGATGCTGCCCCTGAGAACACCAACCGACACGTGACCTCACTCGAGCTCTCACTACACAGTGTCGCCACAACTCATACGGTTAAGCAGTTCAAGCGACGTAGACCCGGCTCGCTCCGGTCCACTGGGGAAATTTTTCACGATGAGCTTGGCAGCTCTCATCACCCCCCGTCCAAGACTAGCAGCTGCTCCCCCATCAGACCGCAACACCCGCCCACGCACCACCACCAGCCCACCCAGCCTCGCGACACGACGACGCGACCCGCATCAGCAGAGGCATAAAGCTAGACTCCTCCGGCATATCCTTGCGGTACCCTCTTCCAGGTTGCACGACGGCAGACGCGACAAAGACTTCCATTTCTTCAGGAGAGAAAAGAAGAAACAGACACAATGGTTCAGCTTACCGAGGTTCCCGATGAGCACTTCGAGAGTGGCCAGGCGGGCCCCATTGAGGATGAGGGTGACTACACCGACACTGGTAAGTCCTGCGCCTCCCTAGATCCGAGCCCACCGCGCGTCGCCATCGACGACGCGAAGCCAACCCCAAACGAAGCCCATCGAGAATCAAACAAATAAACAAGACGCCTGAAAGAGAACAAACGCTGACAACCAACAGATTCCGAAATCTCCACCGACTCCGAATATGACCCCGCCGACGAGACCCTAGCCGAGCGCATCTCCGCCCTCCGCGACATCATCCCCCCCACGGCCCGCGGCTGGATCTCCTCCAAGGTCTCCAGCGCCGCCGGCTTCGGCTCGTCGAGCCTCTGGTTCGCCGGCAAGGCCCTCTGGCTCGTGTCGTCGACGGCGCTCCTCCTCGGCGTGCCGTTCGCCATCTGCGTGACGGAGGAGCAGCAGGTCATGGCCATGGAGCAGGAGTTCAAGATGCGGGAGGTGGGCAGCGAGGCGATGACTGAGGGCGGGACGGCGGAGAAGGTCGGGGCTGCGCTGGGTGTCGAGGGGAAGAAGGCTGGTGCCTTGTAAGATTGCCTTGATGGACTTTCAAGGGGTTGGGGATTGTACAATATGATGGTTTCGGTCTTTTATTTTTTTTGACGGCCTGTATGTATTATTGAGAGGGAACGCACATGGTTGATGGGTGGCATAGGGCTGGAAGATGAAATGTACGTTAGGGCCAATGTTCTTTTCCGTCACGGTTTCGGGCCGAGGATGGCCGCGAGGATTTGGTCAGAATGCGAGGGGGATACGACTATCTAATATACTCCTCTCGTCACCAACGCGTTTCTCTTTGGATGGTTCCGATATCCCGCTACTATCTTGGCCGTTGCTGGTATCAAGGTACAGCCAGCCCGGTTGCGTCGGTACAGAGTCTGCTTCGGGTAGCTCAGGGGATAGGGGATGGGATGAAACTTGGCCGAGAGGGCTGTCTATCCCCAAGGCCCTTGGTGAACACGGCACATGGCGTGTTCTAGTCTAACCGTCCATTCAAAGCACCCGAAGCAACCTCTGGATGTCCAAGCCCTCGCAACCTCTATAGCCGCCTCGGTGACCTCGGTCCCGTCATTATCCGCAGAGATCTCATGCCCAAACACCCCGAGCTCCACTCACCGTGGGAACGTAGAAAGGCGGTAGCAACGGGAGTCTCTTCACAGAGCGTGAAACAATGATCAATACGGGCGTGCACGGGAACGGAGGCAGAGGCAGAGACAGCCAAAGAAGAGGATATCTTGAAAAAAAAAAACTAAAGATTTACAACTGAAGCGAACAGAACCACTTCCACATCCACAAGATCTTAGCGCAGCAGATCCCAACCCCCAACCAACCCCCCCCCCCCCCAAAATCCAGATCCAGATATCCGCTCAAAGAAAACAAGGAATCTTACACCTCCTCTCCACCTCTCTCTTCCAACTATTCCCCATTCTTTCCCCTTTCCTTTTTCCCCCCACCCCTTCTTCCGTTCACTCCCTTCCAGGGGCTCCAAAACTCAGGATGCCCGACGTCAAATAGAAAAAGGGAAGATAAAAGAATAGAGACCACGTCTGGTGTCCGCTACCAAGTATGCAGATAAATAGATACTAAAAGAGTGATAAGAAGGTGGAGGAATGGTATCGTGAGTTGTTGGGTTCGGGACAGGGTTTTTGTATCCCGGTAGACATAGGAAAACGGGTTGAGGGAGGGTCGATAGTTGAAACATGTGTGTAGTTGGTAGTTAAAAGATGCTATGGTTGTAGAAAAAGGTTGGCATGGCAGCGGTGAAAGACCGAATCCGAAGTCGAGTTTTCTCGAGATTATTGTGCGTGGTTCTTGTGAGCATCCAGAAGCGCTGCAAGACTGTCAGTATTCAGCGCACACACACACACACACACACACCATCAGGGGATGGGAAAGACTCACTCTGCAAAACACTCGTCTGCCCCGCCCGGTCCTCACACGCAACCTGCAGCCCCGACCCCTCCAAGAAGTCCAGACAAACACTATTAGGCAGCTCCTGCACCTCCATCTCCGGCGCGTACGGCGCACTAAACTCCGAGAGGTGATACTTCTTCACCCCAGCCCCCGCACCAGCCCGCGACCCCGCCGTCGCAGCCGTGCTCAGCACCAGGAAACCCTGCGAGTCGAGGCACATGCACCTGCGCTTCCAGAGTAGGTTATCCGGGAACTGAACGTTCACGTCGCCCATGAAGGCCGTGACGCGGGGAGCGCCCACGGCCTCGGACGAGACCTCCTCGTGGAGCGTGGGCGAGATGCCCGTCGGGGTGCTCTTGGAGCGCCCCGGGCTCAGGGACGACGAGAGGCGCCGCATAAAACGGCCAGTGCGGCTCGTGGACCGCTTCTCGGACTTGGCGTCGTCGCCCGAGCAGCTCGTCTCGGTGAAGGCCGACGGAGACATGGCGGGCATGGGCGCGGCGTCGCGGCTTACGGAGGAGCGCCGGCTGCTGATAGAGAGGCGGCGGGTGAGGGACGAGTTCTGGTGCGTTGAGGAGGGGCGAGATGGGCTGCGCGAGGGCGAGCCGGGGGGAGGGGACGTGAGGCTGTCGACGGACGGCGAGGTCAGCGACATGCGGCGGTCCTTGATAAAGTCGCGCACGAAGTTGAGCGACGACCGCCGCTTGCCCTCCGAGTCGTCCCCGTCATGGGACTCCGAGCGGCGCGTCTGGTTCGACATCCTCCGCTCAGCGATCGTCTCCTTGGGAGGCGGCGGCGGGATCGACTCCTCCGCTGGCTCGCTCCGCTGGTGGTCCACGATGAGAGGCGACTGCTTAAGCTCCAGCGGCCCGGTCGAGTCCCTGCGCCCCGACCGGTCCCGCACGATCTTGGCCTTGACCTGGACCGTCTCGGTGCGCCCCCTAGGCGGGCTGACGCCAGGCTCGAACATCGAGAGTCGGTTCTTCAGCGAGCCGGAGCGGTCGCGGGTCGGCAGCCTCAGCGTCTCGGGGGATCCTTCTCCTAGCCCGGACGGCGAGCTACTCTTGGTGAACGACGAGGCTCGCTCGACCAGGGACGGGGACCGCGACGGCGGGCGGGTCGTCTTGTTGGTGGTGAACAAACGAGCGGTGGGCGCTGCGGGTCGCGGTTCGGGGCCCTCCGCCCCCGACAGCTTTTCCAGCGCCTTGATGCGTTGCGAGATGGTCGAGCCCATATTGGTCTTCTTGGGCACCGGAGCGTTCGAACCCTGGGGCTGGGAGAGCCTGTTGAGGAATGTGGTACCGGAAGACGACGACCTCCCGGTCGGTAGGGGAATATCCGTAGGGCTGAGAAGCGTGGGCTTCGTGGGCTGGGAGACCGAACGGTTGGAGGACGCCGCTGCAGCAGCACCTTCCTTGGCCCCGGCGATGGGCGGGAAGACGGGAGAAAGGGGCGACACAGCTACCGGCTTGGCTTCTTCGACCACAGCGGACTGCAGCTCGTCAAGCAGCTCGTCGTCAACAGAGAGGTTCTGTGAGCTACGAGCGCTCGGAACAGCCAGATTGGTTCTGATAGGATTGAGGTGAGAGACTTGCTTGTCCGGCTTGGTACCTGCAGGAACGTTGTATGGGTCCTTTAACCCCTGACTAGCCTCCCCTGCCTCACCGCCATTATTGCCAGGGTGATCATCTGCCGAGGGGATAGCGGGGATGGGAGGGTCCTGGTCATTGGCTACCACGCGAAGATCAGGAGTGGAGAACTTGGACTTTGGGACCCGGAGCGGCGCCTTTGTCTCCCCTGTCGCCTTTGGCTCAGGGACCGTCTTTGACTCCGGGGCCGCGGGGGTGGGTTCTTTACCGGCGCCCTCCGGAGCGGCGGGCTCTTCAACGGCCGCCGGTGCAGGAGACGACTCGGGCGCAGGTAAGGAAGCATCAGCTTGCGGCTCCGCCGCCGTGACTTTTGGCTCCACCTTCTCGTCAGGGGTGTTCTTGGCCTCCGAGGCAATCTCATCGACGTCAACTGGTTTCTCGACTTCGGCGGCAACCGGCTTCGGCGTGTCTGCCACGGTTTCTACTACCTCGTCACCATCAACAGGCTCCTCGCCCTTGACGACACTATCCCTCGCCTGTGCCGTCACATCATCCTTCACAATGCTATCCCGTCCCTGCACCGTCTCATCCGTAGACTCCGAAAGTGACGAGGCCTTGGTTGACTGCTCCGCCTCAGACGACGCAATAAACGGCGACGTGGGATGCGAGTCGCTCTGCGTAGCATCCGACGCCTGGTCGTTGATAGCGGATGCCTCCATATCGATGGCGGAGTCGGCCGTCGAGGGGGATATCGCAGCGTCCTCGGGCGAAAGATGACCCTTCACCTCATCTGTAGAACCGCCCTTTGCCTCTTCTTCGCGGGCGCCGTCCGCCGGCTTTTCATCGTCTTCCTCCTTCGCTTGCGCACCCTCAGAAGGCGATGGCGGCGGAAGCATGCTCATCCTCTTCTTCTTCTCCCTCAGCTGCATAGCCTTCATAAGCCTCGCCTTCTCCGGCGTAATCTTCTCCTTTTCCTTCGCCGCGCCCTTGACCCCCTGCATCGTGAAGCTCGCTCCGGAGCTCGTATGCGGGCGCTCCAAGCCAGGAGACAGCGACTCAGTCGAGATAGGGAGGTCAGGGGCCGCAAAGTTGAGGTCCGGGATATCGATCTGACTTTCAGCGATGGACTCGTCATCCGCAGCGTCCGACTTGCCCTTCCTAGAGCCCTTGGAGAAGAGCTTGAAGCCGGCGGGTATGGTGGAGACGGCTTTGTTATTTGACGATGAGGTACGCGGCCGCCCAGATGTATCCGCCGAGGGCCGGGGGCCCAGCTTCACTCTTTGCCTCCCGTAGGGGTAGTAGAACTCCGTGCGAGCGGAGTGCGACGATAGCCGCCTACCCGTCGTGTCGGAGGATTTCCTCGGGGATGTCGGGCTGGCGCCTGTGAAATCCGGGGGGTCGGTGGCGGTCGTGAAGGTGCCTGCATCCGGGGAAGCGGCGAGGTCGGCGTTCAGCGTTACGGGCGGGTCTCTAGGCGGAGGAGGCGAGGTGTCTAGGCTCGAGGATCCAACCACGGGTTCGTCTATTTTTAGGTCGCCCACAGACTGGCGCTTGCTTGCGCGCTGCTGCTCCTCCTCGTCCTCTTCTGCAATCTCTCCTAGCCGCCGTCGTCGGATGGAACTCGTGGAGGAAGACGTCGATCCGGTAGCGGCGTGTAGCGAGCATGCGGCGGACAGTTTCGAGTCTCTGAGTTCGTCGGCGGTGGTGATGGAGAAGGTGGAGTCGTGAGGGGTGAACCATTCGCATACGGCGCTAAAGTGGACGGAGACGCGGGCTATAAAGCATGAGTTAGCTCGTTGTTTGCCCGTTGACTCTCCCTGGGCGCCTGGTGCCTTCCTTCCCAAGGGAAGTGCTTGAAAGCGGATTTGAGGCCAGAAGGCAGCAGGGTATCACCTACCTTGTATTAAGCGCGAGCAGTCCTCTGGGAGGTACTTGATCAACACATTTCTCCGCCGGTACCTCAGGAAGCCGTACAGGGGCGACGTCTCCTCATATTCGGCTATGGCGTTCCGAACCTCGGGGATGCCGCCGTTGCCACGACCTAGTAATTCAACCTCGTCACGGCTCGCATATTTGAGGAGGAACCTGCGACGAGTGGTTAGCGTTTGAGTGCGCCAGGTGAAAGCAGCCCGGGACCATAAAAAAAGGTAAAATGGCAGCCAGAAGAAGCGCCGCCGATTGGAGCACCGCGGAACCTGCGGTACAGATGGAGCCACAAGGCATCGCGACGGCCCGGACGGGAAGCCAAACTGCCGTGTGCGCAGCCGTATGCGCGGGTGCGTGCAAGGTGTAGAGCAGAGCACTTACCAACCGCCCGGCTCAGCAGCAGCCGCCTCGTACGCCTCCTTCACCTCTACGCTCTCCAAACCATTAAGCGACATCTCGACGGTCGTCCGTTAGCGCCCCCGGCGCGTCGATCGCTGCGGGATGGCGGTCGCAACGGAGACAGTGAAGCCCGTCCTCGAGTCGCCGTGCTCGACTGTGCTGTGTGCTGTTGGCCTCGGACTCGTCAGGTCGTCGTCTCGCGAGGCAAGCTGCTGCGTCGCAAAGTGGGACCCGGTGTCGGATGTTCAGGGGTAAAGAAGGCCCGCGCCGCGAAAGGGGTTGCGCTCGGCGGCGGGAATGAAGGCCGACATGGACGGACAGTTAGAGTGGGAAAAAAAATTAACGGATTAATGAATGACTGGGAAACGAATGGATTAAAGTTTGGTGGTTGAACAGCCGGCGGGGTTGATCGTCGTCTGACGACGATTGTCGTAGGGAAGGAAAGAAAATCGGCGCCCTATCTTTTTGGGCGGAGGTCGAAGGCTCAGGGCCCAGGGGGCGTGATAAATCGAGGGTTCGAGGAGGCGCGAAAAGGTGCCGGCCGTGGTGGGTTTAGCGCTAATTCGACCGACGCTGGAATTCCCCTCCCCCCTTCCCCCCCCCCGCGTGGCTCCTGCGCGGGCCCCTCCACCGGGTACAGTACAGCGGCCCCACACGTGCAATCTGGTTCAGTTGTCTCGGGGTCTTTTGGCGCGCGGAAAATTCTCGAAACAGGTGCTTCAGGATATGGAGGCATGGAAAAAGCAAAGCCGTTTTTAGAGGGTCGTCGGGAGCCCAATGGCAATAGGCACGACTTGAGTCGATGATACAATATATCTGCAAATGGGGATTGTCTTTACGAATCTACTCGGTAATTTGGTACATTTACACTACGTCGTAGACGGAACGGGAGCGGGCTTGTGAGAGCATGCCAATTGGAGGACGGAATCCACTGGTACGAGTACTTTGCTCTGGGCAACGGGTCTACCCCCTCGTATGTTCGTGCAGCAGTGGCAGAAAAAGCATCTTGACAGGTGACGGGGCCAACGCTTTGCCCTTGTCCTTCTTGATGTGACGGACGTGACGGACTGAGACATGCCCTGAAGAAGGCACAGGACTCGGGAACAAAGTTTATGCAGGATGCAGGAGATGACAACCCCAGGATTGCGTGCATGCTCTACAAGTACTTGTCTGTACCTTTACATTCGAGGGATGCATAGACCCAATACGCATTGGCGACACTCGACGCGCTAGTGCCAACAACCAATGCTTGATAAGTTCACAGCGTCGGAGACGCTGTGGTATGCCTAGTTTTCTTCCGACTATGACGATCCAACGGCGACACGATCACCCCGGAAAGGAACAAAGATGCGAAGTGAAAGAAGATGAAAAGCAAACGTTCCTTGCAATGCCGATCGACGACGAGATATATCCGCGGCCCACACCAGCCCGTACCCGGTACAGATACATATCCCAAACTGAAGTCCTGCGCAGCTCCCGCTCCATCCATGTGGAGATGAAACAAGATTGGGCGAGACTAGCCCCGGTCCCACAGTGGATACCTCGAACCTTCAAATCTCACCAGATGGTGAAACGAAGCCCGGATATCACAGCGTAATTAGAGAATGGCACTTCAGCTCCGGCCAGGCGTGACGGAGCTCAGGGCTGACGGCGGGAGGGCCGAGATGGAGACCCATCCGAGTGTAATGAGGATGGCTCAACATGTCTTCATCAGCATTCTAATTTACCCCTAAAGATGCGGGATGCGGTGATGGCCGCGGTGACGCGGCGGACTGGACCGATTCGGGCATCGAGGTCTCGTCGCCGCCACGCGAGATGCCGATACTCGGGCCCGACGCCCATGGCCACTCGGCCTGTATCACCAGCTTTGCTCCGGCACAACCTCATCGACGCGGCATCCAAAAATCACTCCGTCCAGTCTAACCCCTCCTCGTATCCCACCGATGAGAGCGCGCTCGTCCCGTCAGCGCCTTTACCCCGCCACTATATGTAAAGCCCGCGCGGCACGAGATGTCGGGCGTCCGTGCCGCGTCAAGGCGTAGCTCGTGCCGCTTGATGCCCCCCGCCCAAGGTATGCTTGTACACAGAAGTCATTAGACCGAATGGGCGGACCGCCATCCGTCTCAGAGTCGGGGAAGTGCGTCTGTGAAGCTAGGGGTGGCGCCCCGCCCACGGTTTTCCCCTCGATACACGAGGGAGCAAAAGACCTGTCAGTCATCCATATCTGGGCCCCCGTCCCGTGAGCTCGGCGTGTCCCTCTCGTGGCGTAGCTCCACACGCCAGAGACCTCATGGCCCATCTAGCGCGGCGCTCCGGGCCTGAACCTCAAGGTTGCCTACGACGGGCGTCCGCAGCCGTCAGTAGTATCAGGTCCCGCGGAGCCACTCCCTATTCGGAGATAACTCCCTTGATCATACATTCCCCAAAGTACAAACACAGCGCCTCCTCGTTTGGCGTGAGAGTGTATGCACCTCAAGGGGGAGACGAACAATACGAGAGTATCGACACTGCAATATGAGCACCCGCCGCCTCCAGCGTATCAACCGACCACACCCGTCCGCACGAACAATCATGAGACTATACCCTCAACATGAACTCACGGATCACAAGGGAGAACAGGGTCGGCGTGGCCCGACGGGCGAGCCGAGGAGATACATGCTCCCTCGCTATACTACCCGCACAGTCATACCGTACAAGCCCAGTATAAAACGCCGAGCGCGACGCAGGAAAACCAAAACAATACATTCAGCGCATCCCGTTGCTATCTCACGATATGCCCCCTAACTCTCTCCTCACTTCCCCTCACCCTCCTTGGCCAACCCCCCATTCTCCCCCTTCTTCTCCTCTCCAGCCCCAGGCTCCTCCTCGACCGTAGAATCCAAAGCCGTAGGCTTGAACGCCCCCTCCGTCTCCCCGCCCTTCTCCTCGCCCTTCTCGCCCGCTTCGCTGACCTTCCCCTGCGCCTCGAGGTGCGCCTCCCTGTCGATCCGCACAATCATGCACGACAGGTTGTCGGTACTAAAGCGGCTGAGGGCGTGGTCGACGAGGTGCTTCGACGCGGCGGCCGGGTCGTCCATTTCGCGGACGAGGTCGACTGCTTCTTGGTCCGAGCAGACGTCCCAGAGCTGTCCCGTAAACACACGTCAGCAAACTAATCCTCAAACAAACTTAGGATGCTGGAGAGGAAAAACTCACCCCGTCGCAGGCAATAATGATAAACTCGTCAGTCTCCGGCTGAATCACCGTCTCAGTCGTATAAGGATGGCCCGTCACAAGATCCTTCATGTACGTGTCCCCCAGGGCGCGCGTGACGGCCAGCACTCCATTGACACGGTTGTTCAGGATCAGCCCGCCAGCGTTCGAGATCCTGCGCCCCTCGTTCTCGTCGCTCCCCTTGTGGTCGTACGAAAGCCGCAGCGCCTTTCCGCCGCGGCAGAGGATGATCCGCGCGTCGCCCACGTTGGCGGTGTACAGCACGCGACTCCTCACGTTTCGTATCCTCGCGCCCGCGTCGGCGGAGTCCGCGTTCTTCGAGGGGACGGTGGCGGCGAAGGACGACGCCGCGGGCTGGAGGCCGGGAGTTCCCTGCACTGGGGGCCGGTCCTCCCAGCGGAGGACGGCGATGGCGGCGGTGCAGCCGCTGTTCTTCAGGGGCAGCTTCTCGAGCTGCGAGTCGACGGACGTAAAGGTCTGGTCTAGGAGCTCGGGGACGGGGAGGTTGGGGCTCTTGCGGATGGCGTCCTCTAGTATGACGTGCAGCCTCTTGCCGCACCAGTCCGCCGCAAAGTTGCCCGCGTGCCCGTCGAAGATGGCGAAGTACCCGTTGTCCGTCTCCGTTTGCAAGCCGGACTCCTGACCACCGCCCTGTTCCCCACCCCCGCTCGAGGCATCCGAGTTCGTAGAGGGAAGGAAGTTGTACAAGAAGGCGTGCGTGTCCTCCATGGTCCGTCTGCACTTCCGATTCTTATCCTCCCAGACCCCCACGCGGAACGTCGACCCGGGCCCCGGGTACGACTCGCCCGCCGCGTTATTATTCTGCTGCGCCATCCCGCCCTTTGACGCCCCCTTTCCACTCCTCCCCTGCTGCTGCCCTGTGCTCCCCTCGGAGACAGAAGAGCCCCTGCCCCGATCAAAGCTCAGCGAGTTCTTCGCGCTCGCCAGCAAGCTGCTCGCCTTGCTGCCCACGCCGCTGCTCCGGCGCTTCTTATCCGATGACCCGCCCGTATCCTGCCGGGTGGGCTGCCCACCATTTCCGCTCCGCTTCTCTCCGCTGGCGGCCTGCTCCGTCGGCTTCGGCGCGGCGGACGGAGTGCTGTCGTTGCTGCTGCCGTTGTTGTTGTTGTTGTTGTTGTTGTTGTTGTTGTTGTTGTGGGCGGTGGGAGGCGAGGTGGGGCTCGGTTCTTCGGGGGATGGCGGTTTCGAGTCGGCTTTTGGGTCGCTTTCGTTCTTGGAGAGGGACGAGGTGGAGCCCCCGAACATTCTATTCAGCAGACCACCTCCTTGCGAGGAGATGCTGCGACGCTTGTTGCCTGCCAGCTTGTAAAGAGGTACGGGGACAGCTGGCACCAGTGGCTCTCCCTGTTTCTTTTTCTTTTTCCTTTTCCTTTTCTTTTTTGCCGCGGGGGTCAGGATCGTAGGCAAGGAACGGAGGGTTCCGCGAGGAGTTTGGGCAGTTGGAGGATTGGGTTTAGGAGTGGGAGGCGGGGACGCGGTTTGGCGGATGCGGGGAGGATCTGATGGACGAATGAGTAGTCGAGTAGGGGGACGAGTTGGTCTCGGCTGTGCGCGGTCGGGCAGGAGTCGAGAGATTCGGCGGTCAAAGTGTCGGCCGTCCGCGGAAGTAACTTCGGGATGGATCTACCCGCCAGAGCCGGCTATCATCAGCTCTAGGCTTCCCCACAGAATCTCAGACGCGGGTGTAGAGCCCTAGGGTCTTTCGCGATCACTCGAAGATGCTTCTCTCTGGTCGCTGTGCCGATGAGCGTGTTGGAGGGGCACAGAGGCAGGATGACAAAGCCGCCAAGAACACAACGTCCGACGGGGTCCCCAGAATCCGCGCGGGCAAAACTTAAGTGGGGGAGCTTGCTGGGAAGAAGCAAACCGGCGCCAGCATACCCGCTCCAGCCTAATATTAGCGCTTCACCTCTGCCGCCTGACCTCTGACGTAACGGCACGACGCGGGACTTGATGGAGCGCTGGCGGGCGAAACGCAGGTTGTTTGCATGTGTGGGCCCCGACGCCGCGGATCCTCGCCGCGGACTCCGTCATGATGCCCGGATTCGACGCGGATCGGCCATTGTGTGCTGCTGAGCCACGAGCCGCTCGGAGTTAGCGCTGGCCGCCTCCTGGCCTAAAGCTCTGGTGAACCCTGGAACGGTCTGCCCCTGCAGAGACCCAAGCCCGAGATGCGGGTAGGAGGCGCTGCAAGGGGCTGGTTGAGGGACCTGGAATGGAGGCTCATTCTGAACCCCACTGGAGCTTCGACCCGGATTTCTGACGTCACCAGCACGCCACCAAGCATGGCGTCGCTGGAAGCAGACGAAGGAGGGTCCGCCAGTTGCGCGCTGAGAGCTCCCCACGCCAGTCCACTCTTTCACCCAAGCTACGTAAAGACTGTAATGTCCCGGGCCAAAGAACTCAGCATGCGACAGAGAAACCGGTAGTGGCAAGGGAAACAGAGACTAGAGAAAAATGTACAACCTATGATGGAAAGGACAATGTAGAAACGCCAATTAGCACATCCAACTCCAGGCGCCCGGGAGGATAGACTACTATGCATTGCTGTGCTACAGACAAGGAGCCTGCCCCGTGCCCTCCTCGAGAGCGCATTATCCCCCAGCTTTGTATTCTCGAACCGCCCATGGGCAGTTTCCCTTGCTATCCCACCTGTTATCCCAATACCCGCGCATGGGCCTCCAGACCTGTGTTGCGTCGTGCAATTGGTCCATGATCCCGTATATGGCCCGTTGTTCTGCCCTAGGCCCGGGTCCCTATGTGAAAGTTACCTCCTGACGCCGGTGCGCTGCTCAGGCGGTGCCCACTACCTCCGAAGGCTATCAAGGCGCGCCTGCAAGTCGTCGTCCTCCCCAACCGCCTGCGCAACCTTGCCGTCCGGCACCGCCGCCGCTTGCAACCCCGTCGGCGTCTCCCCGAGCTGTAGCCGTTAGCGAATCCTTTCGTCGATGCGCACAAACACGAGGAAACAGGGACGAGACGAACCGCCTGGTTTAGGTCGACCCCAATCTCCTCGAGCACCTGTTCCACCACCTCCTCGCCCTCCTCCTCCGCCCCGACGTCCATGGCGTCATCTATGGCGTCGTCCATCATCTCCTGCCTCTGTTCCATGACATCGTTCTCCCTCTCGAACTCCATGGCGATCTTGGTAAGGCCCGGGAGGTTCATCTGGCGGTTCATGCTGCCGAGGGCCATAGTGGCGCCCTTCATGGCCTGCATCATCTGCTCGTTGGACCGGTAGGTCTGTGCGCGAGGTCGTCAGCGCTGGGTGTATCGAGAGCATGTGCCTTCGGGCAAGAGGGGCTCGGTCGCGACGTACCTGTAGGCGAAGAGATATCTTCTGCAGCTGACTCCTCATATCATAAAACTTCTCAATGTACCTACATCAGTCAGCACCCGGACCGGAAACAGCCCCACGGCACACCGTCTCACCTCCTCGTCCTGACCAGGTCCTTGGCCTGGATCTTGCACGCCCCCATCTGCCCCTTCTGCGCCGACTGCTTGATCTGCTGTATCAGCGTCTTCTCCTGCTTCTCCAGCTTGACGCGCAGCTGGTCCAGCTCCCGCACCGCCTTGTCGAGCGACCGCTGGTTCTTGCGCAGGCGCTCCGCGGGCGTCATGCGCTTGCCGAACATGTACTCGAGGATCTGTCGCGGTCGCGCTTTCGTCAGCATGGCGCACACCGTATACCCACCCCCATGGAACCCGCCTGGCGGGGATGGGAAGGACCTGGGATCGTAGGGGGGTCGGGGTGCCGTACATTCATCTTGACGTATTAGGCCCTCCGGCGGTTGAAGGGTCTGAATGGGAAGGTTCGCGCGGAGTCGGGGTGTCGTGGAGTGCTGGGTCGACGGCGCAGCTGGACGGGGGTTTGCGGGCCGGTCGAGGGTGGACGGAGCACTTGCAGGCAGTCGTCACAGGCCACCGGGACCGGGGCCGGCGCTTGAAGCCCGACCCACCGATAAGATAAGGGTCGGCAGAACCTCGGCGGTGGACTGGGCTGAGCCGCCTCGGAGCTTACATCCGGAAACGGAACTCGCACTCAATCTTCGCAACGCTGTAGTGGAATTCCATTATCAATCGGCATACTGTCCATGATTCTATCGAAGCAAGGAACCTGGGACGCCATCTCATACTAACCCAAACATAGATACCAGGGCCTTTCTCAAACGCCATGACTAACAAACTCGCTACAAACCGGCGTTCCGCCTCCACGCCCAGTTCCTCTCGCAGCGGTCCTGCATCAGATGTCCCCGGGGGCCTTGATGCCCTCACTCGCTGCTACCAGCCTCCTCACTACCCGGACACCCCGTCTCATTGACATCCAATATGAAAGCCGCCCGATTGGCCCACGCCAGATCCATGACATTCCTCAGCGCCCTCGCCGCCTCCAGGAATCTCTCCCGCCCCATCGTCAGCTCATACGTCCTCAACCTCGCCATGTGGTACCCCGGCCTGCCCCCCCTCCTCCTCCGGCGCCGTGACGTGGTGCGCGTAAAGCGTCAGCACGTCCATGGAGTACACGGCGCTAAACACCCACGCCCTTTCGTCGTACACCGTCCCCTCCCTGCCGTAGTTCTACAGCGCGAGAATCCCGCGCGCGCCGTACGCGCCGTTCAGCCCCGCCATCCGCTTCTCCTCGTCTGGCTTGGCGGGACGTCCGCGGGCTTGGAGGAAGAAGGTGGGGAGCACCGGGGCGTCCGGGTCCTTCGTCGGCACGATGGCAGACGACAGGTCCGCCAGGACCCACGGCTGAATGGACCTCGGGTTCGCGCCCATCCAGTACGCCGGCGCCGGCACATGATCTATGGGTTTCGTGAGGGGCTCGAAGTTGCCGAAGGGGAGATGGTTCTCCCGCGGCAATGCCGCGTTCCCTACGAGGAAGGGGAGGAGGGTCCGCACGATGTGCGGGTCTTGCCTGCGGCTCGCGGCCTGGAACTTGGCGTAGTCGGATTTCGAGAAGCGGGCCGGCATGACGCCGAGGACTTTCCTGTCGAGGCGGGTGTTGATCGAGGCGAGGTTGGCGGGGAGGGGACCGTGATCTAGGTGCGGGGCTTGGCAGATGTGGACGTCGTGGTCAGCGAGGTGCTGTTCTAGGTTGCGGTCATAGGCCGAGAGACGCTCTTTGCGGGGCGGGGCGGTTGGGGCCACGACTTCCGGGAGGGAAGGGGGCGTAGAGTACAAGCCGTGGCCCTGGAACTGCTCGACTGTCAACGGACGCCTTTTGGGGAGGGGGAGCGCGGGCCTTACGTTTCGGAGATGGCGGAGGTCGGGCCCGCCGTGTCTCGCGAACCGCGCGAGCGTGATGTGCCCCGGTGGCCGCTCGTACACGGGCGGGACGTCCATGTAGTTCCGGCGCCGGACCTCCTTGACTAGGCGCCGCGTGAGCCATACCCGCGACAGCTCGTCCCAGAACTCGGGGGTGAAGTTTCGGTGGACGACGGTGCGGCGGTCAGCGGGAGGTGTTGTCTGGGCTCCAGCCTCTGCGGCGGGAGGGTCCGGGCGATCTGGGGTTGCGGCGGAGGGGCTCGGTTCTCCTGAGCTAGCTGCGACGTCGGGGCCGGGCTGGGGTGAACCGCTTGCTATGAGAGTGCTTGGTTGTTTTAGAGCGCCTGTGGCGGAAGAGCTCGGTTGCTCCGAGCCGCCTGCAGCCGGCAAGCTAGATTCAGGAGAACCGCTCGCAGGAGCTGGCTGCCCGGAACCACTCGCAGCGGGAGTCCCCGACCGCCCAGAGCCGGCTCGAGAGCCTCTACTCCTCATAGCCCGTGGGCGCCTCGAAGACTGCGGGCCGGACCTCGCCGATCCGGCACTTTGTTTCTTTCTGACCTTTGATGTCTCCATCGCCCATGTCATTATGCCGAAGAAAGACACCGAGAAGAGAAACGGAAGAAGGGGAAGTAGAGGGGTGATCTGGGTTGGCTTCGGTCTCTATCTATGAAATAACGTGCCTACAAATGGCTGACGTCCGGAACCGGGGCTCGTGGCGAGGTTGAATGCCGGGACGGATGCATCGTGGAGCTGGAATGTAGCGATGGCTGAGTCAAGAGGGGGAGGGCTTGCTTAACCAAGTTCCCATTGTAGACCCTCATGCGTGGATTCATGGTGTAGGTCTTTGTAGCTCGGCCAAGCCACCGGGAGGTTCTTCTGCGTTTTGTGTGCTGACAATGAGATGAAGGCGCAACATTCCGGTGTCAAAGACGCAGTCCGCAGCCGTCCGTAAGGGGGGCTTTCAGTCGTCTTGCTTAGAAGCATTAGTCACACTGGTAACACGTCCAAATGGGGAACAAAGTGACGGGAAAGGCACGGTGTCTTCCCGGTCCGAGTAGGAGAGTGGCTTACGTCGACTTACACGGGCCGCCGGGGCCTGATTAGGATCGGATGAAGCTGCGCTTTACGACTACACGTCCAATCGTTGGTCAACAGGCCGATGCCAGAACGACCGTGTGCTTTGGCATCATGGCCTCCTTTGACATGGTTCTTTTGAGGCAACCAGGAGTCTGTCCTGGATGTCCTGGCTTGTCTGCGAAACAAGGACGTAGGTCGAACAAACCGACAAAGATTTCGGCATCTAGAGCCCTCGGCCACAATGCGTCCTCTCACCATGGCCGACCGGTTGCGTTGCGGCGGATATCGCCATGCCATCAACAGTCTATATAACTCCTCGTCTTGGGGTCCTCGTGTGCGAGTCTGCCTCCCCCGGGCGGATCTCTCATCGCAACGGGCAGGTCCGCACTTACACGGGCAGACATGGATGTAAGAACTTTGACCCTACTTGTCATATAGCTGGCGGTGTTTAGGGTGCATGCTGACCCCATGATGCTAGAATATTCTCGTCAACGATAGATTTCGCCTTGGGCGCAGGATCGGCTCCGGAGGCTTCGGCGTCGTCTTTACAGGTACCCTCCTCCCTCTCCTCCCCTACGCTTCCCTTCCTTTTCCGCCAAGACTCACACAGCCAGCCACCGACACGCACGCCAACGAAGAAGTGGCCCTCAAGCTCTCCTACATGCACGACCGCCCCGACATGCCCCCCACAGGCTTCGACCACGAGGCCCAAGTCTACGCGGCCCTTTCCAGCGGCCCCGGCGTCGGCATCCCCCGCCTCCATTGGCACGGCCGCTCCTGCGAGTACGATGTCCTCGCGACGGACCTCCTGGGGCCGTCCCTGGAGGACTTGTTCACGTACTGTGGAAAGAGGTTCTCCCTCAAGACGGTGCTGATGCTTGCGGACCAGGCGATTTCGAGACTGCAGGCGATTCACGCAAAAGGCTATGTACACAGGGATATAAAGCCCGATAACTTGCTCATGGGGGTGGGCAAGAGCGGGAATACGCTTTACGCGATCGATTTTGGGCTCGCGAGGAAGTGGGAAGAGGCGGCGGCGTTGTATGATATGAACCTCCCGCCGGCTCCGTTCCGCGGGACACCAGAGTTCGGGTCTCTCAACAGCCACCTCGGGCGCGGTAAGCACTGCCCCTTTCCTCTTCTGATGCTTCCTACCCTGGCCGGGGCAATCCACTGACGTCAAGCAGAGCTCTCCTGGGGCGACGACCTCGAGTCCCTGGGCTACGTCCTAGTCTACCTCGTCCGCGGCGGCCTCCCCTGGGACCGCCAGCCCGACGAGCCAGAGGACGTCCTAGAGCGGCGCACCAAGGATATGAAGCAGGAGATGGACGTCGCGGCGCTCTGCGAGGGGCTGCCGGGGGAGTTCGTGACGTATCTGGATTACACGAGGGGGCTGGGGTTCAGGGACAAGCCGCGGTACGGGTTTCTGAGGGGCCTTTTCAGGAGGGCGTTCAAGAGGGGGGGATTTGCGTTTGACCACGTCTTTGATTGGACGGAGAGGTTGTATCGTGAGTCGGTGGAGGACGAGATTTGGTAAGACGTGGGCTGCGAGGGAGGGTCGAGGACGGCGTCGGGGCCTGCCGTGGGTGTGGGCAGAGTCGAGGACGGCCTTACACGGGTGGGTGACCATGGGACCAGCAAATCCTAGCTACAGGCAAACATAAGAGGAGGTTGTTTTGTTGATGGCGCTGACAAGTGTTAAGCTGCAAGTCAAGCTGGCGGATGTAGTGGCGCCTTCGGTTGGCATGGGAGGCGGGGCATCTGGGCAGGCGTCGGGCATGGTGCAACATCGTACTTGGGGTGGATGATGTCTCGGTAGTGGAAGGGTGTTGAGCCTCGAATCGTCGGTCAATGCGGACCTTGACGCTGGATGGAGATGGCCGCCGAAGGAAGAGTCGTGGAGAGAATGGCACTAGCGCCGACCCCGCCCAGACAATAGATACTTGTAAGAGCGGACAGCGCCCGTCACTAGCGAGTGGGGCCCCGCCAGCACGACGCGTCACAGTGCGGCTTCCAGGGCATGCGTTGCGTGGAGGGGTCGGGCCCGAGCTAGCGGCAACGTCATCCCCCCGTGGCAGCCCTCCTCCTGCTTCCCTTGCACGCGCGGCCTATCAGCGGCCCCCGCTCTCGTCGCTTGATTCTCGAAGGCTCGTGCCGCGTGCACCGGGTGGCGCAGCTCGGAGCCGTCGCGCGCGCAAGGCTGTGGTGGACTCGGTTCTTTTGGCTACTTCTTCCGTCTCCCCGTCTTCCGAGTCGGAAGCGAGCATCTTCGACGTCGTTCCGCGTCCGACCTGATATCTGCGCGCCATCTCCATCCACACCTCGACACCACGACGCCTCGACCTCCAACCCTCGGCCCTCGACCGCTCCTACATTGACCACCGCACGACCGCCAAGATGCTCGACGAAAACCTCCCGACCTTCCGCTTCCTCCCCTCGCCAGACAACCCCTCCGACACCCTCCTCCACTACACCCACTCGGGCTCCGACCCCGTCCCCTCGTACCTCATCCGGCGGCCCTCCCCCTCGTCCTCGCCAAACCGCTACGCCGCCGCCCTGACAGACCCCTCCCTCCCCTCCATAATCTACGCCGAGACCCTCGTCGAGCCAACCTTGTCCTCCCCCGCCCCCAACGACCCCCGCCCCGAGGCCCAGACCCCCTCCACCACAACCCTGACCCTCTACAACCCCGACCAGTCCGTCGCCCTGCGGCACTCCCCCAGCTCCTGGAACCGCTCCGAGTCGTGGGACTTTGACCTCCCCACCCGCACCTTCCGCATCCCCTCGTCCTCCGCCCTCGACCGCTCCGACGCCCCACCCACGCAGGATGCCGCGGTCCCCAAGGTCTTCTTCAAGTGGAAGAAGGACGGCAGGATGAGCCGCGACATGACGTGCTACATGGTGGGCCGCTCCATCGACGGCAAGCGGAGCAAGGAGCCGGACATCACCGTTGCGCTCTTCGGACAGGGGAGGGGCGGGGAGTGCACCGTCACCGTCTATGAGCCGAACCTGAGTCGGGTCGAGGTCGAGGACCGGAAGGGGCTCGAGGTGGTGCTGCTGCTGGGTGCCGAGGCCATCAAGAGTCTGTACCTGAACAGGGGGGACCCGTTCAATCTCACCGGCGGCGCGGGGAAGAGGCGCGACTCGAGGCTCGCGGGGATCCAGCCCGCGACGGCGGCCGCCACGACGGGCGCCGCACTCGCGCCCCCCTCGGGCCCCCCACCTGGCCACTCCGCGCAAAGCGCACAGCCGGAGAGGACGCCGCGGGGCGCCGGCCCGGCCGCAACGCAAGACCGCGAGAGGCGCGACCGCGAGGAGCAGGACCGCATCCGCCGCATGCTAGAAGAGGAAGAGGCGCGCGAGAAGGCGCGGCGCGAGGAAGAGGTGGAGAGGGAGACGGAACGGCTGCGGCAACTGTACGGGGTCCCGGGGGGGGCCCAGCCGCTGTCCCCGTCCCACGCGCAGTCGCCGCAAGGCCAGCCTCAGGGCGGCCTCCTTCCTCCCCTTCCCCCGCGGCCCGCGCAGGGCCCGCCGGGCGCCACTGTGTCGGGAGCCCTCCCCCCGCGGCCCGTGAGCGCCGAGCCGTACTACAACCAGAATCAGAGTCAGGGACAGGGGCAGGGGCAGGGGGGCCACAAGTCTAGGGTAGAAGGCTTCGTCAGCTCCCTATTCCGCGGGGACAGGGAGCGCGAGAGGGAGGAGGAGAGGCGGAAGAAGGTGCACAAGAAGAGGAGCGTGCATTTCTAGGTCTCGAACCCCCCATCTATCTGGGCGGATGTCTCGGTTCCCCCTCTCTCTCTGGCCTTCCCCCTCCTTTTTTTTTTTTTTTTTTTTTTTCCAATGTCTGTTTCTGATTCCCTTGCTTTTGTTTGGCGGGGGATGCGGGGAGGTCGGATCGCTCCCGTGATGGTGAAGAGGGGAGAGAAGGCGCGATGAAGCATACGGCGTTTCAGGGCACAAACGGGAGGAGACCATGATATGTACAGTTAATTAAGAAAGAAGAAGAAGAAGAAGAATACTTTGTATATCCAGGAATCCCAAGAGCTATAACTCCATTGTTGAAGAAGGGGGGGGGGGGGGGGATCCAAATGCCAAAACACATGCCAACACCAGAAAAACTTTACATGGGGAGGACGGGGCGGACCCAACCGGAACCCCCACCGCGCCCAAAACCGACATGTCACACCGGGGTTTCCCAGATCCCAGCTCACACATGCTCCGCTACACCTCGGCCCCAATACAAAGTCCTCTGCGGACGGACTTTGGCCATCCATCGTGGCATCCCTCGTCCAAACCTCAATCTTCCCGTGTACGAGACGCTACCATGTCCAACCCCACGCCACGGGCCACGGGGCCGCCCCACCGGGATATATATGCACCTCCTCCACGGCCCCAAGAGGCCGGCGGCCCTGCCTCCGGGAGCCCGAGCCCGCACGGGACCCCGCCCGCTCGTCACCAGACACGCCAGCGCGGCGCACCAGACTCCAGAACCCGGTCCCGCTATTTGGGGCGGGCGGTTCGACCAACTATTCACTCCCTTCCTCACCCGGCTACCAACCGCCCCCCCCCCCCTTCATATGATCCCCCCGGGTAAATCATACCCCGCCGCCGGCCCCCTCGCGGACCCCGCCCCTCCCCCCTCCCCCTGCCCCTCCACCTGCGCGCTATTCGTCTTCCTCAGCATGAACATGGGCTTCTTCCCCTCCCTGTCCAGCTGCTTGAACAGGATCAGCGGCTTCTCGTTGAGCCCCAGGCACCGCTCCTGGTCCCCGTACACAATGTATAGCGCGTACTGGTCCCACGGTGCGTTGATCTGGTACTTCTTGAGGGCCGCCGGGAGGACCTTGTGGCACGGGTCGTCCATGCTCACGCGGAAGGACTTGAAGATCTCGACTGACGCGTTGGAGCCGGGCGTGTCTGGTGCCGGCGTCTCGTTCCGGCGCGGGGGTTGTTGTTGCTGCTGCTGCTGCTGCTGTTGCTGTTGTTGCTGCTGCTGCTGCTGCTGCTGCTGCTGCTGTTGTTGTTGTTGCGCCTGCTTATGGTCGTCTCCTCCAAACGTCGAGCGGGATGACGGCGTCGGCGCCTCGCGGTAGGAGCGCGAGGCCAGGAGCTGCGGCCCGCCTAGGCCCGCTGTGGGAGGCGGGGACGTCGGCGACGGCATGTTCCCCGGCGGGAACCCAGGCGACGTATTCTGGCCCGACCCGTTCATGGCAGCCAGATGCGAGCTCGAGAGCACGGCGCGCTCCGCCGCGCTGGTGGGGTCGAGCGTCCTCTCCGCGATGCTCCCCTCATGCGTAACCTGCACCGGCGTCGGCGAGCTGCTCTTGGGCATCGACCCCAGCACCAACTTCTTCGTCGAGTATTGCCTCCGGATCGAGCCCGCGGACTGCGACAGCGGCGGCGTCGGGGCGGGCGGCGAGAGGGTGGACCCTTCGTAGCTGTAGGTCTGGGTGTTGGGGTTCGGGTTCGTGGGGAGGGGCTGCTGGACGTCCTTTGCGAGGCGGAGCGCGGGGAGCATGTCCTCGCGCAGGCGGCGGAAGTCCTCGGTCAGGCGGCGGAAGTCCTGCTCGAAGAGGTTCATGCGCTCGTCGCGGAGGCGGAGCTGCTCGACGAGGTGCTTGATGTCTTTGAGGGTGGCGTTGGAGTACTGGGCCTCGGCGTCGGCGGCTGGGGTGGTCTCTGTCAGTGCGCTGGCCAGGGTGGGGGGCAGGGTGGGCGGGGGGTGACTGGGCGACTGGGGAAGGCGAGGCGGGGGACAACGCACATAGCGGCATGTAGTGGTCGCTTTCTATCTCGACGTCCTGCGCCTTCTTGACGTCGTACACGCTCTTGAGGATGGTGAGGCGGTGTCCCACGCTGTTGATGCCCATGCTCTTCAGGTCATCGTGCAGTAGCGCTATCAGCGCCTCGCCGACGATTTCATTCTCTGCCGCCAGTCAGAACAGCCCGTCCACGTCGCCGCCCACGGATCTCTCCAGGTTCGGACCAACCTATAAACGCATCCGAGTACTGCTGTAGCCCGATACTCGCGATGAAATCCGCGCACTCCTCCGCCGTCCACTCGGATATGATCGTCTCGGGCAGCCTATCCGCGCTCGTCCTGTGCCCGTACGTCGTAGGCGTGTGCTCGTTGGACGACGGCAGCTCTGAGTCGTAGGGCGACGGGTCGTCGAGGACGGGCGAGCTGTCGGCCACGGCGCCATCATACTCGTCGTCGGCGTCGGAGTCGGGATACGCCGTCCCCGAGTCGAAGTTCATGGCTGTGGGTGGGGGTGGAAGGGAGGGTCGAGCTTTGATGGGGGGGGGGGGGGGGTCGAGAGATCGCCGGCCCGGGGACGCGGGGGGGGGGGGGGGGGGGGGGGGGGGTGTGCCGGGGTTTGTTGGGGGGCCAGGGGGGGCCGCGGGGGCGAAAACCGGGGGGGACGGGGTGTCCGGGGTTAGGTTCGGGCGCTCGGAGGGCGAGCTGGCGTCAATCGCGGAGGGTCCGGGGGGAGAAAAAAAAAAGGTTGGGGATCGTCGTCGAGGGCGCGTTCGGGAGCGGGCGGTGCGATTGCGTGCGGATTGATGGGCAGCGTGACGGGGTTGCCGCACTGGGGGTTCAAGGTCAGGGGGGCAAGGGCGGGAAAACGGTGGAGAGGGGGTGCGCTGACTGGCTGACGACGTCTTGCTTCGGGCGCCTGTAGCCAAGGTCGTCGTAGCGGAGAGAAAGAGGGCGACTCTGGGCAGTTGGAGGGGACGAGGCTGTCTGCAGATCCTGAGCGCGGAAAAGCCGTTAAAAAAAATCGCCTCTGTGTTTCTTTGCCCGTGCTTCCTGCTTTTTTTGTCGGGCTGACAAGTGGGCGAGCTGGGGATCGGGGACAAAGAAGGCGGATGGAGGCCAAGGCGGACGGCGCGGGGAGACACGCAACTGGAGGCGGCGCAACCGCCCGGGTTCCTTTTTTTCTGGTTTGGGGGGGGGGGGGCGAGAGGGCTGGGTTGTACCCGCACTGTGCACGGGGGGAGGGCGCCGAGTTCATTGGCTGCGCCCTGGGAACACACCGAGCGCTGGTCCCTGTGGCGGTTACCTGGGAAGCTCACACTTTCAGGGACCGTCACCCCGTCCCATGTCGGCCAGGCACGAGCACAGGGTCAAGCGGGGCTCGCCACGGGAGGGAGGGGACACGGCGGGGGATACAGGCACGCTTCGTGCGCTGGCTGATTTGCAAACGGGCCCAGACCATTCGGCGGACACCAGAGGAGGGCACTCGGACCGGATGGCGTCGGGTGTCGAGGTATGTATGCTGGAGGTACCCGGGTTGTGCCACCACACGCTGGAAGCTCGTGATAGCTCGAGTGAGCTCTGGTCCATATGCCCCCCCCACGGGGCCTAGGGACGACCGGCTGGGAAAAGAGTCCCTCCCGGTCCTCGCACGCCCCTTCCACCCCGTGCCCATATCGGCGCCTGTCACCTCGACCGAAAAGCACCTTCCGGGGCATCACCGTCACCGGCTTCACCCCTCTGATGCAACTTCGGCGCTATATCTCGGACAGAGCTAAGCCCACCACGTCATACCCATCGATCCCCCATAGCCCCCATGCCGAAGCCGCCCGCAAAGCCCCACTCAAGCTCTAGTCGTCAGGCGCGCAGTCCAGTCCGTTTCAGGTCTCCAAGCCTCTCGCCGTCCCGTAAACAAGCCCCCCACAGGCCTCCGCAGTCATGCTTCGCTCTCACCGTTCGCACCCTGAACTCCACGCATAGATCCAGGCCACTTGGACGTGCTCCCGTGTGAGTAGTTAGTGCCCAACAGCGCCGGGGCTCCTTGGCACCGGAAGCGGACTACAAGGCAGGACGACTAAGCTCTCCGACGGTGAAGGAAAGCTCCCACCCTGGCTCCCTTTCTCATGTCTCGGCCCACACACCCCAAGCCCCCCTTACCGGGCCCTCACTTCTTCTCCCACCCCAGGTTTCAAACATCGCTTAGACCGAGTGACACCTACCCGAGACCTCTATCGGATATATAAGCCCCACGTCGCCGACTATCAAACGCTGCACGAGCACCTTGTGTAGGACATCCAGCTCATCTCACCCCAACCCCAATCCACCAGCCATCAAGGACACATCCAGCTCACCTCATTCAGCTCCGCTCAACCACATCTCGGAACACCGTAAACGCATCGTCGCAGCATATTCAAAGGTCCCAAAAAAGAAAAGAGTCAAAAAGAATTCCAGTCCCTATTAAATACCACCAACTGCCTGTCCCAACACTTCCCCCCCTCCCTCCCCCCTCCCACTCCATCCCGTATTCCCACTCACTCCCCAACTCCAAGACCATGCTATACATACAAACGACAGAAAACCCGGATCTAAGTCGGAAAGGTGAAAAAGGAGTAAAAAGGTAATGCGAAGAAGAAGAACAAGAAGAGGAGTGAAAACGATGGACCAAAGAGGTGATGAGGGTCCGGTGAATCGATGCTCAGTGGAGAACATAGGGTCCAGGTAGGTCCAAGACCAGAAGAAAAATCCGATGGCCCAAAGGGTCAACGAACCAGTACAAGGGCGGAAACGACGTCCACGGCTAGAACGAGCGCAGGCCATCGCACCACAACCCCCTCATGCCTCTCCCTTACACTCGCCCTCGCTCTCCAACTCGCTCACTCCAGGCCTCTCGCTCGTCCCGCCCCGACACGCAGTCCACGGCGGCGCCCTGCCAAGCCCCTACCTCAGCGGGTGCTTCACGTCCTCGACTCCCCTCGCCACCACGTCCTCAAGCTTCCACCTGGGCGGCACCAGCGGGCCCGGCTCCCCCTCTCCCTCCTTCTCCCCGGGAGGATGATACGCGCCGCCGGCCAACCCCGTGGAATACTTCAGCTGCAGGATATCCCCAATCTCATCGCACGCCGCGAGCACCTTATCCATGTCCTCCTTGTTGTGCGCAGCCGAGACGCAGAACCGCGCGCGAGAGCTTATCAGCGGCGTGGCGGGGTACCCCACCACCACCACAGCGATCTTGCGCTTCAGCATCTCGTGGCTAAACGCCGACATCTTGCCCGGGTGGTACAGCACCACGGGGATGATGGGCGAGTCGTCGTGCCCGTACGTGATGTACCCCAGCCGCTTCAGACCCAGCCGTAGGTACCGCGAGTTGAACGCGAGCCTCTGCAGTCGCTCCTCGCCCTGTCCGGGACATATCTCTCCTGCGATGATCTTCAGCGAAGCGAGGATCTGCATCAGGACCGCCGGCGCCGGCGACTCTGCAAGCTGCGTCGCGGCATTCGTGCTTTTCAGCTTCTCAATGATATCCGTGTCCGCCGCGATGTACCCGCCGTTGGCGCCAAAGGCCTTGGTCAGCGTCCCCATGAGTATGTCCACCTCGGACGTGTCGATACCAAAGTAGTCGCAGACGCCGCGGCCCCGCGGCCCGAGCGCCCCTATGCTGTGCGCCTCGTCGATGAACAGGTGGAACTTGTACCGCTTCTTGAGGGCCAGCAGCCCCGGCAGGTCGCACATGGTGCCCTCCATCGAGTACAGGCCCTCGACCGCGACGAGTATCTTCTTCCACGGCCGGTGGGTCCGGGGCTGGCCCTGCGAGATGGCCTCGCGCAGCACCCTCTCCAGCGCGCGCATATCGTTGTGGCGGAACGAACGGATGACAGCGCCCGAGAAGCGCGCGCCGACGCGGATCGAGGCGTGGTTGAGCTCGTCAGAGATGAGGAGGCAGCCCTTGGAGACAAGGGCCGGAAATGTCGTGGCGTTGGTCACGAAGCCCATCGAGAAGACCATGGACGCCGGCTTGCCAACGAAATCAGCAATCTCGCGCTCCACCTCGAGCGCAAGATCCGTGGTGCCGGCGTCGCCGCGCGGGCTGCTAACGGTGACGCCGTACGTCCGCACGCACTCCTCGACGGCGTCGGCGCAGGGGCCCTCGGACTGGGCAAAGCCGAGGTAGTTGTACGAGCTCATGTTGAGCGTCTCGGTGTAGGTGCCCGTGTACTGGTAGGTGCGGTTGTAGTCGGTGGACTTGCGGTCCATGAGAGTCAGGTAGCGGCCGGGTACGCCGGTGATGGGCCGCGCGAAGCAGTCGTCGATGCGCATCTTGAGGCGGCGCACGTAGAAGTTGTCAAAGTCGTCGTTGAGCGGCGCGTAGCCGTTGTGCGACTTGAGCGCATGGTAATTGGCCGGGTCGCCGAAGCGCTTGCCGAAGAAATCCCGCGCATGGCCGAAGGCGATGAGCAGGAGATAACTGATGTAGGTGGTGAGGACGTAGTAGTAGGCGGGTTCGTCGATGATGGGCTCGGCCAGCGGCTCGCCGTGATGCTGGCTCACGTACAGGTGGTCCGGGTGGGTGAGGGGCGCGAACTGTGCGTCGACCTTGCGCTGGTGCTCGTCCGTGGCGGATGACGACACGAGGGGCTCCGAGGCGCTGATGGCGGACTCATCGGAGGTGATGGAGATTGAGGGGACCTGGGTGGTCGTCGGCTGAGGGTTCGGGGTCTGCTGGCGCGTTCCGAGCAGGGTCTGTTGAGCCAGGGTCTGGTCCTTCTTCTGGTTGGCGAAGAGCTGGCTCAGCCGGTTCCCCTTGGACGACGACGGCCGCCTCTCGCGTTCGGACATACTGTTGGGGCTCGAGAACAGGTTCTGCAGTTTCCGGGGCATGTCTAACAGGACGGGACGGCGAAGGTTTTAGGGGTCGGTTGGTGGGCGTCGATGCTGGATCTGGCGACACTGGTGTGACGGCGGCGACGGGTTCCTGCCGTGCGGGCGGGCGCAGGCGAGATGAAAGCGGACGGGCGGGATTCTGCACGCGAGGGCGGTTAGTAAGACCATCCGGCGGGAAGATGACGAGAAGTGAGGACGGATGGGATTGGGATGTCTGGGCCGCATGGCGGTGCACGTGGCGGAGACTTTTTTGTCTTGCGGACCGTCCGGGGACCTCCAGCGAAGGTGCCATGAACATCCCGAGGAAGGTGCGGTGAGTGCCTTGGGGAAGGTGCAGCTGGTGATGACGATCGCAGGTACGAAAGACGACGACTCGGAGGATACTCACACGCAAAGAACCTGATCTAGGAACGGCCGTCTCGGAGCTTTGAGAGTCCTTAGGACCCGATCGATGGAGCTGGCTTAACGAGGAACGGCATCCGCGGCACAATTGAAGACTCGTCGATGATCGCTCGCGAGGTCGGTGTGTCGCTCTCAGAAGTGGGCGAGCGGTGTTTCGTTTTGGCGGCGCGAGGTGTCCTTGGCTTTCGACGTTGCGTGGGCGGCCGGGGAGCTTCGGATGGGCCGGAGAATTGACCCTTATTTCGCGCTCGCAGGGCACAAGGAGTCAGAATCCAAGGAACCAAGGGATCCTGGAAAACGAGAGACAGAGGCCGCTGCTGGGATTAGTTAGGTGACGAAATTCGCGTCAAGGAATTGAGAAAAAAAGAGGCAACGACAGCGTTGTGGATAGCTTCTGGGGAAATTTTTTTCTCTACTCCTCGGTGACCTCGGAATAGGGAGCGAAGGGGGGGGGGGGGGGACGAGGGCAGCGGATATAGCTCCGGCGCCGCACATGAGACAAGTGACCGGCGATGGGATCGCAGAACCCGACTGGGGGCATGGGTGTCAAGGAAGGGCGGGTACGGTATTACGGGGCGGCTCCAGCAGGAGACAAGCAGGAGGCGCCGGGGCATTATTAGGGGCAAGATCCGCGTGTCGGGCCCCACCAGGTTGCGGTCTGCCCACGCCCCTAGTGCAGCGCCGCAGTTCTCGATTCGCTGGCTGCGTGGGCTTAATTTTAGAGTCCACGCCACTTGTTCAATCGCTCGGTGTCCGGCAGGAACTCGTTCGTGGTCATCGTGATCTGTGTCAGTATTCGGGGCCACAGAGTTGGCCGATATACGTGCAGGTATTGACGGAAACAGGTGCGTATTACACGGTGGCTGAGGATGAGGGGCTTGAGGCCGCCTTGCCACTTTCTGGTACATCAGGCACACCGGTTTAATGACGACGGGGCCCGCCAAGACTTCAACCCTGCCGGGCCCAGACAGTGGGATATTGCAATGGGGATGGCGGCCGCCAGGGCTGATGCAGGCTGCTTGGCGTCTGCGGCGTCAGCCCTCCGCTGCGTGCTCCGTATCTCTCGTATCCATGTCAGAATGGCGTATGGCGGTACGTATCTTGTGCGTCGGACAGCTCGCGATCCTTCCGAGGCCCAGATTCATCAGGTCATCTGTCTTTCACGGGCAGCAGCTGACACCTGGCCTCCATCCGTGGACAGCAAGCTGGGAACCAAGTATTCTCCGCCCTCCAAGATCATGTAAGCCACAGCAGATCGAGTGCAGCCGCAACTTACACACACCCAAACACTCAGCTCTCTACAACCCTCATCCAAGGCAACCGTAACATCACGTCCTCCTCCGATCCACGGCACCCGACTAGAACACCCCGTAATGCCGAGCACGCCGAACCCTTGCCCTCAGCCAATGAGGCTGGAGGGGAACACTCCTAACTCGGGCAAGTGCCGGGAGCCGGGGGGCCAGCATTAAGTACGGTGATGAAGCTCATTAGCCCTGCGCCGGACTCAGGGGGATAAGCGGGGCGTGTGGGAATTATGTCCGTACCTTTTTTTTTTTTTTTCACCGGGCTCGGCGAATAGGGTGGGATCTGGGAGTTCGGAACTGTGCGAGTCGCGTTCCGCACCTTCACAGCTCACAGCTGGGGGCCGGGTCTGACACAGGGTCCCGCGCTGACACGGGCTGACTGACGCAGGCGTGGCACGTTTTATCGGGTTCCATGCAGGTATCTCCGTCATTGATGTCGCACAGCTCGGTGACATCTTCATCTCTAAAAAAAAAAAAAAAAAAAAAAAAAAAAGGTCAAGATTCGCAGATAGCCAACAGGGTCAGCCATCGCGGCTCCGATTATCCGAGAACAATGGATTTCCCTCAATTGTCCCCGAGTGCACCCCTACCGACCCTTCCAGGACCCTTGGACCCCAGGCAGCCGCGATGCCCCGCGAGCCATAGCACAGGCCCACCACCGGAGCCGACGACGGAGGTCCGACCCGAGGCAAACCGTCCCGAACCTGCCCGCGACAACAAAACGCCCCGGCAACCTCTCAACAAAACACCGTCTCCCGCCTCTCTAACCCGCTTGACGAGAAACCACGCTCATCTCCTCCCTCGGAACAAACAAACCGTGATCCCACGTCTCCAAAACACCCCGCCATGACCCAGAATAGCGCGCGCGAGGTCCTCTGGACCCCGCCGGACCCCCGGTCCACCCAGATGTGGCGCTTCATACAGCGCGTCAACGAGCGCCGCGGGCTCGCCATCGCCGACTTTGAGGAGCTGTACCGGTGGTCCATCGACGACGTCGCCGCCTTCTGGGAGGAGGTCTGGCACTTTTTCGAGATCAAAGCGTCTCGCCCCTACGACGAGGTGCCCCTCCCCCCACCCTTCCCCCGGCTTCCTGCCCACGAAACCGCAAAGCAGATGGACGGTCAACTAAACCCAGACCCCCGCAGGTCCTCCCCACGAAGGAGATGTTCCCCCGCCCCGACTTCTTCGCCGGCGCGCGCCTCAACTTCGCCGAGAACCTCCTCTTCCCCGCCTGCGACCCGGACCCCTCCTCCACGGCCCTCATAACCGCCACCGAGCGCCCCTCCGACACGACCCACATGTCCTGGGCCACCCTCCGCGACTCCGTCCGCCAGTGCGCCAACGCCCTCCGCGCCGCGGGCGTGGCCCCCGGCGCAGTGGTCGCCGGCTTCGTCTCGAACCACGCGCAAGCAATCGTCGCGATGCTGGGCGCCGCGGCGGTGGGGGCCGTGTGGAGCGGTATCAGCCCTGATAACGGAGTCAGCGCTGTTTTGGACCGGCTGGTGCAGATTCGGCCTGCGGTGCTGTTTGCGGATAACGGGGCGCTTTACAATGGGAAGGAGTGGAGTGGCGTCGCGAAGACGGTGGAGGTTGCGCGCGCTCTGAAGGAGGTTGGGCTAGAACGGGTTGTCGTGATTGGGAACCTGAAGGAGCACTCCCTGGGCCTTGGGGAGCTCAAGGACGTGGGTGTCGAAGCGGAGGACTACGGCGTCTTCCTCTCCAGGTGCGTGCCCCTGCTTTCCCGGCTTACAAGACTCCACTAACACGCCCAGCGCCCCCGACGAGCCCCTCACCTTCGAGCAGCTCCCCCCCTCGCACCCCCTTTACATCCTCTACTCGAGCGGCACGACCGGCCTCCCAAAGGCCATAGTCCACACCGCGCTCGGCACCCTGATCCAGCACATCAAGGAGCTCGGCCTCCACTGCTCCATGGGGCCGTCCTCCCGGATGCTCTACTACACCACCACCTCCTGGATGATGTGGCACTGGAGCGTCTCCGCCCTCGCGACCGGGACTTCGCTGGTCCTCTACTCCGGCTCGCCCTTCCGGCCCCACGCTCACCTCTCCCTCCCGCGCCTGCTCTCGTCTCTGGAGGTGACGCACTTTGGCACCTCGGCGGCGTACCTCACCGCTCTGGAAGCGAACAACGTCCGCCCGGTCGAGCACCTGGACATCGACCTCTCGCGCCTCGAGGCGATATACTCCACCGCCTCCCCCCTCCCGCACTCCACCTTCTCCTTCGTCTACACCGCCTTCCCTCCCAAGGTCCACCTCGCCTCCATCACCGGCGGGACGGACATCATCTCGCTCTTCGGTGCCCCTAACCCCCTCATCCCCCTCTACGCGGGCGAGGTCCAGTCCGCGGGCCTAGGCATGGCAGTCTCTTCCCTCGACTCTCTGACGGGCGAGCCCGTGCCGGCAAACGAGCCGGGGGATCTCGTGTGCCTGAAGCCGTTCCCTTCCCAGCCGCTTACGTTCTTTGGGAAGGGCGGTGATGAGAGGTACCGCGCTGCGTACTTTGAGAGGTTCGACGGCGAGGACGGCAAGCCGGTCTGGCACCACGGGGACTTTGTGCGGGTCCCGGATCCGAGGGTTGGGAACCTGGTCATGCTGGGCCGCTCGGACGGGGTGCTGAAGCCCGCGGGCGTGAGGTTCGGTTCCGCGGAGATATACAACGTACTGACGCGGTTCTTCGCGGCGGAGGTTGAGGACGCCCTTTGCGTGGGGAGACGGAGGGAGGGGGATGCTGACGAGACGGTTTGTCTGTTCGTGGTCATGGTCGAGGGGAAGGCGTTTGATGAGGGGGTTAGGGAGAGGGTTAAGGGGGTGATTAGGAAGGAGTTGAGCCCGAGGCATGTTCCCGGGGTTGTGGAGGAGTGCGTGGGTGGGATACCCAAGACCACGAACGGGAAGAAGTGAGTTACTCCCCTTTTTACACCGGCCCTCCCGCCCTGCCCTTCTGTTCCCTTCCGCTCCCTTGTTCTTGTTCCATCATGTCTGGTTGCGAGAGGCGGAGAAGTGGCTAGTGACTGACCAGCGAACCCAGGATCGAGGTGGCGGTCAAGCAGATCCTCTCAGGCCTCCCCGTCAAGACCAACGCCAGCGTCGCGAACCCCGATGCGCTCGAGTGGTTCAGGGCGTGGGCCACGAGCCACTGAGAGGTCGTGGATGAAGCCTCAGTGGGGCCGTGACAGGCAAGGGGCGACGGACCGGGTGCTTGAACGGGCACGGGCAGGACGTGAACGGGTAGAGATGATGGGTATTGCTTAGACTTTGGCGGCGACATGCTGCAATAGAGCACATGATACAACCAAGTGATTTCCTCTTCGGAGGGGAAGGGGTATCGGGATAGGGGATGGGAATGGTAAGACGGCGTTTTGCGACGGATAGGCTTGCATGTAACTTGGATATCGGCTGGTCTTGACCCACAAGGGTAACGGGGAAAGAGATGGCAACGATTTGAGTGTGAAGGGCTCGCTCACCCAGCCGTCATATCAAGCGGATCAAGGATATGCTGTCGATATTTATTCATTCCTCCTCAATTCTTCTCGGTTAACCCTTATTATGAACCTGTAAACTGTAATCAAACTCGCTGCATAAACATGGAAGCATTTTAGCCACCCACCTCGACACCCATTCATCCCTCTTCTCTGCCCCCTTTCCTCTCTCCACCGTCGTCTTTCATATTTCCATAGACGTAATGCTTTGAACCCCTTTTTATACTCCCAGACGGATGCCCCTCTCATTACTCCCTTCCACCAGCCCCCCCCTGGCCCCCCCTTTTTCTTGCGTTCCAGTCAACCGCGCCCCTCAAATCACCCCCCAAACCCCCCCTCAAGCCCAAGCCCCTGATCCATAACCATGTACTCCAACAAATCCATGCCCCCCACATTAACCCCCTCCGCCGTCATCGCCACCGCACTATCCCCCATGTTCTGGAAGAACGCCGGCCCAGGCGGCAGGTACCACATCTCGTTGCCCGGCGTATTCCACTCGTCGCCGAACCCGCTCGCGTGGTTAACATTAGAGTTGGCTGTAGAGCCGGCTCCCGTCGCATCAACAAGGCTGTCCAGCGCGGCAGGCGTAGAGGGGTTGAGGGCCGACGCCGCGCCGGAGGGGTACGGGAAGTTCCCGGTGGAGAGGTCGAAGGGCGTGGCGGATATGCCGGCCGTCGGCGACGCGGGGCGGTCTACGCCGGTTAGCCCCCCGTCGACGAAGATCCTCGAGGACGACTCACCTAGCCCTTCGCGCTTACCCGCGTCCCACGCCCCCTCCGCAACGTCGTTCGTCGCTCCGTCCGCGAGACCGGGGCTCCGTTCCCCCGAGGCCCGGATGGTGGGCGCCTGTATGAAGCGATTCCGCAGGCGGCTTGTTAGCGAGTCCAGCAGGTCCGCGAATCGGATCCCCAGATGAACGTCGTCGACGACGCAATTCCGCAGCGCCTCGACCGTCTCGTCCATTAGATCGACGCTCATCTTCACGTCCGCACGGGGGGCGCCCAGCGCAAACGTCTTGAGGAGAAACATTGCACCGCTCATGATCCGGAAGTACGTCCTCACGGGCGCGTGCTTCAGGTATCCACCGGGAAGCAGCCCGTCTACCACCGTCCGAAGGAGGTTCCGGCACCCGATGACCACCTCGCGGATATACTCCTGGTCCGTGGTACTAAACCCGCCGAGCTGCCCGAGCGGCAGCTTCCCAAAGTAATTCTGCGTCTGGGGCGAGAGCTGGGCCGTGGTAGCCCCCACCGGCGGTGCCCCTCCAGTGGTCCCCCCCGCAGCCGTGTGCCCTGCGTTATTCGTGCACCGCTCCACGACCGCCTGCAGCGAGAGCGAATTGGCGTACACGCGCACGTACTCGTACTCGATCTTCAGGATGTGCCGGATGAATGGCGGTAGCGGGAACCGCTCAAACTCCTTGTGCCACTCGTCGAGTATCGGCCGGAACTCGTTGAGAAGGTCGAGGTACTTGCCGCTGTAGATGATGCTGGCCGTGTACGTCCTCGACCGGAACAGCTTCTCGTTGCCGATGTGCATAGCGTTACTGATGCCCGCCCAGCAGTGGATCACTTGGTCGTCGAGCTCCAAGTCGGGTATGTAGTTGAACGAGTTAGAGAACGACGTACTGGTTCCCGGCGTCGTGCCGTCCGGGGCGGAGGTCTGGCGTCTTCTTGACACCGCCGGATCGCTGCGCCGGAGCGTCTCGGAGACCATGTTGGTCCAGCCCAGCCTCCCCGCAAGCTGCGTGACATAGATCAACAACAGCCGCTTGATGCGGTACGCGCGCTGGCGGTACGCCTCCTCCTCGTACTCGGGCCTCGTGATGGCGCCGTCCTGCAGCAGCTGGTCAATGTCGTCGAACACGCCTAGCTCGTACGCCAGCCCTGTCGCCGTGCTCAGCAGCATCCAGCACATTCGATCGCTCCGCCAGGCCGGCTCCAGCCAGCTGTCTATCCGCTTGCCGCCCACGCCACTACCCACGCCACCGCCCACGCGCTGCATGCCTTCGTCCGCGGCCATGAAGCCCGCATCGTCTGGCGGGAGCATCAGCTCGTCAATGGCCTCCGGGGCAGGGAAGTGGAGGGCCCGCGGGTGCCACTCTGTGAGGATCATGAGCGACTCGATGGTGCCGAGCGTGCGGAGGCTGCCTTTGCGCAGGCCGCGCCACGGGGCCGTGCTGCTGGACTGGGTGTCGCTGGGGGCCGCGGTGTTTTGGGGGAAGAGTCGGTTGCCAAAGGCCTCCTGGCCCCACAGGCACCGCTCGATCATGCCGCGGAGGTACGTCCATAGCTGCTCGTGGATGGCGTTGGACCGGCACTCCCCGCCGGTCCCGGACACATTGTGGTATCTCGATGCTATGGTGAGGAGCGTCACGGTAAGGATAGGTTCTTCGGTCAACAGCGTAAGGTGCGAGCCAGGGTTGCGGAAGGTCGGTGGGGATATGGGTGTTAGAGGGGAGAGGTATTCATAGTAGCTGGAGCCGTGTCAGTCGCTCATCGGTTACACATGGGCCCACTCGCGTTACTTACTAGTCGATGTATTCAATGGCCTCCTGCGCGGTGAACCACCCCGCCCGGACAAACCTGAACCGGTTCCACGCCCTGACGGCATCCATGTAGCCGGGGTCGTTTGCGAGATTGCGCCTCGTAAGCGCCGGGTCAATAGCCGGCTCCATTCTCGCGCTGCGGGTATCAGTGGACCTCGCGTCGCGAATGTCTCTGCGAGGCAAAGGCGGCGCGGGATGCGCCGCGGTCTGCGGCGGCTGAGGTCTCGCGGCCGGGGCAGCGCGTTCGTCGGGTTTCGCAGTCACCGCATGGGGCCTGCGTCGAAGTTAGCCAAGCCCTCGTACACATCAGTGAGCCCAGAGCAGGGACATACCCATCCGTAGCGGCCTTGTACAGCAGATCAAGCGCGTCGTGGGTGCCGTAGACGCCCCTGCGCATCACCGTCTGCGCCTCGATGTTCTCTAGCTGCGCATTCAAGTCGTCGTGCGGCCCGGGCGCAAAGTCGCTTTGTCGGCTACTCGTGCTCCCGCGCCCCGTGCTAGCAATGCTCCCCGAGGGCTCCGGCCGCCGCAGGGGCTCGCGCCTAACCTTCGCCCCGGGCACAAAGGGCGCGTCGTCGAGGCTCCGGCGGTCGCCGGGCGGCGGGGTCGGCGCGCCGGTATACAGGCGTTTGCGGCCGTTCCGGATGATATACTCGTCGACCGGGTACCCGTCGGCGTCGATGCCGTCGTCGGTCTTGCGCTTGCGGCGCGTTGCGCTGAAGAAGCACTCCTTGCTCTCGCGGCGGCAGCGGACGCACGGCGGGTCGTTTGGGTTGTCGACGCTCCCGAGGTCGCAGCGCACCTTGCGGCGGCGACAGGGTATGCAGGCCTGGTACACGCGCTTGTGCTGGGAGGCGGGCTGCTGCGACTGGGATCGGCCGGGGGAGGCGGGCGGCGGGAGCGATGCCGTCGAGCCATGGCGCTGGTAGTCGGACATGGCCACGGGAGGGGGGGCGCAGGGGAGGTCGAGGGGCGCCCGCCGAGCACGCAATCGGGCTTGTATTGGACGACGGGCTCCGAAGGCGGAAGCGGTCACTGTCGGAGTTTCGAGGGTGTTGTCGGCACTATCCGAGTGGCCGCTGTGGTCGGTGGGCGTGGATGGCAGTGGGGATGGACGAAGGAGTGGGTGAAGTCGGTTTGCGGCGGGTTTTGGTGGTTGAGGGGATCGGGAGCTGAAATAATCTCAGGTGCTGCGGGGTTGGCCCAGCGTCCTGTGTCTCACCACGAGTGCTTCGTTCTTGATTAGCAACTGGCTGGTTCTCCTTCCCGCTCTCCTCACTGGTGCGCCCCGGATTTTTGGCACCTTAATTCGTCAGGGGTTGTGCGTCGTGCGGGTAGGCGACGAAGCGTGTGTACGGTCAATGGCTTCCGGACGGGTAGACGCGGGCGAAGGAATTTATGGAGCGGATCGGATGCGGCCCCGGCTTGTCAGTATAAAACTGGGGCTTCGTCCGCGCGACTCGTACTCGCGGACGACTGGGTCAATTGGTCGTCAATGGCTGCTGGGCGTCGAAAAGGGGCAAGAGGGAAGCTGCGGTGGGTGCTGCGTTGTCGAGGAAGGAGACTCGGCGGGTCAGGTGTGCGGACCGTGCAAGCCGAGACTGTCACTCTTATGGGCTCGGTGTGTCCAGAGCATCGATGGTATAATGCACGCCGTTGGATAAGGATAGTCGATGCGAGGTCGAGTTTGGGCCGGGCCGTCTTAGTCTGAGGCGGCTCTTGTGGGAGCGGGGGATGTCAGTGGAGCAGACGACGAAACTGGCTGCGGCGGTCATGTCCTTTTGCGTGCCCGGTGTTTGTTGGCCACGATGGCTACGAGTTGCCCTCGTGGCGTGTAAGAGCACCGGACAAGGGTGGTACGAAGCGCTGCGATGTGGGGAGTACTGAGTACTAAGAGATACATATGGCGCTGCACTGTCCCGCTCAAATAAGCCGGATATCACACGGCTAGAGGTACCGAAATGTACAGAAACTCCCTGCTCGCCCAGGCGTGCGTCAACCACCACTCCTCTCGCTATTACCTAAAGTCTTTCGCGTCGAGACCTCCGAGTCCTCACATTGCTCAACGAAATGGATCCCGTGCATGGAGGCGACCAAGTCGGCGCCTCCCATCTCCTCGGCTTCCCATTCGCCGCCATCTAATCCTCAGAACACCACCCAACACGTTCAACCCCGCCATCTCCCAGCCCCGTCTCGACCGGCACATGGCGTCTGCATGGCACGCTCCTCACGGGCTCTCGCAGAGTTGAACAAGGCCATCTTCAGAGCCCAAACGCCCACGCAGCAGACCAGTAACGGCTCGCGGACATCCAATACCACATCACCCGCCGCGCCCAGCAAGCACTGTTACCTCTGCGCCCGCCTTCCCGATTCGTACGAGGAACACCCCCGTGCTAATGCAAGGATGCTTCGCCCTGCTCCATTCAAGCAACCCATCCAGGTATTAGAAAACCGATTTTCAGATCTCCGGTGTAACCCCGTACGGGACACGTTACGGGGCCCGTCACGGGGGATGAAAGCCTCAAAAGTACTGAACGGGCGTAGAGAGAGAACGGAAGGTCCCATGCAGTCGGTGCCCCACAGCTGGAGGGGCTCTAACGTCCCCGCTCGCGTAGGAAAAAAGTCCCCAGGCCCCACAGGTGGTCGAGGCACCGGCGCGAATGGGGACGACCTGTCTTGGCAACGGCATCCGTGCCCTGTAAGAAGCAATCCTCAAATGAACGGACCACCCTGGATCTCGCCGCTTTCCAGGTTCTGTCTCGCGCGAGAGAGTCTTGAACGCGGCTGGCCAGGTCACACCCCAATCCACGATCCTGCACCAACAATCCAAGTCTCTGGGCTGCTAGCAGGTTTCCCAGGTCACGGGAACCATCCCCGGACATGTTATCCCAGAAACACCGGACGCGCCACTGTACCGTCACCGCCATCCAACCCCAGGATTTCTCGCCCAGAAAAGCAACATTACCAAGTGCCAGCCACTCCCGTGACGCAGGATAACACCACCACATGACCCCCTTCTTATTCTAAATCACCGCCGCCGCGCCGGCCATTTTGTTGGACCTGCCCGTGACATCAGTGTCGGCAGTCTCGTGATCGCGTTTAGGTCGCTGGGGTTATCGAGGCTGAAGGCGCCGATCGAGGCGATGTACTCCGTACCTGCATGGGAATCCAAGATATGGCCTGACATTACCATATCCGTATGATCTGTGACGAATTACTTCTAGAAAGCCTCGAGCCCGGATGGCGAACCGTATCAGGCCACGATATCCCGCGTCTCACCTCACTCCAATCTCGAACCTTGGGCCACGCCAACGATATACACACCATATGAAGAGAGAGAAAAAAAATGCTGTCTGAAAGGAGTCTTATCGAGAGAGCAGGATGTGGGTAGCAAAGCGGAACAAAAAGGGGCAAAAAGTAAACTTCCCCACCAAGGGTCGAACTTGGAATCTTCCGATTAACAGTCGGACGCCTTAACCATTTGGCCATGGAGAACTGCTTTACATTACTTGGGCGGCGTTAACGGGGTATTCGAAGCCACAGTTGTATGTCGTGAAAGTTGTCCGACTATTCGGCTTCCGAATACCAACAGTTAATGGCATCCCAGGCGTGATACGGCCGCTCAAATGTTCTTTCATGGTAAAATGCGACTCATTAATTTTGCCTCATAATAGAGTTCTTCGCCCGCTCTTCCGGTCTGACTTACACCACCACTTTAGGGGTTTCTGTCGCTGCGGCATATGAGCACAACACGGCCAAGGATGACCTCTGGAGCGTATCTAAACTAACGTGGCTATAATTCACAAATCATTTACGTCGTATGCTCGCTTCGGGATGATTGTGGTGACCTCCCCCCACCTATCTTCTACCCGTAATAGCCCTTAGCCAACGCTAACACCTTTGAAGATCCGTCTAGTTGGAAGTGGTAGCGTTTATGGCTGATCAACTACTGTATGTTCGATGCGACTTTCCAGACTTTTGACATGCAACGAATGTGTTAGTGTGTGAGATACACCGTTGGGGTGGCTGTACGACCAGTTTCCTTTTCCGCAAGCGCTCTCAGCTCGCGCTGGTCCCCTCGGGGCTCCCAGGGTTGAAATGAGCACCGTAGCGGGCTAGAAACCCCCAACTCCATGTTATAACCGGGATACTCTCTTCCTCATTTGCGGGCTATCCTAGTTCTAGCCATTTCGTGCCCTTATACCCGCCCGCCTGCCCCCTTGTCGCAACCATGACCAACAATTCTACGAGAGGGACAAGAGAGAGACACCTATGGGATCAGATTTAATGCTGCAAGGGGTACGGTTGCTCATGAGGGTCGTCGTCGTTGCGCCTGGCATCGCGGGTGAGTTCGGGACTGACCCAACTTGCAGCCCTAATGGACCCCCTGAAAGTCCAACACCACAACTCAACTCGTGCTCACAGTTAGAAAATCTTCTGGCATGTTTACCCACTACTATTACATCTACGCTGGCTTTTTACTAAAGGGACACGGAAGCCATCGCGGGGAAGGACATACATCCCATTTTCTAGGGCTCGGCAAGGGCTCCGAATCAGCCGGAACAAACTTCCGGGAAATCTTGGCCCTTTGTTGTTCAGTATTTGTGACGAGCTCCTTTTCAAAATAGAGGATGATGGAATAACCGGCTCCTATCCCATCACTAGCCTTTGTATGGAGAGCAGGCACGCCCGGGCGACTCGAGCTCCATCACACCTTCCCCCTCTGCGAGCCCCATAGAACTCCAAGTCAAAGGCTAGAACATTCAGGTGCTGCCCCCTTACAGCTCGCTCCTTCTTTCCATGGCTATGTGTACGGACTACAAAGCGTGGTGAAAAGCGAAGGCATATGAGACTGAAATTAGAGAGAACCAACTTGTTCTGCACTCGATATTTCGTTCGCCTACCAATCCTACAAATCGCGTAGCAAACAACATTCACTAACAGACGACGAGAAGTTTTGCCCAACTTGCATCAAAAAGAGGTATGATGGTCTGAGAAACAAGCAAACTGATGACGGGATGACAAAAACAAGAATTGCGCTGATGATCTAGGAGTTGCATTCACAGACCTTGGTCTCACGTCGTCCCGAGTTGCAGTCAGACCTCAAACCTGTGATTCCGACCACTTGCTCACCTAGTCGATAACACCTACACAAGCCTCCGGTTTGTCTTCCACCCTCCCACGTCCTCACGTCCTACCTTGCCACTTACCACCTCTTCATCCACCGCTTGTCTAACCTCCCCCATAATGGAGTGCTTAAGACGCACCATTTTGCGCTCACAGACCATTCTAGCCTACGAAGCACTCCAACGCGCAGCTCTCCTGGAAACACCACAAAGATGATCCCCTCAGACGATTGGCGCCCCTACACCATCCCCTACTCGGGCGACGGCGCAGTGAGGCGCTCCGACGGCACATGGGTTCCGTCCTCAAAGGCTCACTCCGCCCCGCTCCTTCCAACCCATCAGCAGGAATCCTCGGCTAAAGGATCCCCGGCCCCCTCCGCGCCCATGGACGCCTCCGCCACGGCCGCCAACGACGCAGGCGGCCCCGACTCGGAGACATACACAGCGGCCGGCTTCTCGGGCCCGTACGCTGCGGCGGGTTACTCGGCTTCTGACCCGTATACCGCCGCTGGCTTTGCGTCTGTTAGCAATGGGTATCGCGGCCCGGATATCCCCTCCGTCCCCGCGCAAAGAATCTTTATGCAGGGCGTCCATCCGCGGTTTGCGGGCGAGAAAAAGCCTGGAGAGGGGATACCCTGTGCGGGCGGGAACCCGCCAGCCGGGAGTTGTGAGAAACGGAGTCGCGAGGCGGAGAATTCAGAGAATGCGCCGAACTGGCAGACCAAGAGGGGAGGGTAGTCATGTGTATCAGTGCAGAATGGATGCGCTTCAGTCTGGGGCATAGTTACGGGTGGTGTTGGGGGTTAGGATGGATTAGGTCGGCTTGTACCTGAGGTCATGGGCCTGTTTTCGGGGATCACATCCAAGAATGATTTGACCTGAGAAAGAACACAAACAGATCGAATAAAGGAATTCCATTGACGTCCTGTTGTCTCACTTGAGGACGTAACCTTGAGCGGTGTGGTTGAAGCACTGTAAGTGCATTTGAGCCTGAAGGAGGTGTTTTAGGCGATATTGTCCTGTAAAGACATTAGAGCCTCTATTAGCATGAAGTGTAGAGCAAGAGAAAGCAGAATAGCATAGTGGAAAGACCCCTCATTTCATACAGGTGCTAGGTATGGGTATATGAGGATGTACGAGGTGTGTTCGCCAATTGTTTGAAGGCTGTCGTTAGAGCAGGAAAGGCCAGCCTTAACAGGTGCTAGCACCTGGTTAGATATGATCGCTGACTTATCACAGCGCTCGGGTCGGAGTGAATTTTATCTTAGAAGCAGCACTATTACTCCAACGAAATCACGGAATCATGCGACAGGCTCTGAATTAGTTGCATTCGCCACAGACTGTCACCCTTGACGCGCTTCTCACCGCGTCTATATAACACTATCTCTTCACGATAATGTCACGGTACTCAGCGCTATAATGAGCCAGGAACAGTCCGCCGCGAACAAGGGCAAGGGCAAGTCGCCCGCGCTCGCCAAAACAACCTCGAGCGTCGATGCCCCCGACGCCGCCGCCGCGCCCTCGAACCCAGGATATATGACGGTTGGGAATGGTGTGACCTCCGAGCATGCTGCTCACCTGCAGACGATGCTGGGGAGCGACTCTGGGTACGGAGGCAGCTCCACCGGCGACGACCTGTGGCACCCGGCGCTACATCCCGACACCCCCGTCCCCTCGCCGCTCGATGACTCGGATGCGCACCGGCGCGCGCAGGCTGGCGCCGTTCACCAGCTGTGGTATAACCGGCACCGCAACTCGCTCGGACGGTCCATCAGCCGCGTCCTCGAGCTGCTCAAGGACCTGCAGGAGATGAACGCGAAGTGGCCCGCGCACTACCCGTCCGTCCAACGGGCTGAGCCCCGGCCCCCGGCGCAGTCCCCGACTGGCCAGGGACACTCTTTCGCGGCGCCGTCGACGGGAAGCCAGTCGCCTACCTCCGCCTCCAAGCCAGCGACCCCACCTCCGATGCTGCGAAGGGCGATGACCTCGCTCGAGGATCAGGCCGCGGCGGAGTCGAGCAAGGCCGCCGAGGCCAGGACCGCCCAAGAGCCCCGGCTCGTGACGCCGCAGATCGTGCAAGAGTTCTCGATCCTCAAGCTGGATCTGAAGCTAGGAGCCCTGCACCAGACGGAGCTGGTCCACTCGCTAGAGAAGGGCTCGATCGCGTCGCTACTGGACGGCAAGATCAGCTCCAGCATCAAGCACCTTTTGGCGCTGCGGGATCGGATAGAGGACACGTCGAGCAAAGTGCTGGTCACGGGCGACCTGAACGCAGGGAAGTCGACGTTCTGCAACGCGCTCCTCCGGCGAAAGGTGCTGCCGGAGGACCAGCAGCCGTGCACGGCGATATTCTGCGAGGTCCTTGATGCGAGGGAGAATGCAAACGTCGAGGAGGTCCACGCCGTCCACATTGACCGCGTCTACGACCGAAACGACGAGTCGACATATGACGTCTACGGCCTCGCGGACCTCGAGGAGATCGTCGGCGACAACGAGAAGTACATGCTTTGCAAGATTTACGTGAAGGACTCGAGGGCTCTTGACGAGTCCCTGCTCAACAACGGAATCGTGGATATCGCCCTCATTGATGGGCCCGGCCTAAACTCTGACACCACCAAGACGACGGCCGTCTTCGCCCGCCAGGAAGAGATCGACGTCGTCGTATTCGTCGTGTCTGCCGCCAACCATTTCACCATCACGGCGCAAGAGTTCATCTGGGCGGCCGCTGCGGAGAAGGCCTACATGTTCATAGTCGTCAACGGCTTCGACACTATCAAGAATAAGGAGAAGTGCGAGAAGATGATTCTGCAGCAGGTCAAGGGTCTGAGCCCCCAGACGTACAAGGAGAATTCGGAGCTGGTGCACTTCGTGTCGAGTAACGCCATTCCCACGGCGCCGCCCCCGGGTGGTCCCTCGGGTGGCGGCAGCGGAAGTGCCAGCGGCGGAGGCGGCGGCGGAGACGACCCCGACGATCCGAAGGGCAAGGGCAAGGACGCCGAGAAGCTACGGGACTTCCAGGACCTAGAACAGAACCTCCGCCGGTTCGTACTCGAGAAGCGAGCCAAGTCGAAGCTGGCGCCGGCCCGGACGTACCTGCTCAACATCCTCAACGACCTGCATACGCTCGCGACGTCCAACACAGAAGTCGCACAGGCCGAGATCAACCGGGTGAACGAGGAGCTCCAGGCCATCGAGCCGCAGCTCGAGTCGGGCAAGAAGGCGGTGGAGGAGACGGCGGAGCAGGTGGAGCGGACCATCGAGGACACGACGACCGAGGTCTACAACTACACGCGGCGCACGCTCGACGACGCCATCTCGCGCGCGGGAGACCACACGCACGACGTGCCGTACCCGGGCATCTTCGGCGCCTTCGACTTCGCCGACGACCTCAAGGCGGCCATGCTCTCGCACATCGGGCACTCGGTGCGCGTGAGCGAAGAGTACGCGCGCTCCAGGGCCGTCGCGGGCGTGGACGTCGTCAAGCAGCTGGGCATCATGCACGTGGGCGACGAGTTCCAGAACCTCAACTTTAGGGCGGACGTCATGTTTAGCCGGCGGCGCGACGCGCTGGCGAGGGACGTGCAGGTGCCGACGGAGTTCTGGGACTTTGTGGACATTGCGGCGATATTGCAGCAGCAGGAGAAGGTCGCGGGGACGGGGATGGCGCTGACGGTCGCGACGGCGGTGGGGTCGAGGGCGATTGGGATGAGCTCGTGGGTGGACCACGCATTCGGGGTTGCCAAGTTTATGGGTAACGAGAACCTGCGGCGCCTCGTGCTGCCGGGTATCCTCGTCGCAGGTACGTACCTCCCCTCAAGCCTCGTTCTCCCCAGGTCAAGTAAGAAGCATCGCTAACGCCCTACAGCCGTCGCAGCAGCCGCCTACGTCCTCAACCAGATCCCGACCTCCCTCCCCCGCCGCCTCCAGGAGAAGATCTCGGCGCAGCTCGCCGAGATGGACTACGTGCACGCCAACTCGTCGCGCATCTCGTCGTCCGTCCGCAAGGTGCTGCGGATCCCGGCTGACAACCTGCGCCTCTCGCTCGACCGGTCGGTCAAGGAGCTCGGCGCGCGCCGCGAGGATACGCTCAAGGTGAGGGGCGAGAGCGAGGTCGCGAGGAAGTACTTTGGGAACCTGGTGGCGGATAGCGCGAGGCAGAGGGAGGTTGTGATGGCGATTGACCTCGAGACGACGCCGCCCGGGGCCGCGGACATGCAGTAGGTTCAGTGCGGGGATGAAGTTGGGGGATGAGTATATAATGTGCAGCGTGGGTCTCGAGGTGACGGTGATGATGGACTGATGAACATTTCCTTTCATCGAGTTGCGCTCTTTTGTTCTTTTCATTTTAGGCTTGGCGAATGGGTTATACCGCTTTCGTTTCGTGTCATTCACGCATGTAGATAGTCTGTCTCCCTTTTCCCCTTACGCACAGCATCCAAAGAAATAAAAAAAGACTCTACTTTGAAACACCCCCGAAATAGAAACCGGATGCAAGTGACACAAGCTTCTTCAGCTCTGGGCGATGGCTGAACCCTCCCCGGCCCCCGGTCCGCCTCCAATGTCGGCGCTCTTGAGTCGTCGGGGAATGACCCCCGGACCGCCGCGGGAAACCGGCGGACGGTGGGAAGAGCAACGTAATTAATGCACGTACGAAAGTACGAACAAAGCTTGGCAGAACCGCCCCCAGTGACACCGTAACACGGGGGCGCTAAGAAAGAAGGGTAAAAAGAAGAATAAAAAACAACGCATCGGCATGCTCGCACCGGTAGAGAATGCGCTGCCCAGAGCTTCGCCCAGCTCGCTAATGCAAAGCAGGGGTTCCACGAGAAATCTCCGAACGTGCCACAAGCTTACACACACCCCCTGTCTCCATCCCCTATCTTAATGGGGAACGGTTAATGGGTTGGGCCGACTTGCCCCTTTTTGACACCCCCTTCCCGTTGTGGTCCGTGTGTTCTCCAAACCGACGGAGTATGTTTGTCCCTGTATTAGTGTGTTTAGGCGTTTTCGTTTCCGGAATGGTTCATGTGCCTCGCACCTTCAGGACGCGGGGTCAGGCATGTTGGGTCACACGGGCATGGGGAAGGGGCTTTTTTGGCGGCGCCGTGGAGCAACGATGGGAAAGCACCAAGCAAGGGGCGCGCAAGAGGCGCGGCATGTGCTCCATTGTGCCGCGGGAGGGCCTGTTGGTGGCGCTGCTGCAAGATGGGACGAACTGGGCTGAGTCCGGGCCGAAGCGGAGGCGTCTCAGGTGTTTCTTACATGTCTTGCTTGTACTTGCATGTCCTTGTGTCTCCGTGATCCGCCGCGGGCCGCAGCGGAGCACAAAAGGCGTCATCATCCGCTGGTTCCGCCGTCTTGCGGAACCAGCCCCGGAAAAGGGGAAAAAGCACCAATAGTTCCTCACTGGCCGTCCACTTGCAGGGCTCCGCGATATCGTCTCTTACCCTGGATGCCGACTCTTCTTGGGCTCACGTCGGACAAGGAGCCCTCGGCAGTCCCATGATTATGATACGCCTTGAAGCAACAAGGAAGAAGACGGGAGATCCCGACCTGCCGGGTCGCGTCCGTCTTTACGCGCCGTGGTCCGTGCAGGCTTCCGCCGCAACACCGGGACACGTCCGTCTCGGCCCAGGGGGCCTCCCGAAAGTCATAGTGAACGCCGGGTTTCCGCGAATCTTGCGACAGGGCGGAGGCGGCGGAGGCCATCGTCGGCCGAGGCAAGTGCGATGACAACTTTAACGATCCCTCGAGGACGATTAGCGGCAACGCTAACATCCACTCGTCCGTTCCCGCTAGAACCTAAACACGGGTCCCCGAGCCAAACGACGGGATCGTCGCTTCACAGCCTCCGCGAGCCACCAGAAGCTCGGCGTCATTCCGAAGTGCCCGCTTCCCCGGCGACAAGAGGACCACTTGTGCTTTATAATACTCCGTGTGGCTCGTGCATAACTAGCGGACAAGGCTATTGCCTGCAAGGGCGGCGGCCGCAGGTTCCCCTTTGGGTGGAAGCTTCCTCGGTGGGTCTCAGGTCCGCCCCATCTGGAAATGGAAATTCCCGCGAATTTCTCCAATAGGACGGTTCCCGGGGGGGGGGGGGGGGGGGGGGGGGGGGTTTGGGGGCCCCCGCCCATTGCCCATGGCCGTGGGTGGTGTGGGGCCCGGTAAAAAGAAAGCGGATATCGGATCTGGGCGAGGAAGGGCGCCCAGGAACATTCTCGACGTTCGTCACTGAGACGGGATTGCCGGCTTCTGGGGGGATTATTTTGGAAGGCCGAGCAGGCGTTCGCGATGGGGATGAGGCCGTGGGTGACGATGGTCTTGTAGTCTTGTCATCGTAGATCGGCGGAGGACAAGGCCCAAGGTTCGGCCCATCTCGGGTTTGCCTTTGGAGGTAATTACCGTCGGTTGTGGCCAAGGTTCCCGATGGCCCGACATGTCGGTCTCCCGGACATCGGCACCCGGGGCCTGCCGTGGCGCGGAAACCATCTGTTAAGGGCACCGCTCCGGCGTTCTGACGTGCTGGCCAAGATTCGAGCATCTTGTCGGGGCAGTTGAGATGAAGTCGGGCATGGGGGTGAGGATGACAGTACCCACACACTCAGGAGGACGGCGGACCATCAATGGGCGGATCCGCCGTCGGTCGTTATACCCCATGGGTATCCCCGTTGACGTGCAGAGTGACGGGGGCCCAACAATCCGAGATGGACAGACTCGAGGAAGGAAGCACGCAGCCGTCGTCCGGGAATTCGCTCGGGCCCGTATTACCAAGTAGCGAGCATCATCAAAGTTTCAGCGGGGGCGCGCTCTCTTGGCGTTTCCGCGCAAGATTCAGCCAGCTTCCCCGGCAAGCCCATGTACTGATACTCCGCGATACTCGGGGGCGGGACCCCCTAGTGCGCTCGTTAGGCCCCATCCGCTAGCACCACTCGTCCTGAGCTCATCGCCGCGGAAGGGGGCAGCATGCATCCATGGCCCTAATCCGGGCCTAATATTACATACAGTGCCTGTACCGTGCACCGCTGACCAAAGGCAATCTCGGTGCGCGCATCAGTTCCCCAATGCACCTGGCCTGGCTTGGCCTGGCCCCTCGATCCTCGCAGGTCTTGGCCCGCGTCCTGGGGTAAGCCGGCTGTTTCTCCTCGCCCTGACAATCGCATTGGCGTCGGCAAGAAGGGTCCCTCTGGCAGCAAAATCGGCAGGACCCTCCGCTCCTCATCCCCGAAGTCCAGAAGAAAAAGAAGACACCAGCCTGGCGATTTCTCCTCCTGGTCCCACTTCGAGGGCAGCCGCGGAGGAAGACTGACCTCAAATCCCCATCGCCAATTTCAATCCAGCGGTACCTCCCCGCATCCAATTGGAGAGTTGTAATTCCCTCGTCGCATCAAAGCTTTCCTTGTACCTTTCCCCACTCCGCTCCCTTGTCCACAGTTGTTCACAGTACCGACAGGGACCCTTCCTTCCTGTCCTGTCCAGCCCGTTCCCCCCTTCTCTCCTTCCGCAACGCACGCACGCACCACCGCACCACACCACCCAGGGCACTCACACTTTCCCCCCAGCTCCCCCCGTTCCCGCCCGCCCATTCGCTCCTTTCCCAGCTTAACTCGCTCCCGCAAAATTCCTCCCCTCTCCCCCAATTCCAGGTTCCGAATCCTCGCTCCGCTCCCTTCGCCAGCGACGGTCCGCCATCCCAATCACGCCTGCCGAAAGCGCCGCCCGTTTTCTCGGTTCGACCTGTCCGCAACCTCCTCCCGCGTCGGCCCCGGATCGCATCGACAATGAATTCGTCAGGCCAGAACGATGTATCGCCCGAGGCGATGCAGGCGCGCATCCAGCAGGCGCGTCGCGAGGCTGAGAACCTGAAGGACCGGATCAAGAGGAAGAAGGATGAGCTGGCCGACACCACTCGTGAGTTGATGGCCCCCCGTCGTCATGCGTCGATAATCGCGTTGCTCGAACGGCGGCTGCTGGCGCTCCCGCGACACATCGTCCGGAGCCCACGACATCCGCCGGCCTGCAGCCCCCTGTTTAGCCGCCACCGCGCCCCCTGCCCGACCACAACTGCGATGCTAACCCCCACGGTGTAGTGCGGTCCGTGGCCCAGCAGGCCCACGAAGCCATCCCGAAGAACCAGATGATGAAGGCGAAGCGGACGCTAAAGGGACATCTCGCCAAGATCTACGCCATGCACTGGTCGACCGATCGCAGACACCTCGTTTCGGCCTCGCAGGACGGGAAGCTCATCATCTGGGACGCGTACACGACGAACAAGGTCCACGCCATCCCCCTGCGGTCGTCGTGGGTCATGACGTGCGCCTACTCGCCCAGCGGAAACTACGTTGCCTGTGGAGGTCTCGATAACATCTGCTCCATATACAACCTGAACCAGCAAAGGGATGGCCCCACCCGCGTTGCGAGGGAGCTTTCCGGCCACGCCGGCTACCTGTCGTGCTGTCGCTTCATCAACGACCGGAGCATTCTCACATCCTCGGGCGACATGACGTGCATGAAGTGGGACATCGAGACGGGCCAGAAGGTCATGGAGTTCGCGGACCACCTCGGCGACGTGATGAGCATCAGCCTCAACCCGACCAACTCCAACACCTTCATCTCAGGTGCTTGCGACGCCTTTGCGAAGCTATGGGATATCCGCGCCGGCAAGGCCGTGCAGACTTTTGCGGGGCACGAATCCGATATCAACGCGATCCAGTTCTTCCCCGACGGCAACTCGTTCGTGACGGGATCCGACGACGCGACCTGCAGGCTGTTCGACATTAGGGCAGACCGCGAGCTGAACCTCTATGGGGTGAGTGCCTTCATCTGCGCAATCATCAATTCGTCTGCTAGTAACGTTGCTAACTTCGTCCAGTCCGAGTCCATTCTATGCGGCATCACGTCGGTTGCCACGTCTGTATCTGGGAGGCTGCTGTTCGCTGGATACGACGACTTTGAGTGCAAGGTACGCCGAGCGTTCCTGTATACAGTCTTCCATCTGCTAACCCGGACACAGGTTTGGGACATTACTCGGGGAGACAAGGTCGGCTCGCTCGTCGGCCACGAGAACAGGGTGAGCTGCTTGGGCGTCAGCAACGACGGCATAAGTTTATGCACGGGATCTTGGGACTCTACGGTATGTCGCGCTTCTGCCTCCAACTTGCGTCTCCATACTAACGCCGCCTTCAACAGCTCAAGGTCTGGGCGTACTAGAGCGACGATCCGAACGACACCGGCGACCCGAATCATTGCCACGATACTACGGCGCAGATCACCTATATTCCATCGAAACCACCCTTGATATCCGATCCGGCTCCACCTAATACTCTCACCTGTCCAAGCTGTTGTTTAACGCGCAAACTCTGGGGTTGTTCAGGACGACGTCACGAAAGCAAAAAACACCTTACCCGTTCGCGGGCTTCCTCGCCGCGGTCCTCGAGATAAAGGCCTGTCGACTTTTACGGCACGGCCGCTGTTGGGCTCACTTCCTTCAGTTTCACAGAAAGGCACAGGGTCACGGAGGCCTTGACTTTTGATCTTTTCTTTTGTCTTCTATTCCCCCCAGGAACCCCACACTTTGGCCATTTGTCTCTACGGTTCCGCTGCATCATGGCCCCCTCACCATTCGGATCTTGATTTTTCTTTACTTGTCTCGTTGGCATGTTGATGTTGGGGTGAGGGGGCGGCTTTGTGTTATATCTGGGTTGTAACTTTTTCCCCCTTCAATGTCCATGTGTTTTAAACGCTTATATTGGTTCTTTTTTCTATCCTACTCTGAAAGCAGCCTTTTTGCCCTTGTGCCGAGTGCCCGTAATCGGGCTTCGGGGGGAGGGGGGGGAGGGGTGGTTTGGCTCTAATCGAAGAAGTCTAGACGGTTGTCCCTAGGGTAAACAGCGGCTTGGGGTTTTATATATGTGCAACGGCGCGTCAACGACCGTGGACGGCGGCCGACATGCTCTATCCGTGGGGTTGCCATGTCTACTTCTACGGTATGCCAGGTGGGACTAGCCTGGTCTTCTTCCGTTCCTTTTTCCTTTATTCTTCTTTCTGGCCGAGGAGTTGGCGAGTTGAGAATGAGTTTTTTTTTTTTTTTTGAGTTGCGTGCGCTCTGATCTAGAAACGGGGCCGTTCCTTTTGCCTTGTATTTCTTGACTGCTTTTTCTCTTTCTTTTTTTTTGTTTCTTTACCCCGGAGGATTTGTCTTGTGTCACTGTAGAGTATGGTGTTTGGAGGGGGGTTACTGTTGGATGATGGTTGTTATAGTTGGGGATGTATGGAGCGGGGGAGCCCAGAGCGCGTCTGTTGGACTGGTGAGGACGTTTCCGGGACTGAATGAGGTTTGAGCCTATTGAGGAAGCGAGCGAGAAGGGAGAGGGGAAGGGAAGGAAGGGCAAATGAAGGAGGTGGGGGATAGGAGACTCCCGTATCCCATGTACTCGTCTGATAGCCGGGGCTTATCTGCAAATTTCTTTGTTAGTGGGTGTTGTTTTCTCTGCCTTTCTGCCGCGAGATACACACACACACACACACATATATATATATACGTCTTTGTCGTGTTATTTTGATGCAGACAGTCTGTAATGCGTTTTGAGCCCGTGAACGTTCTGCGGTTGGGATCCTTGAGATGATCCCCCTGAGGTTAGGTTTCGTGCGTTTCTCCTGCAAGGCTGGCTTGAGACGAGAGGCCATGTGGGTAGCATTACGGTGGAGAGGAGCGTTTCGTCCTAAGGGCTGACCATCTGGGCTCTCCCGCAGCTGTATGCGTGGGGCGGAAAAAGGGACCTGCTGCCCGTCCAGGGCTCGTGGTCGTCTGGTCCGGTCGCCCGTGTCCCAGTCGTAACATCCCCTTCGCACGCTGTCACCCACCCGCTCGGCGGGAAGGGTTGGGACCGGGGTTCTCTCCGGGGTAGTGCTCCCTTCGCTGCCGCAGGGCTTTGGTGTCAAGACGCGACGAGGTAGCCGCCGTGCGTTCAACTGCAAGACTGCAATCTGTGGATGTGGTTACATGCGGGTGAGGCGTCTTTGCTTCGCTTGGCCGGCGTTAGGTGACGGACGGCGGGGAAGGGGCTATTTTAGGATTCGTTGGCTGGCATTATTCGCGTTGGAAAAAAATAGCCGGACTGGGGATGTGAGTTGGGGAGAGGGGGGGGCGGTTGGGGTTGTGAATGTGATTCCTGGACAGGCCCGGTTACCATTTGATAGTCGTTGTAAGACGTGCTTGTGGGATCGGGTGTTTGGGGCATCCTGCCTAATGGCTCTAGTTCGAGACTCTCTGGATCCGAGCTCCGTGTCTAGGCCTCAGGTAGAGCTTGGGGTTGGGTGTGAGATCTGAGGATGAAGAGATGGGAGGCGGAAGGCGGGCTTCACGAGAGTTCTCGGCTAATGCGGGTTGATTGAGAGGGCATCAGCCCCCGGACAATGTCCTTGCGTGGGCCACCCATCACCATGTCCGGAGACGTTTCGACCAAGATCTCCTGTTTCATATCGCGAGCCTTGCCCACAGTTGTGTCGGGTCGCCCCGGGCTAACCGGCTTCCTCCTGGGCGGCACTGTGGAGGTTTGGACGGGGCGTGGGCTGCGGGTTCGACATCTTCTAGTTGCCGCTTTAGTTAGGAATGGGAGGATAGCGATGAAGAATCGGGCGCTTCGGCGGGGGGTTCGACGAGGAAGCAGGATGAGATGGTTCGGCGGCCGGGGCGGAAACCGGGGTTCGTCCCAGCGGTGTAGCGGTTTGGGGCCGTGAGATCACGACGGGTGGGCTGCTTCAGTTGGGTCGATGCGTCTACGTCGAGCGAGAGACGACTGGAAGTAAGGTCTAATAGTAGACCAGCCGAGAGGAACGGACGAGGCCTCGTATGCAACCACCAGCGAGGACGGCGGTGGAGTCGGTATCGCTTCGTATCCAGGAACTACCCGGCCAACAGAGTTGGCCCATCCTCGCACCGGAGGTCCTTGTATAAGAGCCTTGTTAGGACAGCAAGCCCGTGGGACTCGAGATGTTATGGGAGACCAGCCCCGCGGCAGGGAGCCCCCGTCACGGGAGGGAAAGGAAGTCCTCGAAGCCCCAACCGCAACATGGACAAAGCATGTTTGTGATGAAACGCGCGCATCCTTGACTCTCCACTCCTTTGCGTACGGCTCTCCCACCGCTCTTTTGTCCCATCGAGGAGTCCTGTCGGGAAGGGCGGGGCAGTGGCCCGGGGACACAAGCTTCGGCCTCGATGGTGCTAGGATTCAGACGCTGTTTCGCGGGGGACGTGAGGGAGTTGGGACGTCTGAGGATGAGAAGACGAGGGAGGGGAAAGGTGGACCGCGTGGTTTCGTACCGGGGGGATGGGTAGCGTGGAGACGTCGACGTTTGACGGGTGGAGATGGACCTCGTACTCGGTGGGGAAGGAGGCGGAGAGCTGGGAGAGGAAAAAGAGTACTCGTAGATGTGTTTCGTAGATGTGTTGGTGGTTGGGGACGCCGCTTCATCCCCATTCAATCGCTTGCACGCCCGCTGCTTGCTCCCAGCCATCTCTCATCACCAAGCCTGTCCTCGCGCGGAATTCCCTTCCTGGCATGACTCGAGCACCCCGTTAGCCGGGACCCCAATGTCGTGCCTCCAGCTTGTCTCATGTACCGATCCAGGTACGAGGTAGGCAAGAGCCGCCCTCGGCGATGCCGACGGTCGCAAGTGTCGTCGGGGTTACATCCAGGCGGCACTTGGGGCACGGGCCCAGGGACGAGAAGGGCGGGAGAAAAAAAGGAAGGAGGGGCAAAACAGAACAAAAGAAAAAAAAAAAAAAAGCAGACTATTTCCATATTACGGGGATCAGTTCCGGTGAGACGGGAGACGACAATGCCGCGAGGACCGCTCCGGGCAAAAGCAACGCCTCGACGGCCACCAAGGAATACAACACCTCGTATACCGAGTACCCGATAAAAGGCGTGATTTGTCAAAGGATGCTGTCACCTGCCCGTAGATAGGCCTCTGGCCACGTGGAATATATCCCGCCTTCGAAGCCAGAAGCGCAGCGACGGGTAGCAGACCCGAAAGGAGCCGGCGAGAGGCCGTCTTGCGCCCCGAGACGAAGGAAGGGAGCTCGTGGTCGCGTGGGTGTGGGCTCGGCACTCGGGAACTTGAGACGCGGCGGGGCCGGGCTGCTGGTTCGAGGGCGTGGCCGGGAAATAGTTGGCGCTAGGGGCGGATGCTGGGGTGGCATTCCATCTTGGCTTCGGATCTTGCATTGTTTGTCGAAGAAAACGGGAGATTGAGTGGCTCCATACGGCCGCCCCGCGATACGAGGTGGTGATAACAACGACCCGGGGTCAAGGTCGTCTCACCGATCCAGCAAGCCTGCGTCGCCGTCGCCGTCGCCGTCGTCGTCGTCGTCCTAACCACACCTCGGCATGAACCCAAGCGCCTCCCCCCTGCGTCCTCCACGTGGTCCCCGCGCACTCCTCCTCCAGACCGTCACTCTGACGAGATGGTGGCCACGCTTGCCACCTTGCCCGCTCCTCTCATTTGCCCTCTTGCATTATGCATAACCTCCCCGATCCGGGACTAGCGGCGACGCCCACTAGCCCGAAAGCGGCCGTGACACCTGCGGGGCCGGGCGCCGAATCTGAAACGCCCTGACACAGCGCCGTTTGCGGTAGAGCGGGCGGACGGTCGGCGATGGCCGGGGCGGTGAACGTCTCCTTTTCTCGTCTATTTCCGGAAACGGGACTCAATGGGGCTTTGGATGCGACTCTGGGACACGAGTGCCGAAACTGAACTACTCCCCCCCCCCCGGGGAGAAGCTTGAAAATCTGGAGGCTGTCTTGCGGAAAAGCCCCCAGATCGATGTCGGCAGGGCCTTCCCCAGACTGGGGGCTGCCCCGATGTGTTGCTTGCGCCACGCAGGAAGGTCAGCCCCAGCTGGACGCTACGCCTGTCGATCGCCATCATTCCAGCAGTGGTGTAGCCGCTCGATTCAACCACAGGCAGGTGGGGCGGCGCGCCCGAGTCCTGCGGCCCCCACTCCTTCCAGAAGGGACCCACGCAACTCCTGCCCCTGTCCAATGTTCCCCACGTCAGGCCACACACCTCGCGCATGTCCGACTGGAGGGAAAGGGGGGGGCCATCGCGCCCCGCAGCACGAGCTGACGGCCTTATCACGCCCAGATGCCGATCCCCTCTGCTTTTTTCTCCCTTCGCATCCCCAAATCCCCAAACAGCCTTGAATCTGACCCCTGGACCACTAACCCCCCCCTTTCCGTCTCCTCTTTTTCACCACCCGATAAGAGACGTGATTGGCCAGCTACTCTTTACCGCCTCTGTCGCTTGACGCCATCTTTTTCCTGCTACGGACTCGACATTCCCAACCCACACAAAAAGCACGGAGCACCACGCCTCTCCAAAACACCCGGCTCTATCCACCCGCCCCCCGACACGCACACACCGAGTCCACCGTTCGGTACACTCGCTCCGGGTACCCGAGATACAATATAAAGACCTGAGTCCCCCAGCCCCGCCACATCTCCGCCCACCATGTCCAACCCAACACCCGCCCAAGAAGAATTCGCCCGCCTCGTCAACACCAGCACGGAGCCTGATTCGCAACCTCACCCGGAAGACCGCCACGACTCTGACCACGACGACGACGACCTCACCGAGGAGGACCGCTACCGCAACGCCCAGATCGACGCCGCGATGCGCGTCCCTGCATTTGACCGCACGTCCCTCAACCTCCCGCCCGCGAGCTTCGACTTGGGCCGCTCCACAGGCGTAAAGGGCGTCATCGCCGACGCGAGGTCCTACGAGGCTGCGCGGAAGACGCGCTTCCGCGATGCGGTGCGGACGGCGCGGCGCTCCGTATTCGGGGCGGGAGAGACGACGAGGCTGAGGAGGGGGAGCGACAGCGAGAGTGACGGAGACAGCGGGAGTGATGCCGATGAGGAGGCGTTCTTGAGGGAGTGGAGGGAGAGTAGGAGGCGAGAGATGGAGAGCGAGGCGAGAGGCGCGGTGAGGAATAGGAGGACTAGTCCTAGTGTGAGGTTGTTTGGGAGGTATGACGAGGTTGATGCGCTGGGGTATCTGGATGCGATTGAGAAGGTCGGGAGGGAGACGGTCGTCGTGGTGTTTGTCTACGATGACGAGGTATGTCCTACCTTCTTTTCCCCACGGAACCCCAGCCAAGAAGCAAGCGCCGTATACTAACAACCTCCAGTGCCCTGTCTCCGCGGAGATAGAAAGCGCCCTCATCCCCCTCGTCACCCGCTTCCCCGCCGTCCACTTTGTCAAGGTCCACTACGCCGACATCGAGTTCGACAACGCCGGCGTGCCCGCCGTGCTGGCGTACCGGAACCAGGGCGACCTGTTTGCGAACCTGACGGGCATCATCGAGATGATTCCCGACGAGGACGGGTTTGATTGCGATGCGCTGCAGGCGCTGTTCCGGCAGCACGGGATCGTATGAGCGGCACGTCTAATTACGCCTTTGACTTGTTTGCGATCGTTATCTGCCTATTTTACGACTCGGCCGCCGCGATACCCTTGGAGCCACTGGAATGCCACCGGCTAAACTCGGCTCCGTCCCCACCCCTCTTCGGCGGCCATCTCGCTTCTCCTCCGTTGCCGACATTGCATCACACCTCTTTTTTCATGACGTTCCGGATAGACGAGGGAGGGCTGAAACACTTGTACTTTTGCGCTCGGGTTTGATCTTTACCTGGTTTTCTGCGGGGGTTCCTGGTATATTGACTTTGTTTTGCCTTTTTTTTTTTTCTTTGGGTGGGACATAATGGCGGGATGGGACATGTAATTTTAGATGCTCGACTCTGGTCTATGAGAAGTCATGATGTATGGCCTGTACAAGATTCTGATCACTTGGTGAAACGACCTATGAACACGGAACTTGGACTGTTCCTGAAGTGCTTGCTATCGTGTGAGAACGATTTGCTTACCCCCTGTGTTTGTTGACGAGCTTTGCTCAGTTGCTGGGCCATGCGAGCTGTAGGGCTCTGCCTCTGAGCTCCTTTGAGTTCAGTGCTGGAGTCGATGCTATTGCCGTGTGGCTAGGGTTGGCCTGCCCCGCGTGCTAATCTGAGAGCTTTACTCTGTTGATAGGCCGTCACGAGTGGTAGGCGCTCTACCTCCGAGCTCCTCTCGAGTTCGCGCGAGTCAAACCGTACGCTGACTCGCGTTGTTGGGGCGCCTGTCCGTAGCCTTGACCCCACTCACGCCCAGCTGAAACCAACTGCCTTTTTGGCAGGGCTCACCTCCGATGCATGATGATGTATCCGTCCCGCGCCCGCTAGTCTACCCCGCCAAACTTTCTGCCTAACCGACGCTGGCTGGCGCTATCGGTGTCGTCAGCGCATCATATCAGCACCTCAAGCTCCCTCTTCCCGTCCAGCCCACAACCCTCTTTCTCTCCCGTCGAATCTCCCAAACCGACGACAAAACCACTTCTTCCAATCCCCCCCAAAATTCAGAATCCCCCGAAACCTGTTTCTCAAGCTCGCTCGAACCAGCTCGGAGCCGAGACGCCAGTGGGCCTGCGAGAGGTCACCAGACGATAAGATAGCCGCTACCGTTCGACGGCTGCACGCAGTGCCCCGCCGCCGGCACTTGGTAGGTTAACATCGTCCCGCATCGCTCCGCAGCTCCCGCGCCCCACCTCGCTTCATCATCGCGATGGGCTCTCGCCAACGAGACGAAACGGTTCCCTCGATGCCTTCTAACGATCTTTCATCTTAGAGCCCGCCTGGCGCCTTTTGTTCAGTCGGATTACTACTGAGATCTCGCACACGGGATTGATCTATCCACTGGTTGGTCGCACCTCCCCTGTTTCTGCCTGACGCCTGCTTGCCATCCCCACGTTTCGAACCAGCTAGTTGCCTCAGCGAGGGCGCTGCCTGTTCCGTTCAAACCCCGCCTCTCCTTCCCAACGTAATCCCAAACATCCTCCGGGGATAGACACCTAAAATTTTGCCTTCTGTCTCTCTTGAACTTCTCTTTTTTGTTTCCTCTTTTTTTTTGTTTCTAAAACACCTCCGGGCCAGACATCTGAGCAGGGGGCCGAGGATGCCAAAACCCCCACTCCCCGCACGGCATGGATGAACCCACCTCCTCCCCGTTGTCCGCCGCGGACCGCGACGACACGCCCCGGCAGCAGTCGCTCCTCCTCCACACCCTCTCCAGCTCGGAGCCCTCACTGAGGTTCCCGAGGCCGCAGGGGAACCGACGTCTCGCTAACTGGGTTTCGTCAAGCCAGCCCGACATCATGAGTGCCGCCGACCCGAACGGGCAGCAACACGCCCCCGGCGGGGCGCCGCCCGAGGAGAGCGGGCTTTCAGATTCTACATACGAGGTTATAAATAATACCGATACCGAGAGCGCCGATGATTTCCCTGCGGGAGGGTCGGTATGTTCGAGCGACTATCTGCAGGGGGATGATGTGCATAGTCTTGTTGGGACGGAGTATACGGGTGATGATAACGACGTCAGCAATCACAGCGATGTCAGCGAGGGAGTTATCCTTCCGAGTCAGGTGCTTGACGGCAGCCACAGCGACGTGAGCGAAAACGTCGTCCTTCACAGCCAGGCGCAAGACGACGGCGGCAGTCACAGCGATGCTAGCGAAGGCGTTGTCCTTCCTAACCAAGCGCAAGATACCTCTGCCGAGAAGAGTGACGACGAGGCCGGGGATACCGGAAGTGACTCTGAAGAAGAGCAGATAATCGAGAACCCGGCGAGCGCTCAGCCACAGAAGAGCCGGGAGCTGAAGGATACCACCGCCGCTACTACTACGCCTTCCGAAAAGTCCCCTGACGACGAGGAGAGCCGCACGACGGCGCTGCAATACGCGGAGGAGAGCTTGGGGACGCCCTCGGCCAGCATACACACGGACATGGAGGAGCGGGAGAGGAAGCGCGCCCTGCACGCCGAATTCCACGACGTCATCAGCCGCTCCATGGCTTCTGCATTCACCATAGCGAGCGTGGTGAGCCTCGTCATTGCCGTAGGCCTCACGTGCTTCCTCATCCAATGCTGCCTCACTCCGTCCGGCCCGCCCCTGTCTGCAATGCCGGTGCAGCCCGAGGTTAATACACCCATTTCCGTCTCAACGTCGACGATTGTGATTAATTACACGTCGACCAAGACGGTCCTCATATCTGAAACACGCACCGCGGCGCCGTCCGCGACAACGACGAACACGCTCCTACTCCCGTCTTCTCCGATCCAGCGTGTCCCGGAGAAGTCAGAGGGGAAGGGAATCTGTTCCGCTGAGGTGCACAGCCCCCGGGAAATCCTCGTACGGATGCCGCACAACACGAAGCTGTACTGGCTCGCCAAAGACTCCATCTCTATCGAGGTCGCTCACGGAGAGGAACCCATTAAGGCCAAGTTCTCCTCCGTCGACGAGGGCATCCTCATTGAGATCTCCAAGGCCGAGGCGCGCGGTGTGGTTGACGTCTCGGTGACGACCACCCGCCGGCCCAAGGTCAACGAGACGTTTGCCGTCGACTTTGGCAGAGGAATCACTGACGTGGCCATGGACTTTGGTCGGTTGGTCGCGCAGGACGTTGCGGACATGTTTGCCGTTGCGTCGGTCGAGTCGGCACGCCGCGTGGGGGAGATGCAGGAGGTGGCGTCGGACGCGCTCAGGCGTTTCGAAGAGTCACTGGGCACCGCAAGGGCTGAGGCGTTGAAAGCGTGGACCAACGTGCGGGTCCCTGAGCTTCCGGATGGCCTCTTCTCCTACACGCGGGACCGCGCGTCTCGGCTGGCTGGGATCTGGGCTAGCAGGGCACGGGAGCTTGAGGATGAGACGAGGCTCGGGCTTCTGAAGGCGCAGGTTCGGGCCAAGGCGGTGTGGTTGAGCATCAGCAAGGACAGGGAGGCGCGTGACGAGTTCCTAGGAAAGGCGGCGCGGTACGTGAGGGAGAGGGTCGCGGAGGTGGAGTGGCGGCAGATGGAGAGGCATGTTGAGGCGAGGAAGTCGAGGAGGGTGAAGGGCGGTCGTGGGGGGTTTAGGACGGGTTATCGAAGGGGTTGTCTACCCTGGGGGAGGAGTTGCGTGGAGTAGGAAGGTTTTGTGCGTTTTTTTTCCCCCGAGTGTTTTTATTGTGTCTGTCCTTTACACGGTTTTCTGGACCGGTCTGATCTGGTCTTCTTTCGTTTTCTTTTGTCTGGTTTCAGGGCGCTGGGGGGTAACGAAGGATCCGACGATTCGTTTTTTAGGACTTGCCTTCTCCACTCCTGGGAACGGGAGGGAGAGGTCAACATTTGGCAATGGAATGGCGCTAGGGTCCAGGGAAGGTAAGGAAGGGGAGTTCTTATGTGCTAGAGCCTTTGTATCTGTCCACTTTGGGGACGGTATGGATAGGGTAGGATCACTGCTCAAACGAAGTTTTTCGAGATGGCTTTTGCATCGTGATCGTGATGTTTGAGCTGGATGAGCCGAAGAGGGGTCTGACCTCTTGAAGACAGGGCCTTACACGTCCAGTTGCGCCCAGTCCAGAGATCCGAGAAATCCAGACCGCTTCCACCATTGAACTCGCTTATTTTACCAGCTGTCTCCCTCCTTTGCCAGATGCATGTGATGGCTTCGATACGCTTATGCAGTTGGGTGGGCTGGGGTCCCCATCAAAACCCCATACCTGCATAACATCGCACTGTACGATACCCCTGCCCCTCCCCCAAGACAGCCGCTGGGCGCCAGGTAGCTAGTCAGGCCCATGTTGGGCAGCTTGTCAGTGGCGGCCCCAGCGCGCCCTCACACCAGACAGATTCCCCCCTCTTCCATCCGGGCCCCACTCCCGCCTTTTTTTTTTGGTCCGAACGAACTTGACAAGCCCGCGCCCACCCGCCAGCCCGCCCCTTGGTTCTTTACCCCGCTACCACATACTGGAGTCATACTTTGTCGGGAGAAACACGAACTCGCGTCTGAGGCATCTTGAATAGAGCAGGTGAGTTTTTTTTTTTCTTTTGCGCACCTCCGGCGCCCCTGCCCCATTTCTGTATTCTGCTTTTGTGTTTTTGGGTTTGCGAAGAGTTTGGAGGTCTGGAGCTTGGGTGGAGGGGCGGGAGAGGGGTTCGAGGCGCGTGGCGATATCGACTGTTTTCGTTGATTTTTTTCTACCAACGGCGCTTTGACGTCTTTGGGAAGCGGACTGCGTTGTTGCTTTGCGTTATACACCCTTCCTACTCTGTCTCTGTGTCTTTGCCTTATCGTTGCGTTTTCACCTTGCCTCTTTGGGAGATATTGACGAAGTCCGGCCGATATAGTCTTTAGAACGTCGACGCGATACACGATACGATAGCCACCATGTCCGCCTCCGAGAACAAGCCCGAGACCACGGGCGCTGATGTGAGTCCGCCCTCTCCCCCGTCCCCGACGTGATGCTTGGCCGAGGATGAAGTGCTGATCTGCGGTTCTCCTAGGCGCCCGCTGCCCCCGTGACCTCATCCGCCGTCTTCTCCATGTTCGGCGGCGGCGCGAAGAAGGAGAAGAAGGAGGAGGAGGACAGGGGCGATACCTCTGGCAGCGCCAAGGCGCAGCGCGAGGCCGCCGCCGCCGCCTCTGGCGACAAGGAGAAGGAAGACGTACGATGACCTACCCTTCCACCATCCACTCCCTTACACTACGGCCCTTTCCTCTCACCCCCCGCCTCCGGCCCAACACAGGGGACAAGCGGACAACTGACACGCATCTAGGACGAGGCCCCCGAGTCCGAGGACGTCCACTTCGACCCCGTCATCAAGCTCACCGAGAAGGTCGAGACCAAGACCAACGAGGAGTCCGAGGAGCAGATGTTCAAGATGCGGGCCAAGCTGTTCAAGTTCTCCAAGGAGAGCAACGAGTGGAAGGAGCGGGGCACGGGCGACGTCAGGCTGCTGAAGCATAGGGAGAACGGCAAGACGCGCCTGGTGATGAGGAGGGACAAGACGCTCAAGGTCTGCGCGAACCACTACAGTATGTCTTCCCGTCTCGGAGTGTTTCTGGAGGGTGTGGATATGGAGGGAGGGGAGGAAGAGAGCGTAGTACTGACCGTGTGTGTAGTCGTCCCCGAGATGAAGCTCTCTCCCAACGTCGGGTCGGACCGCAGCTGGGTGTGGAACGCCGCCGCGGACGTCAGCGAGGGTGAGGCCGAGGCCGTGACGCTCGCCATCCGCTTCGCCAACGCCGAGAGTACGTTGCCCGAACCCGCCTCTCCCCACGTTGTCCCCTTCCTTGTTTCCCCGACCGGACCCTGTTCTACGGTCATGAACTACGGCCGAGCCAGAAGCTAACATGCGGTTCCGCAGACGCCAACGGCTTCAAGGACGCCTTCATCCAGGCCCAGAAGGAGAACGAGGAGCTGTTCAGGGCGGCGGGCGAGGAGGGCAAGGAGGAGGAGAAGAAGGAGGGAGAGAAGGCCGAGTAATCGCGTTGTCTTCTGGAGAATGCAAAAGAAGAAATTCATGATGGGGGCCGTTCCTCTTAACAACAGGTTCTTTCTCTTTTTTTTTTTTTTTTTTTTTTTCCCATCATAATTCCCCTGACCCCTTGACGTGTAAATGGTGGGTTTTGCTGCTGGTGGGATGGAGTGTGGGTGGGGGCCGGGTTGGTTGGGACAGTGGAGGGAGTGTGGGTAGAGGGAACGTCGAGGAAATACACACGTCTGGAAGGATATTTGCCATATGCCCAGGGTGGACGCGACATGTTTGCGCTTCTTCCCTCTAAAGGGATCTAAGGTCAAACCGGTCCACGCCTGCTTATACCGGGGTTTCCCGCAATTGCGACGTTTCGACATTCGATGCTGGCAGGGCATCGAGCCAAGCAAAACCGCCCAACACCCGAATCTTGTAGAGCCTCCCAAACGTTTGGCGAGTCGGCCATTCTGCTTGCGGCCAGCTCCCTCCATCGGAGCGGGGCGACGAGGCACAGCACTTGTTATGGAGCCTTGGCAGGAACATCTGTTTCCCCCATTCCCATGTGGCTCGTGGGGCTTTTGATGTACGAGTGCCCGCTGCCACCATTCTGTAGGCGAGGATCCCGGTCCTTATATACATGTACAGGGTACTCCCGGGGGGGGGGGGGGGGGGTCCTCTGGGAGAGGCGAGTGTCTTGATGCGGGAGACCTCCGCGGGTGCTGTAGTGACCCGCTGCTCGGCGGGATGAAAAACGTTCTGTGGGGCGGGAGAGAATGTTCGATATTCTCAGCCGTTCATGGCAACGCCAGATCCGAGCGTCGTTCAGAGCTACGTGTGCATTCAATACGTGCGGCGTCCTGCGACAGCCCATTAGCTAGAGCTCTGGCAATGAGAGAGTTGGCCCCGGCGATCCCGGCTCCCCCTCCCCCCACATGCTGCCAATGCCCCTGCTGTAAACCTTGTTCTCAGGCCGCGACCTACCTGGACCCGGCGAATCCCCAAAGTACCCTTCACGTCCTTCCAGTCACTCCTTGAACCTCGCAACTTCGCGGAAGCTCGTCAATCGCCCGCTCCCGTAATTCGTACTGTGACGCGCCTCTGCGGCGAAGGTAGACTTTCCACCGCGTATTCTCGCCCTATCCACCTGAGCTGCCCGATTTGGCTCCCCCCCTCCCCCCAAATCCGCCTCCGCCACCTATTCCATCGACCGCTGCAGGGCTGAGAAGAGAGAGCAAGAGTCGAGGGTACAGCAAGAGCGAGCAGCACCGCACCCGAGGTCCCACCCGCCGCCAAAACAAGCCAGCCAGCCAGCCAGCCCCCCAAAAGGCAAACTGCCCCCCCTTCTCGTTCGTCGAAAACGCCAACCCGCGAACTGTACCGACGGCGCTTTCCATCATCGAACCCCGATACGACCGAACTTTCTTTTCGCTGCCTCCGTCGCCATAGACCCGCGTCATCGTTGATCTGTTCTCTCCTAAGTTCGATCCCTCTACCAAATCGACGTCTTCGTCTCTCCTACTTCTTATTTTTAGAGGTCTACGGATCCGACGGGAATTCATCGTCCGACTTTTTTTTTTCCTTTTCCTTTTGCAAAATTTACCGTCACCTGTCTAAAGTTCTCGTTCTTATCCGTTTTTCTTTACTCCGACCCGGACTCTTTTTTTCCCCTTCGGACGGAGTACCTTCATCGGGTGTTTTAGACAGGGCGTCTTTCTCCGCGGTTCCCCTTTTTTTTTTTTTTTTCTTTCTACCTGCGGCTTACTCTTGCTCTACCAAAGCTCCCTCCCGATCGGTATCGTAGCTGTGTCATCTGCTGGGGAAAAAAAAAAAGAGCTTCTAAGCCAAGATGATTGTCGAGGTACGTTTGGCTTTCTCTGCTCCGGCTCCTTCTCGGTTTTCTGCGTCTTGAACTTCCCTGGGCGTATCTGTGCTTTCCTTTGGCTCTCGAGTGCTTTGTCTCGGCAGGACGAGATGGGATGAGAGCTGCTTTGTGTGGTGGGCGACGAGAGCTGCCTTGTGGATCGTGCAAAACACCTTGGCGGTGATGATGCATCCCTTCGTCACTTCCCATCGAGATGGCCTGCTGCGTCATGGTCCCCAAGGCCGAGCTTGTCCTTGATGCCTTGTCGATGGTTTGCCTGGTCAAGCCGAAGTCTGGACATCTGGTCTGCGCCAGGTCCAGCTCTCGGTCTGGGACGCGAGGCAATCGGCCATTCCAACCCATCTGCTCTGGCTCCTTCCTCATTGCCCGTCGCCTTTTGAACATCACTCTCCAGGCAGCCATCCATTCCCTCTCCTCGTTTCTATCTCCCAGCGGAGTACACTCTCTCATTCAACCCCCGTACTCGTCGCGCCACGTCTCGTCATCCTCAACACACACTAGAGGTCTCGCCTTCACCCTGATCCATCATCTACATCCATCATCACAGGATTCCATCGTCCCCTTCAATCACCATGGGACCCCCTCCCCCTCGGATGACCAGGGCCCGTGCCGCCATAGCTGCCGGGTACGACCAGCCTGGTGACGAGCACACCGGAGCGGCTTCCAGAGTCCCACCCACGCCCATGGTCGAGAAGCCAGTCACTTCCAAGAAGCCTCGCAAGCCCTTGCCCAAGAAAACTGTCACGTTCAAGGAACCTCGCAAGGGCAGGCCGCGTCGCGGGGCCCGGGCTAGCGCCGAGGACGGGTGCAACCCCGACTCCGGGGACGACTTGTCCGGTGCCGTCGTGGCGAAGGGCGGCCATCCCACTTCCGCTGGGAAGCAGCCCGGCAGGCCCGCGGGGAGAGCTGCCGAGAGAGCATCTGAGGCATTGCAGTCTTGTTACGGCATGCAGTACATGAGCGGTTCTGACGAGTTCCAACAGCGCAAGGTGAAGATTGTCACGGAGCAGAATGTCGTGTAAGGGCCCCCGTCACGCATCCGCCTCTGTCCAAGACCAAAACTAGGTGCAGGAGCATCGGCTGACTCGACGCAGCGACAAGCCGTCTCCGATGATCGAATTCCCCATGCGGGAATGGTCCGCCAAGATCTTCATGGTGGACGACCAGGGCAACGAGCACCCCGCCGACTGCTTCAACAAGGTCGTCTACAACCTCCACCCCTCCTTCGAGCAGCCCGTCCAGAGTTCGTACCCCATCCACCCCCGTCTGGAAGCATGCTAACCCCGCCAGCCTTCACGAGGCCCCCATTCACCTGCGAGAATGAGGGCTGGGGCGAGTTCGAAATGGACATCGACTGCTACTACACGGAGAAGACCAAGCTCACCCTGAAGCACGACCTCAACTTCCAGCAGAACAAGTACGAGGTGGTCCAGAGCGTCTCGTTCAAGAACCCGTCCCAGGCCCTGCAGGAGAAGCTGCGCGAGCTGGGCCCCCTCCCGGACGACGACGCGCGCCCCAAGAAGAAGGGCGTCGCGGGCAAGAAGACGAGCTCGCAGAAGTACGACTTTGAGAAGATTGCCGAGGCGCTGGAGAAGCTCGAGGAGGACGATCTTCTCAAGATCATCCAGATGATCAACGACTACAAGAGCCCCGATACCTACATCAAGAGCGACGTCGAAGGTGAGTCCCGTCATGTGTTGATTATCTGCGTTTGGCTACCCTGCGGCCCCTTTGTGTCTGCACTTCCTATGTTGTCTGCGCGCTTTGGCTTTCTTATGTGGAAATCCCAAATCCTGATCACTCGAATCTTTTTCTTACTAATAGTCGACACCCTCCTGGAAGCGGGCGAGTTCTCTATCGACCTCTATACGATGCCCGACGTCCTGACCAAGATGCTCTGGGAACACCTGGTGAGTGCAAGATCCCCGCCGCTGGCCCCCCGTCACCATGCATCTTTCTAACGTGTGTCTGGCGGGATAGTCCAGGAAGGGCCTAATCAGCTAGATGGATTGCCGGAATCAGCTGGGGGTACCCCGCCGGGTCTACGGTGACTGAGGCTCGCGAGAGCAGGGATTCCCGACGCAGTGCCCTCCGCCCTTTATCCTTTGTTGTTTGACTTGGTCTGCGTTTTTCCCTCGCGGAGGCCTGCGGCAGACGCGGGGATCCCGACATCCCGAACGAAACTTGGCTGTGTAATCGGACGGACAATCGAGACGTTAGAATCTGGTGGTGCGGTTCATCCCGGGATGTGAATATCCCCCCGCCCTTTGCCAGTTGAACGTTCCATCTCTCCATGCTCTTGGAAGGAGAAGCGGGAGGGAAGGATTCGAGAGGGCTTGCTTTCTGTTTTGCGTTCTTTTTTGTTTTTTTCTTGCCTTTGCTAGGAGCGGGTGCGGTGACTTGAGATCTTCCCCCGAGTTTGAGGGATACCATACTTGCAGGGGGGCGCAGGTGTGACGGGGCAGAGACGGGGGGGGGGATGTCGGATGGGTACGGAAGATGGATGGAAATGGTAGGGCTCGGGTAGGGTATGGTAGAGAGAATAGGTAATATCGGTACGGTTCTTACGGGAAAATGCGACATGATTCCAGTGTTCCTTTCTGGTGGCTCTGGGGTTAAACGTGGCGGGCGAGGTTGGTGACGGGCGTGGGTTGGACTTGTAGAGAGGCGAGGTTTCCCGGAAGCCCATGCTTGGACATGAGGAACACGGCTACGCGGTTACCTGTAGCTACCCAGACTTGGGCTAATCTCAAAACCCTTGCGACACAATCTTTCAAGACACTAGAGGGGAACATGTCGGAAAACACATCACAGGCCAGACTTCCCCGACAAACAAGAGACCGTTACCCGCCAGCTATGCGCCCCGCAAAGACCCCCGTGCGCGGAACGCCAGCGCCAAACACCATCGCCACCTTCACCTCGTCTTGACCCTCCTCTCCTCCAGCCTCCCCATGACCCTCTCCCTCGCCTCCGCGGCCCCCGGGTCGAAATACCCAACCTGCGTGAGCAGCGACGGCCCGTCGTCCGCCTCCTTCGCGCCCTCGTCCCCGCCCTCCCACTCCGGGGCAGAGCGCCGCTCCTCACCCCCCTCATCGGTACTAGACTTCTCGTCCCGGTCCACGACGGAGCCGGGGGCGGAGACGTTGCTCGCCGCCCGCCCGAGGATGCCCCTCTTTCTCCTGCGGGGGCCCTCGTCGGCGGGGTTCGCGTCCGTCAGGGACGTGAGTCTCGTGGAAAAGGCGAGGACCTCGCGTTCCTTCCTTGTCGCCTCGTCCCGCTCTTTCTTCTGAGATTCCGACTCTTCCTGGCGCCCCTTCCCTCCCCTCTTATCGGGCTTCTCCTTCCGGTCGGAGGGGTTTGGGACGCTATTCGCCTCCGCCGTCGGAGGGAGGTCGTCGTCCGCTGGGCCAGGAGCGGGGGCGGGAGGCTCCGGTCGCGGTGCGGCATTCCGAGGCACTTCTTTCAGTGGCTTGGGTTTACTGCCCTTGCCGGAAAAGTCGTCAGAGTAGTCAAAGAGGTGCGTCCTCGCGGTATGGTACCCCCCAGACCCCGTCGCGCCCGTCTTCCCCTTCGACCCGCTCGACGTCGCCGCCGCCGTAAACGCCCCCTCATCCGGTTCGAAGCCCCTCCGCGCCCTTGAATTCTCCCCCGAGGTACCTCCCTCAACACGCTGCTTCAACTCTGGGAACATGTGCCTCTCAAAACTCACGCGCTCCCCCTTCGCCACACACTCCCATATCCACGCCTCCCCCACAACCGGGATCCCATGCTCCATCGCAAGCCGTAACTTCTCCTTCCGCACCAGCCTCAGCTCCTTGCAAATCAGCACCGACGTCCCCCTCCGGAACGTCTCCTCGAACCGCGCCCCCAGCTGCCGCACCGCGCGGTCGAGGTGGTGCAGGTCTATCCCCCGGAACCCCGCGCTGCAGACCCTCAGCCCCTCGAGGCCTGGTATCGGGTGCACGGGGAAGGGGCGGCCGAGGACGTGAGCTTCAGGATCGTGGAGTTTCTTGTCGCGGAGGCAGCGCTCTATGAAGAACTCTGTGATGGTCGAGGAGGTGCCGGGAGCGTTTGCGGGAGGCGGCGCGGGGGTCGAGTGGGAGTCTTGGGGGACGACGGTGAAGCGGTGGCAGGGGGTGGGGAAGTCGGCGAGGTGGAGGTCTTGGGGCGTTTGGCAGACGTGGCCGCCGAGGGCGGTGATGGTCTGCGCTAGAATGTCGCGTTTCCGCGACTCGAAGTCCTGGATGTAGAAGTGTGACGTCGAGAAGATGCCCTCATCTTTCGGTTTCGACGGGGCTAGTGAAGGGGCCGCCTCAGCAGCAACAGCAGCGTCATCGACAGTCGTAGGCGCGGACCCTTCCCGAGGCGTAGGCTCCGTCTGCGCGGACGCGGAAGGCTTCATCCCCAGGATATCCCCCCAGACGGTCTCCCTCTGAGAGCTGAGCTTCATACTAGCCGTCTTCCTCAGCTTCCTCCTCGGGCCGTCCGGCTCCGCGAACGAGTCCAGCAGCCTCTGCCGCTTGCCTACCGCCACCGCCGGGTCGTCCCTCGCGCCCCTGCCGCGCTCCTCGGCAGGGAGCAGCGGGTCGAAGTACTGCTCGTCTAGGATCATGCCCCGCTCGACGGACTGGTTTAGCCACTCGATAGAGACGACCTTGAGGTTCCATTTCCGCGCGGCGAGGTACTTTTGGCCTTCGGGTTTGGCGACAATGAGGTGTGTGCACTTCTTGTTGAGTTCGCCCGAGTAGTCGCCGCCGTTCGACGTGATTCGCCTCTGGAGCTCGGATCGCTCGTCGACTGGGACTTTGTTAGTATGAAACCCCAGTGCCAAGCAGCTTGATACAGGGGGACAAGAGCAGGACTCACGGTTCAGGAACCCCGTGAGGCACACCAGCAGCCTCCCCCTCGACGGGCTAGGGTTTTCCGTCGTCGGAGCTGGCGCGCCGCTGATCTCAAGCGGCAGGAGCTGCCACTCCTTCTCTAGCGCCGCAAAGTCTATGGGCGCGTCGGCCCTCCATAGGTCGGTGAGCGCCTCGACCCAGCCGGCATCCATGGCTTTGGTGTGCGCCAGCGCCTTCGCGGCGTGGCGGTACTTTGCCGTGTCATAGTCGCCGACGAGGAGGTGGGTGACGTCGACTGTGAGATCCTTGGTGTACACGCCGCCGAGGTTTGCGGTCTTCGTCTCGATGTCTTTCTGTCGCGCGGCGGTGTTAGTGCCCGGGGGCATCTGGAGCGCGTCGGGGTCTATTTTAGGTGGAAAGCGGACGTACCGTTTCGTTTGGGGGGATGCTGGTGCAGCAGACGACGACGCCCTTCAGAGGTTTCGCCGGGTCAAAGGACGAGGGCGCCTGGTTTCCGTCTGCGTCGTCCATCCTCTCGGCGTGCTGGTGTCGACCACGAGGGGCTCTAGCGGGATTGCGTCCTGACGTGGGTCGCTACAGTTCCGACCAGACATTTGGGTCGCGGTATCACGGGTTGTCGCGTAAAGTCCTTGAACCCCGACACCTGCCAAGGCGTGTAATCGGGCTGCAGGGCCCAATGGCAGCCGGTCGACACTTGCGGCCCGCCGCGAGCCGTCAGACGGCAGCAGGCAGCCACTGAACGCTCGGCTCCTCCAGGGCCTGAAACGTGCTGGAAGCGCCGTAGGCAACCACGCCCAGGCGAGCGTCACTCGGCGATCGGGAAGAAATGCAAGGGTCGGGGGGGGGGGGTGATGATGAGCCGTTCCGAAGCGAGCCACGAGTATTAGTGTCACCTACACTATACTATGTGAAATACAGGGAGACTATTGTGGGCTCAAGGCTGCCGTTCGGCCAGCGGACGCTAGAGGGCCTAATTGGCGCGTTTGGTCAGGCGGGGAAAAGCGCCTCGACCCGCCGACCGCCCCCGCCAAAGTCTGCACCTCAGCCTTGCTGGCGGCCTTCAGTCCAAAGAGGGGCTTGATCCTCGCGCCCATCCGGCTTCCACGTGAGAGACCATCGCGACCTCCTCCCAACCCCGAGCCCCCTGTTTCGACAGCGTATCCCTTTCGGACCCCCTTCCCAACCGCGTGGGAGAAGACGTCCCGCGTGCTCTTTCTTCCCCTTGGCGTTACGGACCCTCTTCTCGCCCACCGGAGCCCTCGCCCAGCATCTCCGGCGGCCAACAGTCGACCCCGACCTCAGACCCCGTCCTCCACCAGCTTTCCCGAGGGCCCTCCGATCGTAGCGGGGCGCGACCATCCCACCGGAGCCCCTCGGCCGTGTACTCCCCGCGATCGACGATTCCGACCCGTAGCCCTCGCCGGGCCTGTCCGACGACGACCCCACCCCGACTCGCGCCTCGCAACGCTCCATCGAGCCCGAGCCGGGATGGCGCCTCTATCGAATGCCCAGAAGAGCGTCATCACACATGAGTTCATGGGAGTGACGGGTGCTTCTGAACGGACATCTCAAAGGGTACGTCATGCTTTCAACGGGCGGCGCCGAGCGTCCGTCACTGTCTTCTCGTGTGGAATGGGCCCGCCCTGGCTGTGCAGCGGGCACTGCTCGGGTCGGGCGGGCACGGGATGGGCCCTGCTTGGCGCGACGCCCTCCCGACCCCACGGGGCGGTGCGGATGGCCCGCAGTCCAGCTGCCCTTCTCGTACCGGAGCTTGCTTAGCCGGGAGGGATCGCGAGCGGGCTCCGCGGGAGGCGACGCCCGCTTGCCCGCCTCGCCCTGGCAGCTGCACGCCGGGGACAGTTCGGCCAAGGTTGCGAAGGGCAGATGTATCGGGCGGCTTCCCACTTCCCCGGCGCGCCCAGACGGCTTTGGGAGAGGGGAACGCGGGAGACGGGCTCATGGCTAACCTTCTTTCCCCCATAGTTTCTCAGGAACTCGTCGTATAAGCTCGACGAGGCGCTCGATGCGTAAGTTGCACTTTGTGCGCCTGGTCTCGTCCAGCCCGCGCCTTCTTTCTCCTGTCTCGTCGACGGTTTCTCTGCGACCCCTGCGTTACGGGTACTTTGTTGCTTTTTCTTCGGGTTCACACGCCCTCCCAGCCAGCTCGTGTCGCTTCCAATGGCGGCCCCGGCCGTCCCCTTGCATGGGCCAAGTCGGCCGAGGGCAACACCCGGGATGGGGCGCGTCGGGGTCTCGTCCGGCCCTACTCGGGCAATCTAGCTGGAAACCTGCATCGCGGCGCGAGGATCGATCCGCGGTTCGCATTCCGCTGATGCGAGGGCCGGCGTCCGAGTACGAGTACGACGCTGCCAATACCGTTTGCACTTGGCCACATCCACGCTTTCGTCTCTTCTTTTCTTTTTCCCCCGCCTCCCCATGGCCCGTTGGCGCGGATCCCCGCCCCTGTCTTTGCTGTGGAAGCCGTTCGGTCCCTCGTCAGTCCTGCCAGTGGCCGGACCAGGGCCAGCCGCGCCTTAGCGTTACGCCCACAGTGGGGGAGTATCTCCCTTGTGCCCTGGGGTTCTACCGCATCCGAAGTAGATTGCACGTTGCGGGCCCCCACCACACGTCGTCACGTATTGCGGGTGTAACTGGCCAGGGCAGGTATCATTTTGCGACGTGCTATGCCGCTCCAGAAAAATATGGCCGAATCGACGCCGATGCCAGATCCCGGGACACCACTCGCGAGGTCACGACCCGCCGGCGCCCAGCGGCTGCCCGAGATGGGCCCGGATCTCCTTTTCCTCCTCACGCGCGCAGCGGCGAGCCGGACGTGGCGGGTTTGCGCATCTGTCTGATTCTCCGTGCTTATACCTGGGGCATCCTCTTCCCGGCCCGCACTGCGTCATCCTCCGCGCTCGGTCAGATGCTTTAGCCCTGCTTAGCGCGCACCCTGTCCCAGACAGCCCTGAACCGTACCGCCGGAGCACCCCCGCAGGTCCTCGCGTCTCCCTTCCGCGTCGTTGGCCGCTCGAGCCGGTGGCTTCGCATCGCCCGTCCACATCGGGAGGACACGCCGGCTGCACCCACCCACCTGCGAACCTCACATCAACTCCTCTCGGATTCGTCGGACGACGTCCGCTCACACCGCGCCCGGAGAATTTCCTCGTTTTCGTTCTCTATCTTGGTGCCCTCGCGTGGGTCGTGTCTTGGCATTCCGCGTTGCCCTCTTTCGGCCTTTTCGGGACAATTCTGAAGTCCCGATCACCTATTCTTTTCTTCCCGCGTGCACCCGCCCCGCTTACACGCCTCTCGCCGCCTACCCTATTCTCTTGACGTCGGTCCCGCGCCGGGCTCTTGGACACTTGGACCCAGACGTCAGCATGAGCTGGAAGGGCGTGAAGAACACATCAAAAGCCATTGGCCTCTGGCCTTCGTCGAAGCGGAAAGCGAAGAAGTGCCAGGAAGGGGATGCCAAAGATTCACCACGGTATAGACCCTGCCAAAGCTACTTGCAGCCATCGTACAAGCTATGTGGAGTGTCATTGGGCCAAGGGCATGTGAATTGACTCTGAACAACCGCGCAGACTCACCGTTCGCGCTGGCGGAGGCATTCGGTGCTTTTCAAGTGAGAAGGGCCGGGGCCAGCACCATGCTCGCTTTTGGCCCAACTGCAGCCCGGTGTTGCTCTATATGACTTCATACCGACCGCTCTGGATCCCGCTAACTCGATTCGGAAATAGCTTCTATACAAGCAATGGTGGTGTCCAGCCGCCGGGCCCATCCGCGGCGGACCTCCAATTGGACAAGGCATTTGACGAGCTGCGAGGTACGTGGCTCCCTAAGCTCCGGGGAAACTGGGGTTTACCAGTGGTGTCTAACTGTATGCAGGCGAGGATGATCCCAAGGACTCGATAGGCGTGGAGTCGTCGATGGCCTATCTGGGCAACGAGCTCGGCATCAACCTCGAGGACGCCTCGCTATTCGTCGCGCTAGAGCTGTTCCAGGCGCCGAGTATCGGCGAGATCACGAGGGCCGGCTTCGTCGAGGGATGGAAGAAGTCGGGGTGAGTACTCGATGCCAAAGTCCCAGGCCACAAAAACTACTTCAGGCATGCGCCCGTCCTTAGGACTAAAAAGTGCTAACCCCTGTCCCGCAGCACCCCGGCCAACCGCCGCGCCGCGCACATAAAGTCCCTCGTCGCCGCCCTCTCCCAGGACAAGGCCTACTTCAAGCGTGTCTACCGGCACGCCTTCGTCGCCGGCAAGGACGCGGACCAGCGCGCGCTAGGCCTCGAGAATGCATTGGTCTTCTGGACGATGCTCTTCTCTCCCCCCGGCATGGAGTGGCGGACGGCGTCGCACGACTGGCTGGCGCTGTGGAAGGCGTTCCTGGAGGAGCGGTGGACGCGGTCAGTGAACCGCGACATGTGGAACATGACGCTCGAGTTTGCGTTCAAGAGCATGGAGGACGAAGGGCTTGGGTTCTGGAGCGAGGAGGGGGCTTGGCCTAGTGTCGTTGATGAGTTTGTGGGATGGTGTCGGGAGAGGGGGGTCGGTAAGACGGGGGGCGAGATGGAAGTTGAGTAGAGGCGATGGACGAGGGGATAGGAGGGAATAAAAGGGGCAAAGGTGGAGGTGGAGGGGTCCCTGGTGTATATAGACGAGGGGTGCATGCATGGCTGGCTCTAGGCATACATTATCGGGAGTTGCGTAGATTCGGCGGATGACGTGACGATATGAATACAGTTCCGACAGCTGCAGTGCCAGGGGAAGATATCGCGGGCTTGGTGGCGTAGGGAGGGTGACTGGTGGCTGATGCGCTTGTGATGTTTCGCCCATGGTCTATTCCCGCATATGGTACATGAACCCGCCCCGATCTGGTGATGAGGCGGGATGTTGGGTATGGTACACGTCGTGAGACGACAGTTCCTCGGCCTCGCCGAGGCATCTCCTCCGAGGTCTCCCGGCGCCCGCTCTCCCCCTCCCTGGCATCTCCGTGCCTCGGCCCCTCGCTGCTGGCGTCCGGAGCAGATCCAACGCCACTCTCTCACTTCCTCGCCCGGCGATCCTCCACTCCTTCCGCGCTCGGACACCGGCTCCCATCCCCCCAGGACCGCCTAGGTATCCCACTTCACGCCGCCAAACTTGGCCGTGCTCGCCAACGACCCATCCCCGAGCTTGACGTGCGCCGCCCGGATGACCCTAGGGTCAAGCTTCATCGTGTTCCGCACGCCCAGGTGCGCGTCGGTCGAGGCGTCGTACCGCATGACGAAGTAGTGGCCCTCGCGGTGCTTCATCTGGTGGCGGACCAGCGGCCGCGGGAGGGAGTAGATGCCGTGGTTCTGTATGCCGCGGATGACGCCGCCCTGGCGGAGGACGATTTGGCCGCAGGTTATGGCGATTCTGGGTGCTGTTAGCTCCTGCCCTGTCCATTCCCCTCTTCACATCCACCGATTTCCTATATCGCCCCGTCCCCATCCTCTCGTCTTCGTCGGGTCCGATGGGGAACCGGGGGGTCGAGTGAAACGTACTCCTTCACCTCGGCAAGGTTGCCAGGTCGTACCTGGACCCGCGTCAGCAACCTGGAGGCCGAAACGCACACATGCCAGTGGAGGGGAGAGGCCAGAAACTTACTACCCCTACCAGTTCGTAAAGCATTTTGGCTGCGTTCGGCGGGAGATCGGGGAGGGGTGGACTTGTCGCTTTCCGAAGGTGGTTCGGGGTCGCGCTGGGAAATTTTGGCGATGCGGCGACTCGAAGGCGTTGCCGCACGGACCACCTGTGCTGCGCGTGCCCACGTCGCGCTTATCTTATCGGCTTATCTCATCGGCGACACGCCTTGGTGAGCACCTCCGAAGCAGCACGGCATCCAGCGGTGTTCTGGGACGAAACTCGTCTTACTTTCTTCCTGATGCCGTCTTTGTCGTATCCAGCGTTGGGTGAGGTGGCGTGGCTGCGGGTGTGAGGACGGGGGTCCATCTCGGCGCTGCAGCGTGCTGGACCTCTCGCGCATTGTCGCTGCGGTGGCGGGTTGTGCCCTTACGGTGGTAGGGAACCTCGCGTGCAAGCGTTGTGCTGATGTGTGCAACGAGGCGAGGTGCGGAGTTTGTATCTATGAGGGCGGATGGCACGAGACCCTGCTCCAAGCAGCCCGACAAAGGGAATCAGCAGTCCAACAACTCCTGGTTGCCGTACTCGTATCGTCGACCGGAATCAGCAGCCCAGCTTTTATCTATCCATGAGATTACCGGGCCCAAGGCCCTCATCCTACTCTTACATCTCTGTCATATCCGTACAAGGCCTCACCCGGGTATCCCCGACAAGCATCACACACTAGATCCGCTGGTTCCGCACCGCCCGCCATATCCTCCACGGCAGCTTCCATCCCGGCTTCACCGCAAATGGGTTAAAGTCTCTCTTCTGCAGCTCCAAAAGATAGTCCTCCACCGGGACCGCCTCCAAGAGCACCCCAAAGCCTCTTCGCACATCCCTCGCCACATCCGTCTCCTCCTCGTACATGTGCTCCTCCTCGCCCGCGTGCTCAAACTCGTGTCCCGCATGCTGGCCCGCCTGCAGGTTCTTTAGCATCTCGCGTGCAGTGATGAGGTGGTCATTCGCCCGCGTCGCAACCTTGAACACGGCGTCCTGGAAACCCTGGGCGCCGGGGCCCTCGCGGAACACAGACTCCTCCGTCACGCCCGTCTCGGCCATAACATCCAGCGGGAGCAGCAGCGCAGGATCCTTCCGCGCAGAGTCCATCCCGACCGGGGAGTTTGTGGGAGGCGACGTCGCCGCGAGGACGGGGATCCCGCGCAGGAGCGCCGCGATGCCGGCCGCCTTGCCGATGTGGCTCGCCAGGTGGTCCACCTCCATCGAGCGCATCGGCAGCGCCGCGAGCGTGCTGTACATGAGCGTCGAGTAAGTATTCTCGGCGTGTTCCTCCAGCGCTGCCAGCGAAGGGTATGGCCGGTTGCTCATGTGCTTCTCACGCGTCTTGATGAGCCGCGAGATCCAGAACTTGAGCGACTTCTGCGACGCCCCGCCCGCGCGCCGGTCGAGGTCCTCGAGGGCCTTGGCCAGAAGCAGGCACACGGGCTCCCGGGGAGGCGCGCCGGCAAAGGTCCCTTCTATCGAGTCGCGCCAGAACTGCACGCGCATCTGGCCGATGGTCGGGTTCGAGACCGTCTCGGGGAGGCGCACGAGCTCGAGGTTCAGTGCGCGGAGGGCGTCGTAGAAGTCCTGGACCGGCCGCGGGACGAACTGCCGGATGAGGAACGAGCTGCGGTCGCTCTTTCTGGGAGAGGGTCCCGTCAGCTGGGGTTCTGGGGCCCGTGGGTTTGAGCTTGGCTCGCGACTCACGCAATCTGGGCGACGCAGTATTGCTTCGCCTGGGCTATGTCTGCCTCCGTGGCGAAGAGCCGGCGGGCCGGAGCCCGGACGGGGCTCGCCAGCCTTCCTGGGCCGTGTCGGAGTGTTGGGCGATACATTGCGGATGCCGCATTTGGTTGTTCACGGTTCCATTGCGGGGGGCCGGGCTTTCACCGTCGAGAGCGGGCGTCCTTGGGAGCTCCGCGAAAATATCGGGTGGATTGGGTGAAGTAATTGGCCTCCTGTGATAGGCCGCTCTGCGCTCAGGTGCTCGGCGGCGCTGTGGGTCGTGGGGCCGAGGTGGGACCCCGCTGTAATTAGTCACCTGATAGCGGGATCCCGCCGTCGCGTGGCGTCGCGTCTCGAAGATTTGTCGCGTCAACCGACCTTGCCATCTAACCGGGCCCCTCCAAGCTTGGCTTATCTTGTGCCGGAAGCTTTCACGCCGAGCTTTCATCGCTTTGCATGTTGCTTTACTCGGAAAGTTACGTATAATGGCTCGTCAAGAGTCTCCGGAGCCTCCAGCAAAGAGGCAGAGGCTGTCTGGGGACTTCTCTGCCAGCCGCGGAAGCCTCCCGGATCCGAGCCCTCCGAGTAACACTCCGGTACCAGAGCGATTTTTCCCAGACCCATCGCAGTCCGGATATCCCGTTAAGTTGGAACCCCCTTCTTCAACAAAGTCTTCGCCTCTTCCGGCCCTCGTCCCCCCAAGTCCCAGTACCGACGGACCCAATGTCACCTGCCGGCCAACGCCCCCAAAGTCGGAGCCCCTAGCGGCTGCCGAAGATGCCGTCGTTCCCTTTGACGAGGAGTTGTTTGACAGCTTCGTGGGCCACAAGGTGGAGCCCGATGTCAAGAAAGTATTACGAGATGCCTGCCGCGGGGACTTGGAGCGAGCGGTGAACATGTACTTTGACGGAACCTGGAGGAAGCTCAAGAAGCCCGCTCCTCGGACCGCGACATCCCAAGCAAGTGCGTCCGCGGATCAGAAGAGAATCACAGTAAACCCCGAAGCCGAGCCTTCTCCCGACGAATCGAGACTACAACCGCGGTACATCGGAGCTTTCGGTGTGGAGGGATGGGCTACACGAAGCGGAAGCAACCTCCTAAAGCACGGCGACATCGTCAAAATCGAGCGGCAAAAGATCCAGCGCCCGCAGACGACGACGAAGGGACAGGTGAAGCTTGGGATGCCCGTGATCACGCCGCGCATGTCTGCCGCCGCCGCGAGACGAGTCGACGTCCTCGTACGTTTCACGACCCAGGAGGGCTCGGAGGTTGGCAGGCTGTCAAAGGAGGCCGCAAACTGGGTTTCAACCCTAATCGACCAGAAGATTGCTCGCTTCGAAGGGACATGTGTGTACGCTCCCGAGCGTCTAAGAACGAACGATACCGTGTTCCTCCAGCTCAAGGCCTATCTGCTGCCATCTGCTTTCCAAGCACAAGTGCTACAGCCAGAAGACGACATTGCGACAAGCTTCAGGGAAGAGGACGAGACGCTACAGGAGAAGGAGCTCCGCCTTCGCCAGGTGGCACTCATGCGGCTCTTTCAGGAGACCAACCTGTTTCCCACTACGCTTAACGCTGCTACTGCAAAGGAGCGGCGGCAGGGACTGTTGGACGCGGCGGAGATGGATGATAAGCAGACAAAGGAGCCGCCGAAGACCAACGGAAGGTTTGTTACCCCTGGTTTCAACTGCCTGTCTAGATGCTAACGTTTACTAGTAATGATACTCCGTCAACGCCGCCTGAGGAGGCAGAAGAGGGCCAGGAGCTCGAACAGGATCAGCTAGACGCCCTCTACCGCAAGGCCCAGTCCTTCGACTTTAACACGCCGCAGGCGGACCCCGCGGACACCTTCGCGATGGAGCTCCGGCCCTACCAGAAGCAGGCGCTGCACTGGATGCTCACCAAGGAGAGGGGTGAGAAGGGCAACCGGGAGCCGTCGCTGCACCCGCTATGGGAGGAGTACACGTGGCCGCTAAAGGACGCTGACGACAACGAGCTGCCCGTGGTTGAGGGTCAGGAGAAGTTCTATATGAACCCGTACTCCGGTGAAATGACGCTGGTCTTCCCTACCCAGCAGCAGAATTGCCTCGGTGGTATCCTAGCAGACGAGATGGGTCTTGGCAAGACGATCCAGATGTTGAGCTTGATTCATTCGCACCAGCCTCACGGCAGGGTACGGCCTAAGACGGGCCTCTCATCATTACAGCAGCTCCGGGACCGCGGGCTCGGCAGCTCCGAGGTTCTCCGGGCGCCTCACACAACCCTTGTCATCGCTCCCATGTCTCTCCTGGCGCAGTGGCAGAGCGAGGCCGAAAAGGCCTCCAAGGAGGGCACAATCAAGACAATGGTTTACTATGGCAGCGAGAAGAACTGCAACCTACAGGCTTTGTGCTGCGAGGACAGCGCGGCATCGGCCCCGGACATCGTCGTCACGAGCTATGGCACGGTGCTATCCGAGTTCAGCCAGCTCCTAGCAAAGAAGGGCGACAGGTCGCAGTACACTGGGCTCTTCTCGCTCAACTTCCTCCGCATTATCCTTGACGAGGCGCACACGATCAAAAACCGGCGGTCCAAGACGTCCAAGGCATGCTACGCCCTCATGGCGGAGCACCGGTGGGTGCTCACCGGCACTCCCATTGTCAACCGGCTCGAGGACTTGTTTAGTCTTGTGCGATTCCTCGGTGTGGAGCCGTGGAACAACTTTTCGTTCTGGAGGACCTTTATCACGGTGCCATTTGAGTCTAAGAACTTTGTGCGGGCGCTGGATGTGGTTCAGACGGTGCTGGAGCCGCTGGTGATGCGTAGGACGAAGGACATGAAGACGCCCGACGGAAATCCGTAGGTATATCCGCTCTTGTACTACACTTGCAGAAGCTAACGATGATAGACTTGTGCCCCTGCCCCCGAAACACATCGAGATCGTCCAGGTCGACCTGACCGAGGCGGAGAGGGACATCTACAACCACGTCTTCTCGAGGGCCAAGAGCACCTTTGACGACAGCATGGCGTCCGGTACAGTAATGAAGGCGTACGCCAGCCTCTTCGCTCAGCTAATCCGCCTCCGGCAAACCTGCTGCCACCCAATCCTCGTCCGCAACCGCGAAGTTGTCGCAGACGAGGACGAAGCTGCCGCCGTGGCCGCCGCAGCTGATGCAGCAGCCGGACTAGCAGACGACATGGACCTCGACGTCCTAATCGGAAAGTTCGCCGCCGACATCGAGGAACAGGCCCGCCCCGGCGCGACCTACGGCGCGCACGTCCTTGAGCAGATACGGAGCGAAGCGAGCAATGAGTGTCCCATCTGCACCGAGGAGCCCATGATCGAACAAACGGTGACCGGGTGCTGGCACAGCGCGTGTAAAAAGTGTCTGCTAGACTACATGCGACACGAAGCATCGAATGATCGCATCCCGCGGTGTGTCCACTGCCGCGAGATCATCTGCGCGCGGGACCTCTTCGAGGTGATACGGCACGACGACGAGCTTGATCCATCGCAAGAAGGCGCCAAGCCGCGGATTAGCCTGCAGAGGGTTGGCACGAGCGAGTCGTCGTCAAAGGTCATGGCGCTCTTGAAGCACCTCCGCGACTTACGGCGGGAGCATCCCCGCATGAAGTCGGTGGTATTCAGCCAGTTCACCTCGTTCCTATCCCTCATCGAGCCGGCGCTCAAGAGGTCCAACATGCGGTACCTCCGTCTCGACGGCTCGATGTCGCAGAAGGCGCGGGCGGCGGTTCTGGAGGAGTTCAACGAGGCACGGGGGGGTTTTACTGTGCTGCTGATTAGCCTGAAGGCCGGGGGCGTCGGGCTGAATTTGACGGCGGCGAGGAGAGTGTTTATGATGGATCCGTGGTGGAGCTTTGCGGTTGAGGCGCAGGCTATTGATCGGGTGCACAGGATGGGGCAGGAGGGGGAGGTCAGGGTTTGTCGGTTCATTGTGAAGGATAGCGTTGAGGAGAGGATGCTGAAGGTCCAGGAACGGAAGAAGTTTATGTGAGTTGCCCCCGCCCCTTGTCTTCCGGGTTTCATCCCCTGCCCATCTGCCTTTTCCTCGAGAGAGCAAGTGGCGATTTGCTGACTTCTGCAGCGCTTCCTCCCTGGGCATGATGAGTGACGAAGAGAAGAGGCACCAGAGGGTCGAGGACATCAAGGATCTCCTCAGCTGAGGCGCCGTGCTTGTATACTTACATCTGCACATGGATAGATACGACGTTATGTCTAATATACAACCTAGACGCATCCACCTCAACTGCAAGCCGACGAGCATTTCCTGAAGAGTGCTTGGTGGGACGAACGAGCACACGGGAAATGGCTTTTGACCCGCTCAGCTTGTCTTTTATCCGATTCTAGTCATGAAGAGTACTGCGTTGTGACTGAGCTCGATCACTCTGCCGTGGGTCTCGTTTCCTCAGTCACCCATCCCGGTTGATACACTCTCTTCAAGGAAGATCACGAGGCAAGGCAACGATGGCATCCCAGTCCACCCCAAGTATGTTGGTGCCTGATTCCGAGCTAGAGCAGTGAATGAGAGAGCTCGCCCAAGGTACACAATGTACGAAACAACTCGCGTCATCCCTCTTCTCAGCCCCATCCCTCCCTCCCTCATCCCCCTTTCACCCTGCTTCTACCCACTCGCCCATCCTTGGTCATCCACTTCCATCAGAACCCTCTTTTGTAGAATGGGTGATCCGCGCCAAAGACGGAACCAGTCCCCCTCTCCGACGGCCAACCCACCAGTTGCAGGCGACACGCGGGCCCAGCCAAGCTCTGGGCGTTCGAGCCTCCAATCTCCCACAGACCCGCACAATATCCCGGGCGCCTCGCCGCCTAGCGCCCAGCGCTCTGTGTCTCTCGGCAAAGGAGCCACGGTTTCTGCGCGGGTAGCGCATGGGAGGCATCGACAGGCACGTGTCGAAAGCGCTGGCCGGCGGGAGGCCTTCGGCGAGGTCTTTGTCAACGCGAGCAATGGGAGTCACGACCGGGAGTGACGACGAGGAGACATTTCCTGGTAAACCAGGGCCGCGTTACCCTATTTCTGATCAAGTGTTTCGAGGGATCCAGACGCGGCTTGGGATCACCGCCAGGGGGCGACGACTTCCTGATCCCGTTTCCGGTCAGGCACAGCAGGGACGAAGACAAGATACCCAGTCAGGAGAGAACGCACATCCTGGGCCTCAGGATGTGCGCCCTGATCAGGAACAGCAGGGGCGCGGGCAGAACAGGGTTCCGTTACCCCTCGATCTCCACGATATCCTTGAGACCTGGGCGTCTCCGGGTCCCAGTCCGCGGGTCGCACAGACGCAGGATTCCCTTGGCCATCGCCCGGGCCACGGCCATGGATCTGATCAGGAACAGCAGGGGCGTAGGCAGGACGGCCGTCCCCTACCATTCGATCCACGCGACATTCCCGAGACTGGAACCTGGGTCCCGCAGACCCCCAGACCGCGGCTCTCTCGGGGACAGCACGCCACCGGCCATCTTCCGAACCACGGACAGTCCGTTAATAGGGGCCATGGACCTCGGCCCTTCCATTCCTAGCCCACGAGCGTCATCCTGGGCACCTTCCAGTCTACTATCCCAGTCATCCCCTAGCACTCTGTGTGCACCCTCTTCCTGTCAGAACGTATGTCGTGCGGCTTGCGCGCAGCGCGGGGCGTCCCGCCGTCGGTGCCGGAGGGCAAACGCTGATGGGACCTGGTCGCCTGTTGTTCGATATCTTCAGGGGGTTTCCGGTGAAATTGTACTCCCGCCGTAAGCTGACGGTAGGAGTTTGTTGATGGGGAGGAGGCTTGCCCCCTGGTCCCTCAAATCTCGCTTTCTAGGGTCTCTTCTCTCGATGTTTCCACCTCTTTCTCCACGCGGTCTGCAGTAAAAAGGCTGGCTGGCACCAGTCAGGGACAAAGTCACTGAGGGTTAGACTCTTGCGCTGAAGCCATCTGGCGTCCGGGTCACAAGAGGGAGAATGGTTACAACTCGTGCATTTGACTTTTCCTGATGACGGTGCAAAACTGGGGCCTAGCCCGGGCCACGCTCGCTCCTTCCGTGATGCCTCCTCCCCGTTACATGCTCATACTCCGCAACCGGCATACCTCGCTCCTTCCCTAACTACTCCTTATCATGGGTATTTCCCGGAATCAAAGCTGGGCACGCACCGCGTCTCTCTTCCAACTCCGTCATCAAAAGTCCCGAGCCCATCATCCAAGCTCCACCTATCCACTTCTCCTATGACCAACTTACCATGGCACCACCCACAACATCAGCACCGCCAGCACCACCAGCACCACCAGCACCCCAACCACCTGCTCCTGCCCGCAACCGCGTCCCGCGAGCCGTCCACATCATCCGCCGCGCCTACTCCGGCGCCGACGCCGCGACAGGCTGCTGCGCGTACCACGGGGTGCGTCTGATGGCCAAGACGCTGTGGCTGGTCCGGCAGCTGCCGCTGGAGAAGTACGGGCGGTGGAAACGGAGCGTGGGCAAGCTGAGCGCCGCAGAGAAGGTCGAGGGCGTCATGTTTACGAAGCTATGGCGCTTCATCCAACTCGAGGTGGATGGGAGGATCGAGGTCAAGGCGGGACCGCTTTGGAGGGCGTACGAGGAGGTGCTGTTTGAGCTGGATCGGTGTGCGTGGATTCCTTGGCGAGAAGGGCAGGAGAGGAAGGGTACGGAGTAAGGGGAGGAGTGAAGAGTGCGTGTGAGGCGCGGGGTAGGAGTATACGATAGGGAAGGGGGGTGAGGAAAATAGCATGGCGTAGCTGGAGGGAGAGGGAGTTTACCCCGTGCTGTGCGGTGGGAGCATGGCGTAGCTGGAGGGAGAGGGAGTTTACCCCGTGCTGTGCGGTGGGAGCATGGCGTTGTTTATTTGGCTTGTCTGCTTTTTGGCAAGGATATTTTTTTTTCTCTTCACACAAAGAGTCCAGCTGTTCCCTCTCATTCACGCCTAGCCATCTATAAAGGTGAGGGCATGCTACACTCCAGGTCAGTTCCTTCTATATCCCATTCAGAGTCCATGTGCCTATCCTTTTCAGTTCCATACTTACATCAATATTATCACCCCATCAACAATCTTCTCACTGCTCCTTCTTCATCCTTTTCTATAGCGATATTCTCTCATCCCTTGGCTAACCGCACCATCAACGCCATAATCTCCCTTCCACGCCTAGACAGCACCTGGCAGCGCAATGGCCGCCTCTACCCTTTGCGCTACTTTAGGCGCATCACGAGATTCCAAAGCCAGCTCGCGCAGCTCCTCGGATACCTCCCGATACGGCGATACCTAGTTCAACTGATGCTTTTCCACATGCTATGCGACGGGCAGATGGAGGAGGTCCGCCTGTTCTACATCCTAGTCGACGTGCTTCGCGAGACCATGGGATGTACCGAGGCGGACCATCTGCAGGTTATCGACGATTATGTCCAGATGTGTCAGCGCCGCCCGGAGAAGCTCTACGAGGATCTCCAGAATGTCATACACATGTTGGACGAGAAATTTGAACATCAGCAGGGCATGACCGGCGTTGCGGGGCTGACCTAAGAGGAAGAGGACTGAGACGTAGTGTGGGCGAGACCAAACTGATAACGTACGTTGGCTTTATGAGCCCGAAGTGAGTAATTGATTCCCAGCTGCTTTCTTTGTATCTAACGTGGTCACAAACTTTAGACTCCCTGGTTTGGTCGTTACACGGGACGCCAGTGGTACCCTCCGTACGCCTGGATGGCGGTTTTCCAGCTTTCTAAAACGCACGTTGCAGAGGCGTGGTTTTCTTTGTCCTCATCTTCCATACGGTGTTTTCCTGGTTGTATCTGAGGTGTTCGAGGGGTGGACAGTCTCGATTCAGATGATGGGGATGGATGGTACTGTTTGTCGTCAGGCTGAGATGCGGAAGTCGCGAGGAGTAGACGGGGTACGGGTCAAGCATGACCAACAAACATGGGATACGAGGTCAAGGAGGAAGGGGCTTTATCAGTTCGGGGTTTCCGCATTGGTTATCCTTGACGTTTTCCAGATTTCGTGGAAGTTAAGGGTATACAGTCTTGACTCACTCTCGCAATAAGATAAAGGTTTGGACTCTCTACAACCGTCCATTAGCCCGTGCAGCATGAGCGTCATGATCTCTTCCGTCCCAATCCTGTCAGCAGCTTCTACTCACTCATCCAGAAAGTCATGCATCCGGGAGACTCAGAGACTCAACACAGACTGAAGCAAGACGATGCCGACCATCAACAACCAGAACCGCCCACACATAGCCCCCCGATCGGCAGGCTCCACCTCCACCGCCATCCTCGCAACAACCCTCTGCATCATAGTCCTCGTCCCAGCCCTCCTCCTCCTCCTCCTCTACCTAAAAGGAAAGAACAAGCCCAAGAAGCCAGAGTGCAAAGGCCACGGGCAGGTGCACCCGCATGCGCGCTGTCACCGCCGCGGGCGCAGACACGGGCATTACCACGGGACAGGGAGCCGGAGGGTGAGAGTGATGGGGAGGGGGAAGTGCCACGTCCGAAGCCACAGGGGGCGCGCGAGGTGCAGAAGGCATTCGGCGGATGTTGCGCTGGTTGAGGGGGGGATAGAAGGGGTCGCGATGGCAGGGGCGAACGGGGGAGCGGACGGAGGGATGGGGATGGGGATGGGGATGGGGATGGGGATGGGGGATGCGGGTGACGTGGCGCCGCCGCCTATCGTCGATGGGCCGGTTTTGGATCCGGGGGTGATGTGGGCTGGGTTGGTGCCGCCTGGGGGACTGAGAAGGGGGAGGAGGCACTGCTTTGGGAGGTATTGAACCGTTTGTTACAGAGGAGGGTTGGGGGAGAGGGGGTAGAGCCACCAATATGCTCGTTGGACGAGGGTTGTGACGGGCTACTTCAGTCTATTGCACTTGGAAGACTCAACATCAGCACAGTCATAATCATGCTCATTCATCCGTCAAGAAACGTGCCGTTACAAGCCGTTGTAAACCGTGATCCCTAACACATTCCGCCTTGCCTGGCCGCAAGCCAGATAACACCCCAAACCGTGAATCAGAACCGAGCTTTTCCATAAACATTCCCCGTCGAACATGGAAAAAAAGAAAGGAAGCGTAGAAAGAGCGTTGTACAGAAAGAATAGTAACCCAGCCCCGACGCCCCCTAGACCCAGTGCCAGTCTCCAACGCAGCAGAACTATACAGGACCAAGAAAAGGCAGCCAAGATACACCTCCATATACCGGCAAGGCCAAACTACAACGCAGTCTCCCCCTTCCCCCTAAGTCCCATCCTTCAACCTCCCTCATTCCCATCCCGCACACCCTCGGCCCTCGGCCAGCGTCACGGCGGCGGCGGCTCAGTAGGCGGCCCAGCGGGAGGAGCAGGCGGCGGCTCATCCCCAGAAGCACTCCTCCCGCTCCGACTACTCCCCGTCGACTTCCTCCTCCGGCTGCGGCGCTTCTTGTGCGTGAAGCGGATGGAGCCACGATACCGGTACAGGAAGTACCCAACGCCGACGATGAAGGTGGTCAGGACAACCGCGACGATGATGCCAATCTTGATGTTTGTGTCACGGGAGGCGTCGCCGGTGAATTGGCGTTTCTGGAGAGGTCCCGCGAGGGGCCAGGGGAGGAGGGTGGAGGAAGAGTTCCCCTCTGGGGAGAGGTGGACAGGGATGTACATCGGGGAGAGGTGGATGGGGTGGTGCTTGATGCGTGATGAAGTGTAAGTGGTGGATAATTGGAGTGATTGGGTGCAGAGATGTGAAAATCCTGGCGCACCGAAGCGCGTGTCGGGCCTCGGGGCAAAGACAAGATCCGTGTCTCAAGATTGCGCCGTGTAAGCGCAGTCGTTTCAGGGAGCCGGTCCAGACTACCTAGGAAGACTGGCGCTGAACAAGAGATGCGGCGGTGGTGGGTAGAACGAGGATGTTAAAACATTTCAATGAAGAAGATGGTAGATTAGAAGAACCACGCAGGGAGAAGGAGAAAAGGGAGAAGATGGCCGGATGCGAGGTGGGGAGATATCCCTTCCCCCAATGCAAGTGAGATGAGACGATGCGGGATATAAACTCCTGTCCACCTACGGCTGTCACACCTTCCTTGGCGGTTAGGCCGTACGGGCGAAGGGTATGAGTGGCTGTTTGCAAAGCATCTTTCTTGAAGGGAGCCCTGGGCAGGAGAAGGCGAGAAGATGGGTCGAAGAGAAAGCGAAGGGGCAGGTAGAGGGCGGGTGTCAGCATTTTTAAGGGTCGTCTGCTTCACCATCTGGGCTAACGCATGGCAGTGTTGCCAAGTGGGCGGAGAGAAGGTGCGGACTGGGGACAGGAAGGGCAGCTCGGGGTGAGTGCCGCCACTTACACAAAAGGAAACATATGGGCGGAGGGGGCGTGAACCGTCGTTCCCATACTCCCAACTCCGCCCCGTGAAGGAAGAAAAGGCAAGTGAATGGTCCAAGACGGGTGAGGACGGGGCGTCCGGCTAAGACAGCATACATAAACCGTGGGGCACGCATGCAGCACCACCGAGCCTGCAGAGCCAGGCGGAGCCCGGCGAAGAGGACAGGGCATGCGGGAGGGAGGATACGGGAGGATACAGAAAATGGGGCGGATATGATGCTGGACTGCAGGCGGCCCTGGAAATGAGTGGTCCCCGTTCACCGCGCTGGTTCCTTCGGTGGGCCCCTTCCCTGCGTCCGCGGCGGCTGCGCGGGAGGGTCGCTGCGGGTTATGTGGGGAGCTGCACTTGCGAGTGGTCCCGGGTGCAGATGCTCGGGGTGTATGTGCGGGAAATGGAAGACCCTGATGACGCTGAAGACAGCGCGGGAAATGCCATTTGGCCCGTGGAGCTGGGCCGACTTGGAATGACGGTTAGGGCAGCCGTGGCTGCAGGACAGTGGCTGGATAAGCAGACCGTCCAGCCTGAAGATCCAGAGGCCGATGGGAGCAGGAGATATTGCCCGGATACCCTATAAAAAAGAGGCGAGATCCGGCCTTCGGGCGCAGAAAGCAGACGAACTCGAACAGCCCTGTCTACCACCGCGAGAACAGAAGAGTCCACTCCGAGTCCAAGCAGGGGCGGAGCGGAATGGCGGTAGCGGAACACCCCGTCACGTCGTCGCGTCGTTTCCTGTCAGAGATGAGATGCCGTGCTACGAGCGCGATATTGGATGTGCCGCGCGGGGATGGGCGGTCAGGAACGGGCTATGATTTGGGAGAGGTATGGATCATGAAATTCGGTAGTATAATTGACATAGTGCTCGCTCAGTTGAGAAACCGTGGAGCAACGGGCGCTCAGATGGGGAAGGAAGCCTGGAGGCATGAGGTGGAAGGCGGAAGGTGTGGTGTCACGGGACCTGGGGTGCTCTTGCTGTCCCACCACACTTGCCGTCGGGCAGCAATCCGTAAGGCCCCGGCGGGAGACGTACCGCAACTACCCCGTCAATCCCGACCACCGTCGTGTTGGTGACAGGCTGCCTGGTCCTAGACTCGATCGACCGAGCCAGGTGTCCGGGGGGGTCATCAGCCCCGTCCGGGCCCTGATACTTGGACGCCGGCTAGTCGCACCAGCGAGAGCCGCGTCGCGCAGATCTAGCTCCATTGTTCCCTGGAAGAGAGCAATTGACGATAGAACCCCCACCGATTCCACCAGACGAGAACCACTACGCGATTAAGCAAGCTTCGCGTGTCGGATGCCGTGGACAAGGATGGATGGGCCAAGCGTTGCCAAGAAGCCCGGCTCGGTTTCGACTCCGCTGCCAGCGCATTCGCGCCCACACACCCTCTCGCGCTCATATCATGGCCCGGGAATGCAGTCTGGCGTCCCGGCGCCTCGGGTCTATGCCCGGGACTGCACGCTATGTGGGGAAGCTCCTCGTCGTCCTTTGGTGAATGCATCGTTTGCCGGGCTTAGGATCCTAAAAGATCATCTGGCCTTTCAATGGGCTAGAGCCGTCTTTACTGCACGGCGTCGGTTTTCGATCCCGGTGCGGAATGGAGGCCACAGGCCCTGGGTGCGGCACGATACTATCAGAAAGGTGTGCATACCAAAGTCGGGATCCCGCCATATCCCTACTCGGGACTTTCCTTGAGCTTGAACAAGAGACGGTGGACGGCCCCACCGGCGGGGACCCACCCCGCCGACGCCGGGGACGTCCCTCGGGCAAGGTCCGTTCAATTTCCGGAAGGTTAAAGCTGAATACTTCACCTCCCGACTGCGGTGCGGATCCTAAGATGCAGTTTTCCGGCTTCATAGCCGCTCACGTAGATATACACTAAGCTAGCTCTTGAATAGCATTCGACACGCCGCGCCACTTGGCAAGTATGATCGCCCCGGGCCTCCCAAACGATCATCGTCGCAAGATCCCTGTCTCCGCGTTTTGAGCCTCACCGCGCAATATAATCCCCCGCGCATAGCTTTTCCTGGGTCGCTTACTAGCAGTCTGTCGATGCGAAGTGACACCTCTCGGATTGATGCGGGCACTAACCGTCATATGCACGCCAGGTGCATTTGTTAACTACTATACTTCTGTCCCTTACAGGGTCTCGGATTCGTTCCGAGCCAGGATGGCGATCCCGCGACGGGTTTGCAGGCCGTTTCTCTTACATCCGGAACCTTCTACCTCCCTTTCTGTGCTGCAGAAAATTACTCTAGCGTAGGGTCCGAGCTGCGTATGGTTTCGAGCATTTCGACACCGCCGGCCCCGTGTCTATAAGGCTCGGCGCGGTTATCGTGCGTCTCAGCCAAGCTCCTCTTCTCCTTTACCCTCCCACTTCAGCCAGCCTTCGAACATTAGGTCTTCTTTTTCCACTCATGTTTCTCTTTAGGTCTTTTCTTCTCAATTGAAGCTCATTTATGGCCTCCGCCGGACTCGTCTAATCAATTTCCGTCTCTCTTCTTCGAGCAGGCCTCTTGCTTTACAGAAACCCTTTCAGCATCCGTGGCGGGCTACCATCACGATTCCCCAACGCGGCTTTGTCACGACTAATACACTCTCTCCAATACTTCTTCTAAGATTGGTCTCCGCCAAGTTATTATTTCTGTCTCGCCAAAGTCATTGTTTACACCGCCGCGGAGCCCATGCTACCACAGAGCGCGATAGCCAATTACACGCCTCACCATCCTCCCACTATCCCATGACGCCTCACCCGCTCCTCCTCCTTGCTCTGGCAGCATGCGTACACTCCTGGTCTCAAATCCCCTTCGGAGATGACGTGCTCTCGCGAAGTTTGGGACCGCTGTTGAGCCATCGTGATAAATGGGAAGTGAGGCACCTGCCGGTTGACGAGGATCTCGACATGTCGGCTGCAACGGTCCCGGTTTCCAACAGTTATACCGAGAAAAGAGGTAATGTGAGAAAGCAGCTTCCAGTCGATGAGGACCTCGATCTGTCTGCGGTAACTCTTCCAGTTCCGCCGCGAGAACGGGGACGGAAAAGCGCTGAGCGTGTGAAAGCGAGGCAGCTGCCCAACGAGGGGATCGACTCCCCGGGGGCCTTGACGCTTCCAGTGGTACACTCGACAAAGCCCAGTGTCTGGAAGCGAGCCGTTGAAGTTGACCTAGCAAAGAGGTCCGACGTAGCCTACTACGCACAGCGTGAGCGCCCCTCTGCCACGCACCAGACCACCTCCCATTCCACTTTCTGACTCAACCAGTAAATCTCGGGACACCACCCCAGCCCGTCTTTGTCCAACTGGATACCGGCTCCTTCGAGCTCTGGGTCAACCCAGACTGCACTGTGCTGCCGGACCGCGACGTCAACTTCTGCGAGGCGGTAGGCTACTACGACCCAGCGCTCTCCGAGACGGCGTCCGAGCTAGCGGCGAACCAGACGCTGCGGTACGGGATTGGTGCCGCGAACATAAGCTACGTCAGGGATTCCATCGGGCTCCCTGGAAGTATGTCGGGCCCCTCATCTTACCCTCACACTTACACTTACACACTCGCACGCTGCGCATACCCGAGCTTAACCCTCCACTATTGTCCACCGACTAACGGAACCCAGGCACCACCGCCGTCCGCGGCGTCCAATTCGGCGTCGCCACTTCGACCGAAGACCAATTCGCCGGCATCCTAGGCCTCGGCCATGGCCACGGCTACATGACGACCTACCGCACGTTCCTCGACGAGCTAGTCTGGCAGAACGTCACCACCACCCGCGCCTTCTCGCTCGGCCTCGGCGCCAAGACCTCAGGGGATGGGTCCATTACGTTTGGCGGCGTCGACACCGCAAAGTTCGCGGGAGGTCTTGCGCCTGTTCCCATCATACCCGCTGAGGAGGCCCCGGATGGGGTCTCGCGGTACTGGGTTCAGCTCGAAGGGATATCACTTTCGGGGCCCTATGGCAGCGCGGGGGAGCCGTACGACGGCTCGAAGATGGCAGTGTTTCTTGACAGTGGGGCAACCCTATCTCTCCTGCCTCCCGCATTGGCGTCTTCTATCGCTGCCGACTTTGGGTCCCATGGTGAGGACGAGGGCGGGTTCTACCCCGTTGACTGTGGGCTCACGGACATGGAGGGGACGCTGGACTTTGCGTTTGCGAGCGTGACGGTCAAGATTCCGTACCGGGAGATGATTCGGGAGCTGGGGGACCCAGAGAGGTGTTACCTGGGAATTGTGCCGAGTGAGGAGTTTGCGCTTCTAGGGGATACGTTCCTGAGGTCCGCGTATGGTACGTCTATACCAACTATTTCGCCTTTCCAACTTGCCCACCCTCGTGCCTTCACACGGGTGCTTCCTGGAATCTGAAAAAAAACAAAGCTGACATCCTGCCAGTCGTCTTTGACCCAGACGACTCAATGACCTACATGGCCCAGTACAAGAACTGCGGCACAATGATCCGGTCATTGGTTTCCACAGATGCTGTACCGGCCATGTACGGTGTCTGCGGTCCCACCGAGAATCCTGTCCCTTCCGCCGAGCTCGAGCCTGAGTCCAAGTCCGATTCTGACGAGGCGGACAGCGCGGAAGGTGGTGAGGAGGATAGTGGCGAAGCCAGTGGTGGGGAGGCCGGTGGTGGAGGCGGGGGACAGACGGCTGGATCGAGGGGAGTGGTGGCTCGGAGTATTTGGACTAGCGTTGCGATTGCGGTGCCATGGTGGCTTATATAGGGGTGCATATTGTCGTATGTTTTGTATATATCGGCATCTACAAGCATCGTGAAGCGTATGATTCAAGCGTTGAATATGGATGTCACAAAAGGTAGAACTGCCATTTTTTCCTCACTTTCGAGTTGGTAGTTTCTGAAAGGAACGTAGCTCTGTTACCACTCCGCATCGTCCTATTATGATGTCCCTCGCTACTCTCCTGATCGCTTCTGCTCCCGCCATTCTTCATCTTATCTCGGCTTGTTACAGCCGCCCAGCGTTCCGACCCTACCAAAACAACCCAGCATCCTCCCCCTCAAGCCACCTCTCTACAGCCCCATACATCCTCCTCATCCCCTCCCCGTCCTTCAACGCCACCAGCCCCTCATCAATCTCATACCCCAGCCTCCTCTGCGCCGCCCCCAGATATCGGTACCCCTCTGGCAGCCCCTCCAGCTCACTCCTATCAAAGCTCGGCACCACCCCGCAGACGGGGACAACTTTGTCTTTCTCGTAGATGAGCTTCGCGTACTTGATCCGCCAGCTCCCGCCGATCTTCTCGCAGAAGAAGAGGAAACGACAGTCGCAGTCGACGTCGTACTCTGCGCCCGCGGGCCCGAAGCGCTGCGTGATGGTCGCCTTCATCTTGCCGACAGCGCGGTTAGCCGGGGGGTTGAGCTCGACGAGGGTGCCGCACTCGCGGTGCATGATGAAGGCGCCGCTGGATTTCCCTTGCTTCGAGACGTTGATAAAGTCATCGATCTGCTTGGGGCCGCTCCACGCTAGGGGTTGTTAGACTGTCATTGGAAGAAGGGATAGCAGGCAGGGTTGATGAGCAGTAGAGACTAAGTGTGCGGGAGGCATACTGGTCCACACATATGCGTCGTCGGCGAACATGGACCGGAAGTTCATCCACTCCGAAGCATCCCGGTACATGGCCCACCCCTTGCATAGCTCCGACACGGCGAACCGGTCGTGGAGTTCCGAGTGCGTCCCGTTGGCGTGGGAGTACATGCACGTGTGCGGCTCGTCGGGGGACGACATCTTGCTGTTTCTTGCTTTGAAGAGGCTCGGTGACGGTTGGGACGAGAAAGAACGATGGCGTTTGAACTGTGTATGAAAAAGAAGAGTGGCTCGTGATGGATGGAAGGAGCGACTCAAGATGGTGCTGCCTATTCCTGATTTGAATCAGCTCGAGCGCCGTTCGACGGCAGGCGGCACCCACGGGCCTTGCAGTCTCTTGAGCTGGAAGGTGTCACCCAGGGCAGGGTCTGGGGAGTGTCCAAGAGAGATGGATGACTTGACTAACCTAGAACGTCTTCAGTTTATCTGTCAGTTGCAGTCTTGGACTATACTCCCTAAAGCTGCCGAGGAGGCTTCAAGACAACGGCCCATCTTAAATACCTAGATTTCGAGAACCCGAAGCATTCACATGTCCGCCCCTCCATTTCGAGATATGATCATTCTTCTTGTTATGACCTTCAAAGTGATGGAGCTGGATCGAGAAAGATGTACGTATCCTCGCCCCGAAACAGTCCCGCCGTTCCACGGTGTGACATCTTGTTACTCGGGCGAGGATGGGACTAGCGTAACGGAGTGACCCAGAGTAAGACCCACGTTCGGGACCAGCTGACTTTTGGACAGTCGGTGGATGTTGTAATGTTAGATTTGTAGTCGTATGTGGTAGTGCCCTTCCACGACTAGCTATTGAGCCCGGTTCTTCTTACCAATGGTGCTATATACCAGTGTTTACATTGCACCGCCGATAAAATTCACCTCGATTTAGACGCGCTCTATCTCCGAGACCTGTCGATACATCACCGCGACCAACCAAGGCATATCAGACTCATCAGAACTATATGTCACAGACGGCTCGTAGCACGAGAGCCCCCAACACCGGATCCCCGCATGTTTCTCCTGTCCGAACTGCCCCGCAAGCCCCTTTTAGGATGGGGCACATACGATCCACGTTGGAGAATTGATTGGCCGTCACGCGGCAGGTGATACCGAGCGGTAATCCGGAGTAAAATAAAGGGTCTCTTATACTCCGGGCTCATACGCTCCGTGGCAGGCGCCACATCTGGGAAAGGTGAGTCTGATGATAGGCTTGGTTGATATTTTGACGAGACGTTACTATGCCGTAGGGTATGAGGGTGTCGGAGGCAGTGTCCTGGCCTCGGTGTGCTTCAGGTTCCTGACGTGGGCTTCGTACGTTAGTTTCTGGTTAAGCCAAGAGCCCCGCATCACGCTCAGCTTCAACAGACCTTGTGAGCAGGTTGTTGGGAACGCAGTCGTGTGTAAAGGGCATGTTGGGTATCAACAATCACGACGAGCAGCCGGGTCAGAGCAGTTCACGAGAGCCCCTGTTCGTTGGCCGTCCCCAGATGTTTTTTCAAGCATGTGCCTTCCGATTTCGATTCTAGACGCCACTTGCATCGATAGTAAACGTCATAATGTTCGGCTATAGTGGGGTTGGCAAGTGCATGCGACGGGTGCATACATGGCGGCTCTCTGGAAGTTGCATCCGGAGGAAGAAAGCTCTTCCATGCATCTTTTACACACTCTGGGTTATAGTGTTACTGTTTGGCCCATCAAGCCTTTCCCTTGCCTCTTGAGCCGACTCTTACCGAGCTCCTGGTCATTACTCTCGGGCTCTTTACATGGGCATGTATCGTCCTGCACGAGGTTCCAAGCATGCCGTCCCTCACCAACCCCTCGACAGCTACATTGCGTGGTCTCCCTCGACATACTACACATGCATCATCAAGGGTTAAGCCAATCCTCATGTTTGTAACTACAGTTACGGTTTCCCAAGCCTGAAATCCTAGGTGCTTCATGCCTCGTTTAGCCGAAGCTAGTGAGGCTGGTCACCGATCACCCCATCTCATATCAATGGTCGTAACGTACTGGGATTGGATTTTCATCGATTTATATACCTTTCGCATCGTATATCTCGGCTTATAAAGATGGACTATGCAAGCGAGGTGGGAGACAGGGCGGGACTGACTTGCGAGCTACACGGAATCATAGCCGCCAGTGGTCCAGGAAACGATTTCCTGCTAAACTATCAGAATATATATTTCAAATGTGTCTCGCCTCCAGCCACACGACTCGCATCTATACGGCGATCAAGCTCCAGAGCTCGAACGTCCTCGTATCATTTGACCAGCGGAACAGGACTGCCTGAACCATGCTTCCGCTCCCTCCTGCCGCCGCCTCAGCGTTCTTATTGACCGCTCAAAGATACCGGTGTTGTAGGATGGACTTTTGATCGTCTTTGATACCGACCTCGGTCATTCTACTCCGTCCCGTCCTTTCCAGAATGGGTATCCGTCCCGTCCTCGAGCAGGGAATTTCCCTGCATATTCCACACGGGACGATATTAAAAAGTAAAGGGCTCGGCTCCCGCGCTGCACGACGGCGAGGTAGTTATATAAAGCTCACAGGAAACTAATGGGAAAAGACCTAGGGAAGCGGACAGGGCTGTTATTAGAACGGAGGTGGTGCATGGGCGAGTGTAGATGTGGTGTGCTCACTTGTACAGCTCGGCGAAGGCACCAAGAGCGACGGGGCGTCGGCTTTCGCAAAACGTCGTCTCGTGTGGTAAAATAATCAGCTCCAGCGTTTTTGGTGGTGAAAGGGGCTTCCTTTGGCTCATCTTCTACTTTAGAAGTTCCAGTCCTGTCCGCGACGGAAAGGCGACGCCGAGGCCCGCTCCGGCCTGCCTGTACAACAGGCTCCATTGTGAAGACTACCATGACAGGGACGGCAGCTAATTGTGTCTAGTAAGCCAGTGGCACCTACAAATATTTCCCCCGACGTCTATGGTGTACGGACTTGTCGAGACGAGGAGCGCGGAGCTACGTGCAGTCACAAGGGAGGACGACGAGTAGAGGCGGAAGACCGACAGTACCAGCGGACGTATCCATGGTTTTCGGTCGACATCCCACCGAGGATCCACGTGTTGCTGCACGTCATCTCACGAGGCAAGCTCTCTAGCCCAGAAGACGTGTGGGCTATCAAAAGCAAGGAAACGTGCTCCCGCAGGATCACTAGAACCTGGCGCACGAGGGTGGTACTCCCCCAACCTGCACATCGATCCCGCCCACGAATAAGAATCCCTGTACGTGCCCCCCAGATATGTGCCATACGCAGTACCATGCATGGGGGACACACTCGCCGGATGGAATGCTCCCCGGGATGCCTTGCCTCTTCGAGTACGGCACGAAGTCCGTAGGAGCGCTTCGGATTGCCGTGTCAGGGCGAGTGCTTGGAGCTCGGTTGAGGTAGGTGGAGCTCAAGAGAGTGGCTTGTGCTAGAGTATATGAGCTACAGATTCGTAGTAGTGACGGATGAAAAGTTATAGCTAATAACAGTGCTCGCTTTCGAAGCAGGGCAGGTGAGCGGGAGGCGTTTGATTCCCCACGGAGGGTGAGGGCATCCTTTGTTCCGTCGAGCATCCTCTGCTTCGAAAGTGCTTGGCCAGAGCCATGGCCGTGAGCACTTAGTCTGGCGAGTTACCATGACAAGGCCCTTTTACTTCACACCATCGGAACACTTCCGTCCCGGAAATTGAAAGAGAACCTCCCCCCCCCCTTCGTCGCCACGCCCTCGCCACGACGCGCGGGTTCTCCGGGGATAAACCATCTTGCAGTCATCCCCTGTGGCCCGGGGGTACCATGCTGAATCACCCAGTTGGACTGGACCTGGACCTACCCCAACACGAAAGGCGAGTATGCCACGCGGAGACCCTCTCAGACGGCACCCCCATCCCCAACGTCCTCCCCCTTTCTCTAACCGACCACCCGACCTGCCGAGAAAGTTGAGGAAATCCCCCAAAACCCTGCCGCCACACCACCAGGAGTCCGGGGTTAGCAGGGGTCCAGCGCCCCGGTCCCCCAGACCCCATGTGGTCCCCGAGGGGGGCCTTCGAGATGGAGGTGTGGGGAATAAAGGGCGAACTCTACTCTACTTACCTCGTACCCCGTGGGTTGCAAACTCGCCCCTCCACACCACCCACCATACTCTAGCCGAAAACAGGGCAAAGGGGCTTGGAACGGCAGTTCCGAACTCGAACCGGTCACTTACAGATATCTGTGGAGAAATACTGCGAATCGGCCGGTTGATTCTCGTCCGAGTCCCCGCCCGAAGCGGATATGCCGCGGGTATGTATGTCCCGCGGGAGGTTGGACTGGGGAGAGCCTAGATGACGCGTCGGCGGAGACGGGGGCAGCTATCTGCAGGAGCACACCCCGTACTCGCAGTAGGGCATCCGAGGAAGATATGGGGAGAGCTCATGGGGAGATTGCGAACTGCTCGACTCCCGCGCCAGGCGCCGCTCATCCCGCTCGCAAAGACAGCGGCGTGGAATCCACAAGGCCCCATGGCGCAATCGTCGGAACATGGCATTTCCGGCGGAAAGACCAAGGCAGCCAGGGGAGCAGCTCGGAAGCGCGTATCGGTACTTCTCTCCTCTTCTCGCAAACTCCCCAGTCGTGCCTTCCCCCGTGAAGCAACTCCGCCTCCCCGCCGCCGCGAGCCCACCCAGCCTGACGATCATCGCCTGGTTCGGGGCCTAGCGCGGGGGTTAGGCACCGTGCGAGCAGTGGGGACTAGATTTGGGGAAGGGCCCTGGGGCATCCCCCCCCCTGTAAGGTGGCGTCGGCTAGCCTTTTGGGGGTCAGTGAAGGGGAGGACTGACTGGGGAGAATTGCGGTGGAGATCCGGTGTGCCTTCACAACTCCGGTTGCGCCCTTCCCGCTGCACGGAGATGGTGCAGGGTGGGCAGGGGACCCAGGGCAGGGCAGCACAGGGTTGGATGGCGCGTGGGCGGGATTGCATCTGCATCTTTCCTCTGGCAGCCTTTGGTTGGTAATCCTGCTTCCTCCGCACGCCCGACCTTATGCTTTCCCCAATTCTTCTAACCCGGCCAGACCCGGTGGCGCGACGCCGTGGGGATGAACCCGTCAATCATCGACGCCGGCAGATCGTCAGGCCCGATCGACAAGCGATCGCCCGCCGTCCGCGTGAATGTCGAGTTTGGTCTAGGTTAGTTTGGTGATCGACGACGGAACGAGCTCACGGCCAGGCGCGTCATCGGAACTGCCGACGAACAGACGTGGCGGACGCCGTGGGACCCTGGCACAGGCGAACCCGGTCGCCTTCATGCACCTGGCCCGTTCCGATCTCAAGGCCGCCACCCCGGTCTGCCGAGCCCCCGTCACCTCGACGCATCGGGAATATTGAATCAATGGTGGCCTGGTGGGAGCTCTTGACCCATGTACGGGTAGGCATACGGGATGGGCTATTGCTGGAGCTGCGCACTAGCCGGCCGCCACTGCGTTGCACCCGATGGCGCGGGGAGTTTTGGGGAACTTACACGGTGAAGGCGCCGTGGGCTTCGGGATGCCGGCGTGGCTTCGTCAGTCCACGCCGAGGCGCTCCCGTCCCGCCGGCCGTCCCAAGGGTGCCATTCTACTTGTCGCCCGGGGTGCCACGCCTCCTTCTTCACCGGGGCGAGCCCTCGACTCCGAGTGGACTACCGGAAAGCTAAACCGCGTGTTTTGTGCACGGAAGGGTGTGCTGCGGTCTACATACTCGATGTGGTTCGCACGGAGGAAGCTGCAGCTTGGCCCCTGCCCCTGTCCGGGGGAGGGGCCGGAGGTGGGGGAATCGGGGTCGGTGACGGGGGTCTTTACATCGGAATGGGGAATGTGTTAACTTTGCTCGACATCTGATAATACTACTAGATATCACGCTCGGTATTCCCCGCCTTGAGACCCGAATGGTAGGCTTGGGGACGCGCTGAGCCCGCCTGGGGGGTCATGGAACGGATCCACGTGGATCGAGACGATGTCGTTTCTCTCAGGCGAGGACGGCTACCTGCCCTTGGTGGGATGCTCTCACGATGCGCCTCCCGCTCACGCAGCATGATGTCCACGGCATCTGGGTAGTAGAACGGAGGACAGCGCCGGCGGTGCCATCTCCTTAGACGTAGCACGCTTGACAGCCACCACCGAGACACCCAACGGCGCCCTGCAAGGTTTCAGACGAGATGCACCAGGACGGAAGGACACCACCCTCAGCTATAAATCTCGTACCATCTTTATATTTCACATCAGACGACCTCGCCTGACTCCCGGCCCTCCGCAACCCCCCTCCCCCCACCCCCCCCCAAAAAACAAGCGAGCAAGGATATACTGTATCCTTCCGCTGTTGCAATTACAACGGCAGTCGACTACCTTCCCGCCACAAACCCCGTGGCCCGAAGGCTGCCTTCCCGAAACAGTGATTCCACTTACAACCATGCGTGGCGAGGGCTACGTCGGTCAATATAAACGGCGGCCATTGCGCAACCGCGGGGGACTCATACGATCGGATTTTATACGATTATCCGCCACGGCCGGATTTCAACATAGCGGGTGACCGGTATGGTATACCGAGTACATCCTTTCTTGAATGGAATCGGGTATACGTCCCCGAGAAGCGTAGGGTCGCTGCAGAAGCACGTCTCGGAGCTCTATCGAATATCGATCCGCTGAAAACCGGAGTTGGGCTCTGCTCAGGCTCATGTGAGCACCGGCAGCTGTGTATGTACTTGCAGATCCTTGGGGGTACCAGCCAGCAACCAAGCTCGAGGAGCCCTCTGTCACAGCATGCTCGCCGAGTGGCGAGCTCCAGAAACGTTAGTCGTCGACATTCTAAGCTCCTTCAGGCTTGTCGTCTATGTACGGCCAGAAGCTCATGACACGGGACGCCCATCTGCCACCTGTCCCCCCGTTCCACCTGGGGACATGTTCATGTAATCATATCATACGGCATTCCAAGCACAGTGGCCTCCCGCCCTCCCTCTCAAGGAACGGAAACCGCAACCACCGTATCGTGGAGCCCTTATCAGCAAATCCCGCTGATGGTGGCTCCTACGGTGCTAAGTATCGGTACTTGTCATCCACTGACAACATCACAATCCCCTGTCACCGCCCCCCAGCACACGAAGAAAAAAAAAAAGCCCCGAAGGAAAGACCGGTTCTTTGCCGATCCCGCCAAGCGCACCTTCCCAACCACCAACCAACTCCCGCCCCAGTTATAGAGAACGCTCCAGAACAAATGGAAGCGACGCATGGCGTGCGCAAGGGAAAAGCCGCCGTCCCAGCCGGTCGATCACACCTCTCCGGCCTAGTCGCCCCTCGTACATGTACTTCGTATCCGTGCCCCGTACAGGTGCAGGTGCAGGTAATAGCTACCATTGCCACATCATCAAGCCTCCGGTATTTCCATCCAATAGGCGCCTGGAGCCCGTCTGCTTTTGTGTCTTGGGATACCCCGTTTCGGCGCTAGGCCCCGGATAAAGCGAGGGAAAAAACAGTGGGTGGATTTATCCGACGTTTGCGTGCGTTGCGTTGTGCTGTGTTGCTTAAGCCGTCGATATCCCGCAAGCTCAACAGACCCGGTTAATGCGGGCGAAATGTGTCATCCTTTTTTGTTGCCCCTCGGTGGGGCTAGCTTTTCCAACGTCCGTGGTTATCTCGGAGCATTCAGAATGGTGGGGGGCACTGGAGCTATCGATTACTAGGTCTCAGAATCAAAAGCCCGTTTGCCCCATCATCACCCCGTTCGGAAGCCAGAGCCTCGAGCTCGAGGTACCGACTCTCGGCCCGGAGTACCCCCCCGTAGCGCCCGAGTTGCGCCACCATCCCCAACAACTCTTTCATTAGAGGAAAAAAAAAAGGAGGTCCCTGATTTCTGATCTGACGGAACGCGCAGAAAGCTTTCCCGCTGGCGTCATGGCAGTGCGAGTGGAGCCCCCCTTAGCCCAAGAGCTGCCCAACGAGCCAATCCCCCAACCCCCAATAGCTCTCCATCGCAGCAGACCATTCGCTACGAGCGAGATCCGCCGGGGATCCACCTTTGTTCGCGCCAAGACGCAGCCGGCCCTTCACTCGCATGCTGCGTACGTACGAGCAACGCTCCTCCACGGAGCCGAACACTGGATCATTGGGAGCACCGCGGTGGGTCCTTCCTGTTTCGAAAGAGTGGGAAGGAGAGAGCAACACCCTGCATCCTTGGCGGATGGCGCAGTTGCCTGTGAGCAGCAACCATACGGACTCGGGCTAACCGCCCTTCTTTCGTGCGTTAGTGCATCCGACGATCCTGCGGCGGCCGTGGGGGTTCTCCGGGTCCGACGTCGCTGCGCCGGGGCCACGATGCGCTGTCATGCCCGTCTCGGCACGTTTAATCTTATCTTGCGCATTGCTAAGGCGGTAGGGACTCCGCCGGCGGGCAGAAGTGTCGCGATTGGCCTCTGTTGTCATTTATACTTGCATTCTGAAAATCGGGACCTCGGGGTATCTCGCGGAGCCCCAATCCCGTTTTTTTTTTTTTTTTTTTTTTTTTTTTTTGTTGAAACGGGTGGTGCTTGGCCTTTGTGAGTCCGCGGGAGGGCAGATCCGAGAAAGCGCGACGACACTCGAAACGCGGGCGGTTCTCAGATCAGCGGGAGTCCTGGCCTCCTGATCTGCCGAGTAAATTACAAACGTACGTCTCGCATGCGTTGCGTTGGGCATGCGTGGCATCCGAACCCCAAGGACTCGACACTTTTTCCCCAAGGCGGCGGACATTCGATGTTACAAGACCCGGAATATACGTGACGTGAGCAAAACGGGGCATGACGGGCAGGCCACTTGGTCACCAGACCCCGCCACATCTCGATGCGCGATCCAAACCACCGGTCCGTCATGTTCTAGAAAACACAGGCCGGCCTGTATATTTAGAGTTGGACCCGGCGGCATCCCCAGAAGGCTTGACGCCCGGCGGCTCGAAGAAAGCCCGTCGGGTCGGGGGCGCGGCTCGGAGTCTCGCGGTCGCGAAGCCGATGTCGCCGCCACGTCAAGCAAAGTACCCCTCCATCAGGGAAAATGTGCCCCTCCATCTGACGCCGTGGTGGGGTTTGGAGGGGCAAGGCAAGTGCAAGCTCGCAGCTCCGAAAAAGAGCTCCCCTCCGTTCAGCAGGATTCGTCTCGGCTCGTACCTGTACCCCCTAGCTCTTACCGCTCACGCTTGTACTAGGTAGCCCTACAAGTGCACGACACCGCCTTGTCCACTCACACGAGAATTGGGCTTGTTTCCATGCTTGTAGTGTCCAGTGTTGCTAATAAAAGCGCACGTCCCCCCGTTCTCGTCTCGGTGTGATATCATCGCCCCGGCCCACCGCCCCGATTCAAGAGCCCTTCTCCGGCGAAGAGTCCAATCGCAGGGGTTCGTGCACATCCATGCCTGTGGGGCCCTCGGGGCAATGACGCCGCGCCGCTCGCCCTGTGGCACCCGAGCAAGCTTTCCGCTTTTCCCATTAAAACGCTAATTTTCATGCCCAGCGCCACCGGCGGGACGTGGAAATGATCTGGCGGTCAAGAAAAAGCCACGCGCGTTCTTTTCTTAGTGCTAGCGGGAAGGGGGGCTGGGCCGGGCGTTTCTTCGTCGGGGCCCAGAGCGTCGGGAAGAGATTCTCGGGACAGCACGAAAGCCTCACATCAGCATCGGGAAACCCGTCCCTTGCTGCGAACGCGCATTCGGGGACCGGAGGCGGCCGGGGTTGCTGCCGCATCCGTTCTGCGGAAGATATGCGCAACGCGGGCTCTTATATTAATAGCGGGTTTTCCAGAGGGCGAGGGGCGCATACATGCGAAATGATGTCTTGCAGATTGACAGGGGCAAGGACCCGGAGAAGGTGACCAAAGCAACGAGCGGGAAAAAGTACCGCATATTACGAGAGTATTAGGTGTGAGTCTTCCGAGGCACGGTATGTGTCTGGGCTGCCGCAGCGCAGATGCGACGCTGGGGCGCGATATGGGGCCCTGCCCGATGCACGCAGGAGGGCGAGTGTTTCATCGGGCAATCCTAGCACACGGCTGCAGCGACGACGTTGCAGCGGGTGGTCCATCACCCGACCAAGGCGCGAGAGAGCGAGCCCCCGAGCGCAAGCGCCTTGGCGAAACGGGGCCGGCGCTGCATCTAGCCTGTTTCGCCATTGTTCGCAGGCATAAATGGACAAGCAATCGATATTGGGGCCTTTTCTCCTGTTGAGCCGTTCTCGTACTGACACTCCAGGGGACAAAAGTGAGTCGAGTGCTAGGGCAGTGGCTGCGGATACGGAGTGACTTCCGTCCTTTACACGTGAATGGGTCCCTGCCCCCTGGGGCCACATGCCCTGCATGGAACCTGATAATTTACTCCGAACCTATCCAGATTGGCGTCGTGGAAGGCGGCGTGCCGTGCTCGTACAGTAAAAGCGGGAAGAACTGGGCACGGTGCCAATGTACATGAGCAGGTCTCGCAGCGCCCCATTGGCCGGTCGCCGGGGCGCTAGCCCAGCCCCGAAGCGAAGCAATCGAACCAACCGATCAATCAGATCACTTCCGTCCTTGGGGCGCTGCAAGGACCAACGGCTTCGGGGGGGGGGGGGGGGGGGGGGGGGGGGGGCCGGGGGGGGGGGGGCAAAC
>JAMFQS010000042.1:215590-226199 GCA_025503055.1 Sordariomycetes sp. B11D1 | reverse complement strand
GGGGCGGGGGCACGGACGGTCGAGTCATACCCTTCCGCTGCGACGCTGGGACGGGGCGCCTGCGGGCTCCGAGTAATGCGCGATGACAGTGTCTCGTCTCGGAGCTCGCTCCGCGTCCGGATCGGGTCGTGAGGGGAGCTGTTTGGCCCTCTGGGTCGGAGTCTTGATGGGAAACAGATGTACGAGTCGGCCACAAACTGGAGGGAGTACTGAAGGAGCTGTGGGCTGCAGCTTAGAGCTCGCTGGCGCATTTGGCTATGGCCCTTGCCTGGAACATCGCGTCGCCGCTCGACAAAGAGCCTCCTGCATGGGAAGGCATAAATGACGGGACCCGCGATACCACCCGCGCCCAGCACTTCATAATCCGGGCCACCCTCCGGGCCGGCGCAGAGTAGCAGTGGAGGCCCGTCTCCGAAGCCCCGTGCATCTCACTCTCACCACCAACCCAATGGCGCCCATTCGAAGACAAGGACGTCTTGTTGAGCAACGCTGAGCTCCCAGACAGAGGGCTGCGCTGCTGATTGGACGGAGAACCGGACAGCTTTCGAGAAGCCGGCGTTCCTTGCCCGAATCATCGTCTCGTGCGGTTCGGCTTTTGGTGGCTGCCGCAGCCTGGGCCCAGAAAGGCGAAACCCCCAATGTGGCCCTGTTTCAATTTCGCCAGGACACCGCTAATGATAGTCACCCGCGACTGGCGGGCTCGGCGTCCATGTCGATCAAGAGACGTGTGTCCGGGCCGAGAAAAGGCATTGGCTGATAATCACCTCGCACGCTGTTTAGGCATTAGGCGCCATTCTCTGGCCCGGTGCTTGGCTATGCTCTATAGGCGTCAATCTTATACGAGTAGCGACCTCGAAGAGGCCGACGTCTACTTCGCAGACTGCCTTTTGGCAGCCGGGCTGTTGAGGACATTCTGCAACATCATGTCCCTCAAACTGCTTTGGAGGCCTCGGCTGGCGAAGCGAATACGGGGCCTGGGGGAAGAACAACAAAGTCCACTTGCACAATTGCCGATATCCCCCGTCGCCCAACTTGGTAATATCCAGCATCCCCCGGCGGTTGTGATCTCCATCCATCCCCAGACCAGCTCCGCAAGGGCCCTGGCTCGTCCGTCGATCCACACCGTGCCGCGTACTAGCCTGCCACGGTGAGGTACCATGCCGTGCCCTCCATCGAACCCACCGGCAGAACACCGCCAGCTCAGGGTCACTGAACCAAGGAGTACAAGCGCGCCCCGGTGCAATTGCGCGTACCTCTACTCGAGAGGCTCACGAGACTTGGCCCTCACTTCCCGTACCAGGTACCGAAATTGCTCCGGTCGACAGGTGTCGTGGGCTGTGGTTTCCTTGAGCGGCCTCGGCATGCCTGCCCGCTGCTGCCTCCAGGCTCGTGTACTTGCAGGGCGTCGAGGGAGACTGCGACCGTGGGGCGAGTGTGCACAAAGTGTACTAAGCAGTTCTCGGGAGGTACCTCGCTCGGAACGCTGCCACACCCGCCCTGGACCACACCACCTTCCCACCACCGTCGCTCGCCGCCCGCCAGACAGCCCAACCCTTCTCTTCCTCTTCCCCCTTCACCTCCCCTTCGAGCAGCAATTGTTGGGACGAGTGGGAAACACCTCGTTTCGCAGCAAGGCCGCAGTCATCGCCAATTCCCTACTCTCCGCACGACGAGTAGCATGCCTGTCGCGACCTCGGAACACCCTCTCTCCCTCTTGTCCTTCCTCTACCCCTAAACCCTCGCAAATCCGCTCGACCCCTCCTCCTCAACTCCCGCACCTGCCTGGCGCGGCACCCACCAACGAACGACAAAACACCACGACCACCCGCAACCAGCCGTCGCCGCGTCGCGTCTCTGCCGACCCTCAATCCCCCCCTCCCCCTCCTTGATTGTGTATCTCTTTTGCCCATCATGACTATCAATGACAGCGGCGTCAACGTTGACAAGACTCCCGCCATGGCCAACTCTTCTAGCTCGCCCAATGGTTCGTCGGGGAGCCCCGTAACCCCTCCTACTGCCAACACCACTCCCACCACCGCTGGCGCCGCCGAGGAGACCGGTATGAGACATTGATTTGTTATCTACCCCTCTACAGCTCGCTGTCGTTTTCCTCTTAAATTTCCTTTACGCTCTTGACTATCCCCCGGCTTGTGCGGGGCCAGAGGCTGACAAGTCGCGTCCGTATAGCGTCCACCATAACCGTCAGCACGACGGCCAAGGCGGGTGCCGGCGCCAACTTCCCTCCCTCCAAGACCGACAAGCCTCGCCCCCACGTCTGTGCTACCTGCCAGCGGTCCTTTGCTCGCCTGGAGCATCTGAAGCGTCACGAACGATCCCACACCAAGGAGAAGCCGTTCGCCTGCCCCGAGTGTTCGAGGTGCTTCGCCCGCCGCGACCTTCTCCTGCGGCACCAGCAGAAGCTGCACCAGACGACGACGCCCTCCTCGCGCCCCCGCAACCGGCGGGAGAGCACGGCCAGTGCCGCTCCCGTCCAGAGCCGAGCTAGGAAGAACAGCATCGCGGGCACAAATGCCGCCGCCGCCGCGGCTGCGAACGCCTCGATGAGGCCGAGGGCAAACACAATCAGCCATGTTGACGTCCAGATGCTTACCGGCACGAACCCTCCCATGTCTAGTAGGGGAGGCATGCCTGGGCACAGCCGGCACCCGAGTCTCGCAGGGCTGCCCATGCACCACAACATGGACCACCTGTTCGGGGGCATGTCGGTGGCTATGGGCCAGCGGGGTGTCACTCACGGGCTTCCGAAGCTGGAGACCCATTCCATGAGCGGGATGGACTTCAACAACAATGGTCTCCGCACCGCGCCGGCCCTGCCCTTCACCAACGACTTTGACTTTGAGGGCCTGCTCTTCGGCAACTCCGGGTCGACCATCAACCCCAACGCGCTCCACTACAACGACTCCCCGCAGTCGATGGCGTTGGACCCAACTTCTCCCTTCCCTCACGGAATGCCCGACATGTCGGCAAACCAGCAGCTGGATGACACGATCGATTGGCTGAGTGGCTTCGATCACCAGATGTCGTTCCACACCAACGAGAACGCGGTGGACGGCTCGAGCCCCTCGGCCATCAGCACCACGAGCCAGAGCGGCATTAGTGATGTGATGTTGGATGGCTCCAACCATGCTCCGCCCGTCGGGACTAGCTCCATGTGGCAGCCCTCGTCCATGGGCCCTCCCCAGATGGGCAATCCGTTTCTTGACATGAACAGCTCGGTTTTTCCAGATCTCATGAACGGGTCGCCGTTGTCTCCCCAGCCGGCGCACCAGAAGCTCAATGACGCCTATTTCTCGACCCCGCCCTCGTCCCTGAACTCGCTGAGCCCGACTATTGTGAACGGAATGACCACTGCGGCGCAGAATATGAATCAGGCTCTGTCCTTCAGCAACTCCGAGACCCCGACCATGCACGGCGGAAACCAAGGCTCCTCTCCGGGGCCGACCATCACCGAGGCGACCCGGAACGCCATCAGCAGCGCACTCAATCAGCGGCCCGGATTCGGGCGCAAGTACTCTTCGGGCTCTCCCCTCTCGCCGCAGCAGTTCCAGGCATCGCCGGTGAATGCTCCTGATCAGTCAAAGAACCTCCCGAGCACTCAGGATCTTCAGCGGTATGTCGGTGCCTACCTCCGTTACTTCCACCCTCACTTCCCATTCCTTCACATCCCGACGTTGTCGTTCGACGTGTCGTCCCCGTCCCCCGGAAACGGGCGCCCCGTGGGAATCGCTGGCATGGGGTGTCTCATCCTCTCGATGAGTGCCATTGGCGCGCTATACGAGTTGGAGCACGGCCAGTCGAGAGAACTATTTGAGATGGCCAAGCGGATGGTTCAGCAGTATCTCGAGGAGCGACGGAAGGCCGACCTTAGGAAGGCCGACTGCCTCCGCACTCCGGGTTCGGACGTGAACTCTCAGCCCCAAGAGGATTCTACGCACACCCCGGTCTGGCTCGTGCAGGCGATGCTCCTCAACGTGGTCTACGGTCACAACTGCGGCGATAAGACGGCGAGCGACATCGCTGCGACTCACTGCGCTGCACTTGTTAGTCTTGCCCAGGGTGCTGACCTCCTCCGACAGACCAGAGTAGAAGGACAGAATGCCGACACCCCGATGGGCGACGACGCCTCGTGGAATGCTGCCATGAATTCGGATTCTGCGGATCAGGTCGAGTGGATCAAGTGGAAGGCTGTGGAGGAGAGGAAGCGCACGCTGTTCTGCATATTCGTTCTCTCGAGCCTTCTTGTCACGGCCTACAACCACGCTCCGGCCCTCACCAACTCGGAAGTCTTGTTGGACCTACCCTGCGACGAGAGGTACTTCGCCGCTGAGAGTGCAGCTGCATTCCACGCCCTAGGAGGCTCTCAAGCGGCCAGTCATAATAGGGTGTCGTTCCACGACGCACTCGGGGAGCTACTGCGCACGAGCGAGAAGACGGTTTTGAATGGCCCTGGTGGTGGCGATCTGGACGATCTGCCTGCTAGCCACCTCAGCCCGAGCACACTCGGATGTCTCGTTCTGATCAATGCCCTTCACAACTACATCTGGGAGACGAGGCAGCGCCATTATAACAAGGTCTGGACTAATGAGGAGATGGAGACGATGCACCGACACTTGAACCCTGCACTGAAGGCGTGGCAAGTGGCCTGGGGCAAAAGCACCGCCGGTAGCAACGGTTCGTCCGAGCTAGACCAGCTTCCAGCGGATTCGGTGCCGCTCCTGGAGATGGCCCAGATTCGCCTGTTTGTCAATCTCTCTCGTTCCAAGGACAAGTTCTGGAGACGGGACTGGGAGGGCGTTGCCGAAGAGCTGGCGCGGAGCGACGAGGTGGGCTCACAGGCAGAGTACACACCAGAGCCTAACACGGACGCCAATGGCGGAGACTTTTCGGACCTGTCGATGAGCGGCGGCGGCGGCATGGAATCGCCGACTTCTCAAATCCCGCTCTCCCATGACTTTTCGCTCGCCTCACTGTCACCCGCTGCGCAAACGGGCAGGGCCCAGTCGTCGAATTCGTCCCCTCCGCGGCGCGAACGGTACCTGAGACGCGCGGCGTTCTACGCGGCCGAGTCGCTTTGCGTGACGGCCAAGCAGGGCGGTGCGGTGGATCCAAGTGCTCACCGGTTCTCCATCCAACTAGCCATGTGCACGTTCGAATGCGCGCAGGTCCTGGCAGAATGGGTGGGCACTCTTCAAGACCGCGTCGGACCCTACTTGGGAGTTCTCGGGCAAGACGATGTTGACCTCTCGCAAGTCCCCGCGATCATGTTGCTGGAGGACGAGGATGTGAGACTGCTCAACAAGGTGCAGGAGATTATCGGTTCTATGGAGATGAAGACCACCATGGAAATGACCGGGTTCTCGGTGGACAACTACACGGGCTACGCTACCAAGATCCTGCAACTCACCGCCCATATGCTCACAAACTCGGGTGTCTGGCCAGTCATCCACGTCATGGGCGAATGTCTAGAGACGCACGCCAAATATATGCGGTCTCGGGCGGAGAAGTCCATCCGAGCATGTGAATGATGCATGTCGGGATAGCTGAGGGCCAGGCAGGTGTGTCCCAACCGACACGACGTGGAAGCATCTGCCTTTGATTGGCGCTCCATCATCGAATTTGGCTGTTCCAATCCGGAAGCTCTACCCGCGCAGACCTACTAGCTCGGAAATACAATCGCCCAGGCTGCCAATACTCACGGGATCGGACTTGGGAACCTTCATCTGCGCCTCCAAACGACGGCGTCCACTGCGCTGCTTCAAAAAGAACGTTAGAATCACAGCAAAACAGCGGTCCTCTACTTTATAGACAGGATTTTACGACTTACCGAATACCCCTCTGCGTTTCGACGTGGCATGAGCTCCGAAGCCACTAATTCCCGAGCCGAGTGGGTGATGCACACCTTGACTCGACGGCGCTCGGAGCCATTTGGATTCCACGACTGGCTGGCCCGTTACCGCAACGCCCGCACCAGCTCTTATGATTCATCATGCACGAGCGACAACTTGAATACGTTTTATGATTCGGACGCGACGTCCGATTTCATCCTCCTTTTTACGAATGTTATGTACGCATCGAATGACGATCGCACGTCGAACCGCGGCCGGAGCCCAACATTGGTTCCCGACAGGAAGCCCCCCAGCGGTCACGAAGTTCGATGCGGTCCACGACACGTTCACTACTGTTTACGGCTGCTTTTATCCTTGAGCATTATTCCAGAATTTTGGCGAACCGGGGTTGTAATGTGGCACGGGGCTGTGTTCTGGCTTCATGGGTGGCGGTGTCTTGTCTTCTCACAACGTTTCCTTTGTCACAGCATCACATCCAATCTCTCGTCGGCCTCGAGCGTTCGTCAAGTTCGCATGCGACGGGCTCCCAGCACGGACAAATCAAGAATGGGGCTCAGACCATCGAGACGAGGGTTTTGTTGTATCCGTTCCGTACCAATGGTTACGGCGGTCTTGACCGGCATGTTTTGTTCCGAGATTACGGAGTTACGAGGTGTTGGAAATCTAGGGGCTGGAACGGAGAGTATCTGCGGCGGGATTTGGTGACTATATGTAGGGTAGCAAGCGGCTTCTGAACCGATGTCCTGTTATGCCGACGATGAAGTTTGTATGCTTGGTGATGGGCTTGACGGGCCTTGCTGTTCTTGGTTGCACAGCACGGTGGGGGATGGCGAGGGGATGAGTGGATCAGTGGCTTGATGCTTCTTGCCTCGACTCTTGTTTCTTTGTTTCCGTGTTGCTGGAGGTTTCGAAGGACGGAGGAACTCGGACCCTGGCTGAGCGTTGAAGAGGGAGAGCGCTGTACACTCTTCTTTTGTTTCCGAATCTTCAAGTTTGAGACGGATGAGTTGTTGGGGGAAACGATGTTGGACATGATACCGAGAGTTAGGCGTTAAAAGGGATGGAATGGGGAAGGGGCCTTTGGGGTCAGGAGATCCAGACGGTGAGAGGAGGATACGGGGAAACACTTTTGAAGTGGTGACTTGACTTCAACGAAACGTGCACAAGTTAAAAATGAACAAAAAACCAAAGATTTCAACATGGTACTACAAGTAGAGCGCGGTTCCTACGGCGATCCACACGTGTAAGTAAGGTTTGAGAGAGAAACGTGTCGAAGGCGACGTCACATCCCTGAAGTTGGGACGGCGATCGAGTCAGATGTGACTCGATGGGGGTGGTGCACAGCCCTATGGACCTTCGATGGGGCCGATCCTTCGGCCAGGGCGTCATGCGGCGAAACTGGGTAATGCCCTAGTGTCTTTGTGATACTTTGTGATATTTGGTGACATGGTTCACGTGGTCATTGGACGAGGGCAAGTTCCAACCATGAGTCCGACAGTGCAGGTTCAAGCCAGGTCGCGCTTTCCTCATGGTCCCGGTGGTTGAGTCGGGAAGCTGCGATTCACCCCACGTTGTTCCGCCCCGCTTCGGAGGATGGGGGAGGCGCGACCGACGGCACGGCTGCAGGGGGTTGGGCTGGCCTGTGCTCCCCCTCAGCCATGGCCCCACGCCCACGCCCTGCGCCAACAGCAACGGCCTGGGGGAGCCGATGACTCTTTTGATGCTCTCCGCATTGCCACCTACCTCCCCACTTCAGCTTCGTAGCTACCGACGGCCTGGGCAACAACGAGCTTCGGAAACCGCGTTCCTTGCTGTCGACCCGACCGATATATAACCCGACAATAGACGTTCCGCGCCCCCCGCCTTTGTCCAATCCCGGCATCTATCTGCCTTCCACGGACCTTTTGTCTCGACGTCGCGCCGTTATCCCGCTTGCTGCCGGTCCTTTTAGATGCACTTCACGCGGACCATCTGGCGCTACTTTACTGGCACAATGATATTACCGTTATCGCGGACATAGAACTTGACGACCGGACCGATCATCCAACTGCATAACTGAACAGCTAGACCACCATGTCGAGACACCAGCCCCTTCCGTACGAGAAGCGAAAGAACGATGCGGTATGTCCCAAGGGTCCACCGCCTCAGATAACCCCCTTTGCCCCGAGATCCACACCTTACAGCGACCTAACGTCCACCAGGCCCTCAGCGACTTCGCCGACTACGCTGCGAAACAGGAGCGCGGGCTCCGTTACGGCGGCGCTGCGGGCCCCTCGGAGCCGGCCCCCGCCAACACCACCCACGACGAACTCGACGACCTGGCCGAATGGGCCGACTTCAACGATGGCGAGGCGGCACCCAAGATGCCGCTGAAGGACATGTTCCTCGGGCCCGAGGACGCCTCGATGCCGCTACTCGAGCACTTTGTGCGCAAGCGCGTCGACGAGGGCAGCGGCGAGACGGTGCTACACCTGGGCTTCGAGAGCAACTCCGAGTCGATGAGCCTGACGATCGACGACTGGAACGTCGCGTATCCGAGGCTTGAGCGCGCGGCGGGGAACGTTGGGTGTGCTTGCCGCGTATTGTACACGAAGAATGTTGGGGGCCCCGAGGAGGTGGATACCAAGTCGGACAAGGACAAGGACTGCAGCGGCAAGATACTCATCCGCAAGGTGCCGGCCACGGCGGACGAGAACATTGAGACGCGGATCGTCGTGGTGGGGAACGGTATGTGATCCTGTGATGGTGTGTAGAAGCCCGGCTAACTCGCGCAGTCGATGCCGGCAAGTCGTCCCTACTAGGTGTCCTAGTCAAGGGCGACCTTGACGACGGCCGGGGTAGCGCCCGCGTCAACCTGTTCCGGCACAAGCACGAGATCGAGTCCGGGCGCACGAGCTCCGTCGGCATGGAGATCCTCGGCTTCGACGCCACGGGCGACGTCGTGGCGTCCGACACCCCGGGGCGGAAGCTATCGTGGGAGGAGGTGGGCAAGCGCAGCGCAAAGGTCATTACGTTCTCGGACCTCGCGGGCCACGAGCGGTACCTGCGTACGACGGTGTTCGGGATGCTGTCGGGCAGCCCGGACTACTGCCTGCTGATGGTGGCGGCGAACAACGGGCTGATCGGGATGAGCAAGGAGCACCTGGGGATCGCGGTGGCGCTTAATGTCCCCGTCATGGTGATCATCACCAAGGTGGACATTTGCCCACCGCAGATCCTGCAGGAGACGCTGTCGCAGCTGACCAAGATCTTGAAGAGCCCGGGCGCGCGTAAGATTCCCGTGTTTATCAGGGACCGCGAGGGGTGCATCAACACGGCGACGCAGATGGTCAGTCCGCGGATATGCCCCGTGTTCCAGGTGTCCAACGTGACGGGCGAGAACCTGGGGCTTGTGAGGATGTTCCTGAACGCGCTGCCGCCGCACGGGTGGTACAACTCCGACGCGCCGTTCGAATTTGCCGTCAACGACACGTTCTCTGTGCCGTTTGTGGGGACCGTGGTGGCGGGGATCATACAGTCGGGCGTCATCCACACGGGCGACCCGGTGCTGGTGGGGCCGGACTCGCTGGGGCAGTTTGCGACGACGAGCGTGAGGTCTATTGAGAGGAAGAGAATCCCTGTGCATGCGGCGTCGGCGGGGCAGTCTGCCAGTCTTGCGCTGAAGAGGATGCGGAGGAAGGATGTCAGGAAGGGGATGGTTGTTGTGCCCAAGATCGAGGGCCAACCGCCGCCAAAGGTGTACCGGGAGTTCGTGGCAGAAGGTATGTCGCCCTTGGCTTGTTGTATCAACTATAGCTAACAAGCGCACTCAGTCCTCGTGCTGTCCCACGCCACGACGATCAAGACGCGCTACCAGGCCATGCTCCACGTCGGGTCAATCTCGCAGACGTGCGCCATCATCGCGGTTGACAGGCCTCTTATACGGACCGGGGACAAGGCGACGGTTGCGTTCCGCTTCGTGCAGAGGCCCGAGTTTGTGAGGGCTGGCGAGAGGATTCTCATCAGGGAGGGGAAGACGAAGGGGTTGGGGGTCATCAAGGCGGTGGGGTATGATGCGAATGATCCGATCTGGGAGGCCAAGGCGGAGGAGGAGGGGTGAGGTTGCGGGTGGGGTGGCTTGTCTGTTTTGGGCGGTCTGCTTTCTTTTTTTGGCATGTTTGGCGTTCTTGGGGTTGAGTATAAATGCTCGGAGGTGAATGGACGTCCCGGGGCAAGGTTCGTCGCTCAACGTAGGAGCGGTGTGCCCAGGGCTTGGGCTTGGTCCATTGCTTGCAAGAGGTCAAGGCTCTGGTTCGCGTACCCTTTGTTCTCTTGGGTTAGAGAGTGACTAACGGAGGTGGACGTGTCGTTATCCTCGAAAAGGGGGGGGAGATGGGTCATAAAAGGCATGGAGACCGGGGGTAGCAGGCTTCAGAGGGACGACGACGTGAAATCTCAAGGGAATCGTGCCATGCCTGTCACTTGACTCGATCGAGGCTAGAATTGAGGAAACCCGGATGGTAGCATGGTTCTCGACGGGATCCCCGCTGGCTGTGCAAGCGGCGAGCCCGGTGCTAGCGACATTGCTCTCCAGCGAGGCTCCAGCTCCGGGGACCCCCGCCCTGTTCTCTTGGGCTATCGGGACCTGATTGGGGGGAAGGAGGGGGGGGGGGGGGGGGGGGCACCCCCCCACAAATGTGTGGGGGGTGGGGGTAAAAAGGGGGGTGTGGGGGGGGGAAGACAACCCAGCCCCAGAAAGACCC